>CM032454.1:105219097-105244097 GCA_019049505.1 Pachyrhynchus sulphureomaculatus | reverse complement strand
AAATTTTGCAGAATAAAGCTCAGTATGTGCGTCGTCGTCATGGAGAAAAGTTTCATCCTGATTGTGTCGTCCCGACGGTTAAACATCCCATCAAAGTGATGATTTGGTCAGTCATCAGCGGCAAGGGCATTGGACGTCTGTACGTCGTCAAAGGAATAATGAGGCAAGATCAGTACAAAGAAGTATTACAAAATCGGTTGATTCCGCAGCTCAGAGAATGGTTTCCAAATGGGGAACCATTCACTTTCATGCAAGATGGAGCTCCCTGCCACACTGCTCGGTCTGTTAAAGCTTTTTTGGCAGAAAAAAATATCCCTCTGTTGGATTGGCCCCATTGAAAATGTGTGGGAGCTGATGAAAAGAGAAGTGGCTAAAGATGTGATTACCAACAAAACCCAGCTCCTAGAAAAGACTATTCATGTGTGGAATCATTATCCTCAAATGCAGGAGACAGTACAATCTTGCATTGATAGCATGCCGCGCAGAATTAAAGCTTTGATAGCGGCTAAAGGTGGCTCAACTAAATATTGACTTTTACTAACATTAATTTCACTTTTCTTTAAAACTTAATAAACTTATGCTTTTCTAAATTAATGCTGTTTTATTTATGTCAAATAAATAGGTAATTGATTGGATAATATAAAAATAAAAAACAAATCAATTAAAATAATAAAACGGTACAATATCACTCGGTAATGAATATTTTACATGAAATTTTGCAGTGCGTCTAATAATTTGGCCAGGGACTGTATATATATATATATATATATATATATATATATATATATATATATATATATATATATATATATATATATATACATATATATATATATATATATATATATATATATATATATATATATATATATATATATATATATACACAATATATATATATATATATATATATATATATATATATATATATATATATATATATATATACACACAATATATATATATATATATACACAATATATATATATATATATATATATATATATATATATATATATATATATATATATATATATATATATGCACTGGTGAGCAAAAAAATCGACGCAAACGATTTTACTTCCTTTCACACCGATCTTTAAATTTAATTATCAAACAGTGGTATTATTTCTGTATCATTAAAATGCTGATTATCTACTCTTTCCAATAATACCAAAAACATTTGGATTTCCAAAAAGTTTTACTCAATAGAATATAATATAAAAATAAAAAACAAATCAATTTAAAATAATAAAACGGTACAATATCACTCGGTAATGAATATTTTACATGAAATTTTGCAGTGCGTCTAATAATTTGGCCAGGGACTGTATATATATATATATATATATATATATATATATATATATATATATATATATATATATATATATATATATATATATATATATATATATATATATATATACATATATATATATATATATATATATATATATATATACACAATATATATATATATATATATATATATATATATATATATATATATATATATATATATATATATATATACACAATATATATATATATATATATATATATATATATATATATATACACAATATATATATATATATATATATATATATATATATATATATACAATATATATATATAACATATATATATATATATATATATATATATATATATATATATATATAAATAAATAAATAAATATATATATATATATATATATATATATATATATATATATATATATATATATATATATATATATATATATATATATATATATATATATATGCACTGGTGAGCAAAAAAATCGACGCAAACGATTTTACTTCCTTTCACACCGATCTTTAAATTTAATTATCAAACAGTGGTATTATTTCTGTATCATTAAAATGCTGATTATCTACTCTTTCCAATAATACCAAAAACATTTGGATTTCCAAAAAGTTTTACTCAATAGAACCGTTTTTGCTTGCTCAGCAATGTGCTCGTTGCTCGCTATTCATCCCTATAAAAACACATGCAACTGCCTTTTCCTATCATTCCTTTATCAGCAGTTGAACTGTCCACATCTCTGCTATACTTGCTCACTAATTACGTCATCGAAAAATGGATACCCGGAAGAAACGGTACAAAAACGGTACAAGTCATTGCCCTATTGCAAGAAGGGCGTAGCCAACGTGTAGTTCCTGCGCAACTGCACCTGAGCCAGTCACTGTCAACACAACTCTAAGAAATCGTCACTTGACCAGCGTTGAGGTACAGCAGGAGCTCCGACAAATTTGTGGTTGGGCTGTCAGTCATTGGACAGTCCGAAGAAGACTTAAAGAAGCTAACCTAACTCCAAAGAGACCAGCAAACGGGCCCAAATTGACAGCAACCCATCAACAAGAGCGACTCAGATTTGCCCAAGAACATGTCGACTGGACCTTAGAGCAATGGCGCTCCGTTTTATTCTCCGATGAGTCCCGAATGGGCCTACATGGCAATGATGGAAGAAGAAAAGTCTATAGGAGGCATGCGGAGCGCAGTGCTGCATTACTGAAACGGTCGCCTATGCAAGAGGTTCCGTCATGGTGTGGGGAGGCATCTCATTGGACCACCGATTTGGTTTTGGTGACTGATGAGACTCATAGCGATGGATTAACTGTTCACCAGTATATCGAGGAGAACCTACAGGAACACATCGTTCCTTATGCTGGATTTCTTTTGATAGCTTCGTGCTAATGCACGACAATGCGAAGCAACATGCTGTTGCATCGGTGCGGCAATACCTGGCGCAACTGGGAATACCCACATTAGACTGGTTTGCGTGGAGTTCTGACCTCAATCCAATCAAGCACATGTTGGATGAGCTCAAAAGAAGGGTTCAAATCAGAAATCGCTGAAGGGTTGGAAGGCGGAAGAGTGGGGAAGAATCCCACAAACAGTGGTGAAAAAGCTCACCCGCTCTATAAAAAACCAGGTGGAAGCAGTAATAAGGGCTAAGGGGTAATACAAAATATTGATTTTGGTCTTTATCAATAAATTTAATGGTGGAAGCAGTAATAAGGGCTAAGGGGTAATACAAAATATTGATTTTGGTTTTATCAATAAATTTAATTGTTAAACTTAAAATTTGTTTAATTTTTCCTTTCTCTTACCCCTTCCTTATTCTCCTTGTTTCCCCTTTCAATCATTTTAATCAGTAAAAAGAATAAAGTATGCTATGGAATTTGGTATCATTAGAAAGAGAGAATAGAATGGGCTTTCAAATGATACTAAAATCCGTAGAAATATATGAACACTAAATTCTAGGATACATATTAAATGAAATCAAATAGTTTGAGTCAATATATATATTATACAATTCTTTTATATATATATATATTTTATATATATATATATATATATATATATATATATATATATATATATTCTTTTATATATATATATATATATATATATATATATATATATATATAATAAAGAAAGAAAGCAAAATTTTGCCGTATTTTCTACCAAAATTATTAAAAAATACAATCTTAATTGGGGAACTCGGCAAATTTATATATATATATATATATATATATATATATATATATATATATATATATATAATACAATATTCTTTTGTAATATATATATATATATATATATATATATATATATATATATATAGAATATATATATATATATATGTTATATAAAATCTCTGTATGTTATATACAAAAGATCTAACCTCGAACCTGTAATTTTGGCCACATATTTTGTATACAAAAATTAAATAATAACATGTTAAAATTATTAAAATTTTTAATCTCTGTGTGTTACCCATTGTGATCTAACCTCGAACCTGTTGCTGTTGTCAAGCAGCCACATTATTTATGTAATCTATATTCACAAACCTGTTTATAATATTTTGGTAATATAATTACTTTATTCCTCCCCTTATTTATTTCGTAGTATAATTACTTTATTCTATTCTATTATATGTGTACCAACAAATCGACAGAAATAGAAAACCGAAAGGAATGTAAAAATCTCAGAGGGCGATATTATAACAAATACCATACTTTGCTTTAGCAATAGAAGTAAAATACAACAAACAAATTCACTATTTTCCTAAAAATCTATCTTTGTACTTAAAAATGATTCAGCATTTTAGTATGGAGATAGCAGAGTCAAGGTCATTTTATGTTTTTATAAAAATTCTTTGCAAGTTGCAGATTTCATTTCAAAAATAAGTATTATTCATTTTTGTATAACAAAAAAATCTGTACATGTCCCCATAAAATGCCATTATAACTACAATACAAGGCTTATTTAATCTTCTACATAATCTACCTCAATTTTTTCCGAGAGTTTCAAGCACCTAGGTATGTTCTAAGCAATTTCGCACTATCCCTAAAGTCAAATTCAGTTAGAAAAGAAATCCATTGCATTATTTTCTTTATGATCTGTAAGAAAATGGTTAACCATTTTATTCCTATGAGATGGTACGGCCCATGTGATCTTTCGATAGTTGATGTCTCAAAGTTAATATTTATATAACTTTCAAATGAACCCTTATAGTGTCAGTCATTCTGCAGTTATCTTGTGGGGATAAGTTTCCTTATCTATATAAATAAAATCATAAAACTGTCTGGTTTCCTAGTTCCAGATTATAGAGATTGTTAGCTGTAAGTATTAAATAGGAGGAGCTGCTTTCTTTAGAAAATATTATTAAATTATAATATCATAGTCCATGTCGCACAGAAACAGTTAGTTTTGTATGTTGCAGTATTTTTCCTTAATAAGATTCAATTTATCAATAAATAATGGACAAAATATCATGGCTAACCCTTTATCTGTATAGTATATATGATAAATATATAATAAAACACTGTTTTTTATTATATATTTATAATGAATTTCCATCAAGTAGAAACTACAATCATCTGAAAAGTATATATGATAGATATGTATATCTTTTATTTTCTCTATTACCAAATTACTGCCCAATCAGTTTGATGTCACACTTATATAACCTATTTATAAATTAATTACTAATAGGATAACAAATAAACTAGATCAGTACCAATCAACCAAACAGGCAGCATTTCACAAAGGCTTCAGTACGTGCGACCATCTGCTATTAGTAAAAAAAAACTCTTGGAGAAGGCAGCCGAATATAATCTTGAACTTTGCATTGCCTTTAAAGATTACGAAAAGGCATTTGATCCATAGAACAATAGACTATAGTCACAGGACTAAACCATGCACGAATGAGCTCACACTATACAAGTTTGATAAAAAACATGTATGAGCAAGTAACACCATCTGTGAAAGTATACGGAAGCACAGCAAAGTTTCCAATCAACAGAGGAATACGGCTAAGGCGGCCAACCGTTCCGCATTCTGCCGGACCGTCCCGTAATGGCAATCGTAATCCCGCATTGCAACAATTAATAAAATAATCCCGCAAAACGTCTAATGCGTCCGGCATGTTCCGCATATTCTATATTATTAGTTTAATAGATTTCCAAGTCTAACCAATTCGAATGCACCACAAAAAGAAACAAACGAACGACGAGGTAGGTACGTACGAGTCAACCACGCTACTACATACCACAGCGCAGCAGCCGGTATGCGTGAGTGTGACGCTTTGTTTCATTTCGCGTCGCGTGACAAGTTCGTGTAAGAGGAAGAGAGCGAGAAAAATCGGCTAGCGCCAGTACCAGTGAGTGATTGAATTGAACTGTTATGATTTAAAATTAGTGCACGCGTGACCCGTGGCCCGTGAAACTATTTGTTTGTCTGTTTAGAAAATCATTTTTGTTTTACCAAATGCCGCCAACCGCGAAAAAGCGAAGTTGTAAGTTTAGTGAAGACTTGCAAAAAGAATTCCCTTTCTTGCAAAAGTGTTTACCACCTTCGGAAGTACGTTGCAATAAATGTAATGGAACATTTTCTGTTGCTCACGGCGGCAGGCATGATATACATAGGCATTTAACATCAGACAAGCATAAAAAAGCACTAACCGCCGCAAGTACGTCGTCATCAGTGACAACTTATTTCCGTCAAGAAAAATACGGTGTCAAAGAAGCAGAGCTGGCAAAAGCTGAAGGTTTGTGGGCTTTCCTTACGGTATGTCACAATCATAGTTTTCAATCGATGGAATGCACTTCCAAATTAATTCAGAAAGTTTTTGATAAGAAGTTTTGCTGCGGGAAAACTAAGTGTGAAGCTATTACAAAGAACATAGTCTTCAGATTTTCTTAACACAAAACTTAACGATGTCCCATTTGTGTGTACAGATGCTTCGAACCATAAAGACATCAAAATATTTCACGCTAATAATTTCACCCTTCAACCGGCATTAACGTCAAAATATTAGATCTCGTGAATTTACCTGGCGATACCGCAGTTATTATATACGATTCCTTAATGGACATCCTTGACAAGCACAACCTCAAAGAGAAAGTGGTTGGATTTTGTGCAGATAACGCAATACAAATTTTGGAGGGGCTCAACGTGAAGGTCAATGTGACGTTTTTAAAAAACTTCAAGAGGGGTTAGGAAGACAAATAGTTGGTATGGGCTGCGTAGCGCATGTCGCACCTGACGCTATTCAAACAGCAGCAGATTTGTTACCAGTGGATGTTGAACACATAGTTACGGAGATTTATTCGTACTTTTATGTATACATCGTGCGTGCAGAAAATCTTAAAGAATTTTGCGAAGAAGTAGAAATGCAGTACAAAAGAATGTTGGGATGCAGTAAGATCTCATCTTGCACTTTTGCCTGCACTTGAGAGAATCTTACAAATGTATTCGCCATTGAAAGCATACTTTTTATCGCAAGAAAAATGTCTTGCTGTACTTCCATAGTAATAATTAACTTGTCCTAGAGTTTTTCAGAAAAACCAGCACTTCTCTAGATTTTTTTATAAATCCAGACTTTATCAATACCTAGTATATGCTATACTGACTGGGTCATACTCGATCTAAGAAAAACATCATTAGAAACTATGCTCAGGTTAGGTGCTATGAAAATATCGCCAGCATCTAGACTATAAAAGGTATATAAAAAAAATATTAACATATAGTTAAAAGGAAATTGGTTAACACTCCAGTGACAAAAAGTTGCAAAAATGAAAAAGAAACAAAAAGAAAATAAGAAAAGAAAAGCAATAAAGAATAAAATTGGAAAAATATCACGCCAAATTGCTTATACTTGGGAAAACTACAATAGAAATGTAATTGTGCCCAATATAGACTTAAATGTTCAGAGTAGAACCTATTGTCCATATTAGACTAGAAATTCTTTACTTAAATACATGTGTGCGTATATGATCCAATAGATCAGACTTTGAATATGGAAAACTTGTCACAATAAATTACAAACCGATATTTACCATTACGGGGCTGTAGAGTCTCGTCTAACGATAAATTTGCACGGCGTTTCGGTAAAATAACTTGAAAATACAATTCCAGGATAAAATGAAATAAACCGGCCAAGTACAAGTCGGACTTAGCCAATTAGTGTTCCGTACGTTGATTGCTTTTAAAATAAAAATTTTTGTTAGAGAGGTATATAATAATCAACGAGTTCACAAAACACACCGCAAATGAGTTTTTGACAGTTTTTTTTTTCCGATCTTTACTCAAAACTGATGACCTTGAAATTTTTGTTTTGTTATATACCAGATAAATTATTAGCGCACTCGTGATAATTTTCGTTCAATCTACACCCTGGAGAATATTCCAGAATTTTTCAAAATTTTTTAACCAGTACTTCTCCAGATAAGGTGTGCGCAAGTTTACATTATATATATATATATATATATATATATATATATATATATATATATATATATAATGTAATACTTGCGTATATAGTATTACATTATATATATATATATATATATATATATATATATATATATATATATATATATATTTGATCTAGTATTTTTACAAGCTTTCATTTGACACCCCACTCGATGACCTGGTAAAAAAAAAATTTTCACGAGTTTACCCCCCCAAAACTAACCCCTTAAGTCAAAATTTAATTTTCAAGACTACACGGCTCTGATAAGGATTCATATATTAGTGCCACATTTCAAATTTCTATGTCATATAGTTTCCAAAAAAAACGGATGTGACGGACATAACAGAGGATTCTAAAATAAAGAAATTAAATCTTTAAGAAAATTCATACATCGAAAAACAAATATAAATGTTAAAACCACGTTGTTTCAAAGCAAATCTTTTTTTTAATTCCAAATTAAACAAAATGATAAAAATCTATCTAATCTGAAGTTTTTTTAGACTGATTATAGCTTACACCTAGACAAATATAATTATTATATTATTCACACCGAAAACCACAAAATTTAAATTCGACTCAATAATATCGCATACACATGTATCCGACGCCCTACATGTAATTACATGTACATGAATATTATATTTTTGAAAAAATATTTTCAGTGCTTACGCGTATATACAACGCTTGACGTTGACTTCCGTGATATATGAATAGTTTTCAAAAAAATTATCTAAATAGCGACACCGAATCTTACTCAGACGTATTTACAATAGATGTTGATATATACGCCGCCAATGTACCTAGGTGTACATATACATAATTCGATAAGGTTATTATTACTCTCTCTCTCTCTCTAGAAAAAATATTTCTCTATACCCTCGTAAAAGTACACAAACATATAATATTATATTGCATTTTTGCTCACGCGAAAAAATCGACTTGCTTTATTTAACACCGATCCTTGAATTTAATTTTCAAACAGTATTAAAAACATTTCGATTTCCAAAAAGTTTTACTAATTAAAACGATTTTACTCAATAGAACTGTTTTTGCTCGCTCAGCAACGTACTCGTTGCGCGCTATTCATCTCTATAAAAATACATGCAACTGCATTTTTCCATCATTTCTTTATCGGAACTTGAACCGTCAACATCTCTGCTATACCTGCTCACTAATTAGGTCATCGGAAAATGGATACCACTCCGGAAGAAACGGCACAAGTCATTGCCCTATTGCAAGAAGGGCATAGCCAACGTGTGGTCGCTGCATAACTGCCCCTGAGACAATCAACTGTCTCCTCTTATGCGGAGACCAGGATCAGGAAGAAGAAGTAGCTGGTCGGGCTATCAGTCATTGGACAATCAGAAGAATACTTAAAGAAGCTAACCTAACTCCGGAGAGACCAGCTAACAGACCCAAATTGACAGCAGCCCATCGACAAACGCGACTCAGATTTGCCCGAGAACATGTCGACTGGACCTTAGCGCAATGGCTCTCCGTTTTATGCTCCGACGAGTCCCGAATGTGCCTACATGGCAATGATGGAAGAAGACGAGTCTCTAGGAGGCCTGGGGAGCGCTATACGTAGTGTTGCATTACTGAAACGGTCACCTACGGTGGAGGTTCTATCGTGGTATGGGGAGGCATCGCACTGGATGCGAAAACCGATTTCGTTTTACTGACTGATGAGACTGGCCTGCGCGGAGTTCTGACCTCAATCCAATCGACCACATGTGGAATGAGCTCAAAAGAAGGGTTCTGAGGTACTTAAAGGTTGCGATGGCGGAAGAGTGGGGAAGAATCCCACAGACAGTGGTGAGAAAGCTCACCCGCTCCATGAAAAACCGGCTGGAAGCAGTAATAATAAGGGTTAACACAAAATATTGATTTTCGTTTTTATCAATCAAATTTAATTGTTAAACTTAAAATTTGTTTAATTCTTCCTTTCTTTTACCCCTATTTTCAATCTTTATTCTCCTTGTTTCCCGTTTCAATCACACCAATTTTTCTCTAATGAATGCTCAGAGCTGTGGTTGAAATTTGTCCATGTGCAAGCATCATTATTTAACGATTCGGTGAAAATGATGGAAGGCGACAAGACTAGCTTTACGGTACAATCGGTTAAAAAATGATTATATTCCTCCGACCATAAGAACCGAGTTGGCAAAACTAGCGGAGAGTAGTCAAATCGACAGAAATTATTTTATGGGGCATATTCGTAACTTTTACCACAATTGCATCCAATACCTGCAAAAGTATATTCATCAATACAATGATTCATAACATATACTTGGATTCAATTAAAACAAAATCTAAAATGGGCTGATGTACAGCAGACATACCAACAGTTGCTAGTGCAGATGTCTACGGCGGCTACGAAAACGTAGATAACTTGTACGACGAAACAAATTACGTGTCAAATTACGTGAACCAAGATGTCCTAAAGAGATGAGAGGAGATAAAATGCAGTACAGAACAACGATGGATGCTAAATTGCCTTGCCATCGTCCAGTACCTACTTTGTTTGCCAGGGACAAATGCACCTACAGAACGAGTATTTTCGTTGATAAATGCCTTATGGACATCGGAACAAACGTCACTAAAAGTTGATACGTTACGTGCAATGCTTGTTGTAATGTTTAATATGAACAGTTGTGAAAAATTTTATGACATCCTTAATCAAAACCCAGATTTAGTTAAAAAATTCCACTCATGTGAGAAATATAATTTTAAGAAATAATGACTTCAGTAAGTTACGTTTGTTTGTTTACTAATTTAAGTACACGCGTGACACACACATACAACCACAGTCTCACAGACACTCCCTCTGCTCCCCTATCCACAAGAATGTACCGCATTGACTTTTAATAAAGTTGGCCGCCTTAAATAAGGCAGGGAGAGACACTATCACCAAAGCCATTTACAATGACCCTGGAGGAACTGTTTAAATAACTGAACTGGTTGAACATCGGATCTACATAATAATATCCAGGAAACACATAAATCCCTTCAGATTTTCTGATGGCAACGTTTTGTTTGCAGAGAAGATAAAAACCTAAAAACCACGTTAACAGAACTAGAAAATAAATCAAGAGCAGTGGGTCTAAAAATGAACTCAAGTAAAACAAAAACAATGTGCCCAAGAAATCCACAAATAATATTAAGAGAAATACCAATAAAGAACGTTAGTAAATACATATATCTTGGACAAATAATAGGGAAACAAAGAAATAGACATAGAACACAGGAGACGACTGGCGTGGGAGGTTTTGGAAGATTATCACATATATCAAAAAACAGTAAAATTCCTTTATACTTACGGACTAAAGTGTTTAATCAATATGCAATAGTGGGTAGAATTGAGTGCAGTGTGAGTGGACATAAAATTGGTGTTACGGCTGTGTACAAACCTCCTCCAATCCCAAAACAAGAATTTACAAGTGACATAATGAAATACTTGGAATCAGCAGCCAAAGAACAAATCGAAATATTAATTGGAGATATTAATATAGACCTTTTGAATCTTGAAAATAATGAGGTAACTAACTATATGGCGGCGATGGCACAGCAGGGATACATTTCCAATGTGAACTCTATTACTAGATTTGACATTAAAACATGCTTAGATCACTTGTTTGTAAGATATAGGCAAGGATTTGGTGAGCTGCATTTTCGGTCTTTTGTACTTGATAGTCATGTGATTGACCATGGTCCAATAATGCTTAATATTAGTTGTACCCATTCGACCCCAAACAATAACAATGCAAACGTAATCAGTGTAAGCAAAGATAAGTATGATGTAGATAAACTTAAAATGATGCTGCGGTGCCAGGATTGGTCTTCAGTTATGACTGATTTAGATCCTGAGACGGCGACATCAACATTTGTTAATATATATAAATCTTTACTAGACTTAAGTAAAATTAAAAGCAACCAAACTCACAAGCAATATCGAAAATTAAAAAATTGGATCACGAACGGAATAAAAAGATCTATTAGACATAGAGACAAATTAAAGCGCAGACTTCTGAAACAGTTCCGCATACATGCCGCTCCTGAAGCGCTATAGGGACTTCCCTGTAGCATGTGTGCTAGACCCATAAAAAAATATATATAACTTGGATTTAGAAATAGAATATAAAAAATACCGAAATATTTTAAATAAAATAATAACCAAACAAAAGAATAATTACTACAAAAACGAAATAAGTAGAAACAACAAATATTTTAAAAAAAATATGACCTAATGAAAAAAAAAACTAATAAAGTCAATGTAACTATAAATAGAGACAACGGTGATGGGTTTTTGACTGATAAAGACATGTCAAATTATTGTAATGATTATTTTATTAATGTCGGTGTAGAGATGGAGAGGAGGATTCCTGTCGTGAATGATCCGTGTCCGCAGGATGATCCTGGGTCTGATTCGCTTTATTTGTCTCCTGTTACAGATAAGGACCTAATCCAAAATATCTCGACGTTGAAGAATAATAGTGCACCGCGATATGATGGAGAAACCCCAATCATAATAAAGCATACTCACACTGAAATTCTAACACCATTATCTTATATAATAAATTTAATTTTCCAAACTGGCATAGTGCCATCTGAATTCAAGATATCAATGGTGACCCCAGTACACAAGAATGGTGATAGAACAAGCATTGGAAATTATCAACCTATAAGTTTAATCACTTGTTTTGCAAAAATCCTTGAAAAGTGTGTAAAGGACAGATTGATCGATTGTTTTTAAAAAAAATAACATTTTGTCTGAAAGACAATTTGGGTTTATGGAGGGTAGTAGTACCACAAATGCCTTATATGAATTTACTACGCAAATATCAGGGTGTCTAGATGACAGTAAAAAATGTATAGCTGTTTTCATTGACCTTGCCAAAGCCTTCGATACTGTCCCCCACAATAGACTTCTGGAAGTGCTTGCACAGTATGGAGTTAGGGGGCCAGTTTTGAGGTTAATTTATAGCTATTTGATAGACAGAACTCAGGTTGTTAAAATTAATAATTCCATAAGCGATAAGAGGATTATCAAATAGGAGTACCACAGTGCACTGTCCTTGGCCCCCTTTTGTTTATTACATATATTAATGCCCTACTGAAACTGAACATGGGTGGGATGATGATTTCCTATGCTGACAACACTGTTCTGATTTTTAGGGGTGATGACTGGGATGGGGTTAGCGAGAAGGTAGTCAGTGGTTTCAGAAAGGTAAAAAATTGGTTGAAAACATATAAATCATCTCTTAATTTGACTAAGACCAATTATATTTCATTTTCATTAACTGTTGCAAATAGTCCAAATTTTTCAAGTATTCAAATAAATAATAACAATAAAATAAATGAGGTGACTAATACAAAAGATCTTGGTATTGTAATAGATCAATTTCGGAAGTGGCAGCCACACATTGACTACCTATCAATCAGGTTACAAAAATTAATACACAAATTTTATATAAGAAATATTTTAAATACAAAACTACTTATATATAAATCGCTGGTAGAATCTCTGATTGGTTATGGTATTTTGGTGTGGGGAGGGCTGTATGAATCTGCATTATATGGACTGAATATAGTACAAAATATATCCTACTGCCCTTCTCTTTCCACAAGAAACATGTAATATTAGAACAATGTATCGCACAACAGTTTGCACCTTTCTACATATTCGTAAAGAACAGAATAAATTTGTGGCTCATACTCACAAAACATGTGCTAGAGAAAATAAAAACTTAATACTGCCCAGAATAACAACATAAATCTAAATTGTATTAATTATTTACGTCCGAGAAGCTACAACCTTCTGCCAAATTCGATAGGACTGGTGAAAAACAGCAAAAAATTTAGCGAATTATGTAAAGCATATATGTTTAATAACTTTCAAATTTTTGAGTCTTTGTTTGATTGAGAACCATTGCACATGAACCATATATTGTATCTGTTATTGTATTGTATCTGTATTGTTAGCTGTCACAAAAAGAAGGAAAAAAAAAACCTGATCCAGAAAAAAGTTATTAGTAAACTACCTAGACACATACAGGTGCCCTGGCACCTAGGTGTCATTAATTTGTGATATTATTTTTTAAAAACCATCTTGAAGGGTAGCCTGCAAAATAACTGCTTCTTCATTAACAAAATTATTGATATTTTAGTCACCGTTATTGTAAATAGTTTTTAATAGTTCAAATTGTTATTGTTCATGTCAGGCTTAATGTTTGTGAAAAATGTTTCTTGATGAATAATTTCAAATTTCAAATGTATCGTTCCCATTATGACATACAGAGCACAGACATGAACTCTTACAAAACAAATAATAACAAAATTACACATGACACAAAGAAAAATAGAGAGATCAATGCGAAATAAATGGATATGATGGAGAACAAAATGTAATAGAAAAGGTGATACTATGGAACTACACAGGACACATTGCCAGATCCAAATAAAATAAGTGTAATGCCAAATTGATATAATGGAGACCATTGTCAGGGAAGAGACATAGAGGAAGAGCACAAACAAGATGGTCCTATGACATTAAGAAAACTGCAGGACTACCTTGACTGAGGATAGCTAAAAGTAGAGACCGATGGAGACAATTAAGCGAGACCTATATCCAACAAAGGGTCCAAGAGGGCTAGAGAAAGAGAGAGATGTATATTTAATTGAAAAGATGTCATGAGTAACCAGTTAACTCTAGTTATTCTGAACATATTAAAATAACAAAATACTTTTCAAATCAGATTTAAGAAATTCATAGCACTGACCTATTTAAATGTATCTGAAACAAACTTTAATTCCTAAATATCCCAGCCATTCCTAGTGAGTTGGCAACTGTAGTTGGAGCCAAATTGTTGGCTAATATAGAAGGATATCTGTGACCCATAATCTTAATAATTATAAAAATAGCAGAACAAAAGAAAGTTTCAAATTTCTGAGTACTACTTATCCTTGTTAAAAGAAATTATCAAATTTTGTCTAGACATATTTCCTGTAAATTACCCACAAATGAAAAAGTTAAACATTGTATTTTACTATACACTTGTAATCATAAATGTAGTATTTGAAACAGATATCTTATTTCTTACCTTGTTCTTAAACAAAATTTTTTAATGGCAAATTGGTACAAGTAAAATTTAGGAAAAAACAATAACGACTTTTGTAAGGCACTGCTTCTATTTTGGTATAATTTACAATTAGAAATGACAATAAAACTCCGACAATTTTACAGTTGCAATACAAGCAGGATATTCTGAGATTTTACTATTGACAATTCATTACTTGCATCCTCTACCAATAAGTTAAAACATGACGTCATAATGACCTTGAAATTGGGTGTATGCCAACATTAGGCAATTTTGGAACAGTGCTTTTTTTAAAAATGATTTCACGATTAAATGTCTGAACTTCCTTTCTAAAAAATCTTTTTTAATTCACCGTAAAAAAATTTTGTTTCGATTTTATAGTATCAGTTTTCTGACTTTTACAATTTTTCGTAGTATTCAATGAGTGTTTTTGACACATCCTTGTTGGTGGATTGGTGTCATCTCAACCTGAACTAACCTGTCTTAAATTTTTATATAAGGCAATCTATTCTACAAAAAAATCAGCAAGTTTAACATATTTACTGTCAAAAACTTTATTACTGCTTTCGACTGTATTCATTCCACTTATATGAGATTATCTTCTTTTAAATAATGCAGATCGTTTTCGTCGTAGTAAAATCTAAATCTTTTTGGCATTTGGCTTTCCTTATTAAGAAAAATAAAATTGTAAAAAATAATTCAAATATTACTAAAAACTTCATGTGGTATATCAAACTTCTTGTTTTATATAAAATTTGTAGAGGTACCATAGACAAATAAATAAGATCCTAAAGTCGCCCTTAAATAGCGGATACTCAATTTTGAAATAAAAATACGTACACGTTAGTAAATATCGCACGATGGATGATAAATCCCTCGTCACAATAGACTGTTGCTAAATGGTTTTTCCATTAGTACGGCCAGTATTTATAATCATTCTCTGAATAGCTTCTAGATGTTCAATTCATCTTGAGTGACGTTTTCCGTTTCATAGTAGAACAATGGCAACCCAAATTCCTTCACTTCAAAAACCTAAATTTGTAGGCATAAGTTTATTTTTAATTAAAGTGTGAAATATTGAAGTTATAAAGGAAACCCTTATCTATAATCAAAGTCAAAATGCAGTAAATTAATAATAATGAGTAGGTACTACAACCGAGGGACAGAATATCACCCCCGGTATGTTCTTTCTGTCGTAGAAGGAGACTAACAGAATAAGTAGGATGGTCGATGCCCAGATCCCCCCAAACATCGCCCGGTGTGATACTATCGCATCGGCTTAGGCTGCGTGAAGTTGCTTAACGTTTCGTGGCTATACTAATGTCCATGGACTGTGGGAACAGAAAAGCATGATGAACCTTCCAAGATTAAGAAATTCCGGAGGTAAAATAGCTCCAGTTCGGATCTCCGAGTAGAGGCTAATTCGGGTGCGTCAACATGCTGACATCGCAATTTTAAAATTGATTTTTGTAACGTAAGAGGTTTAAATTCAAACATAAAGTCAGTGCACCAATATTTGCGATCAAATAAGCCTCGTTCTCTGTAAAATTAAGGTCAGCTTACGACCAACACAGTCAACTTTTTCTATCCTGGACAGGACTTCTATTCCTGTTTTAGGCGTAACTTTGAAATATGTCTTTTTGTCAGAAGCCAACAACAGGAGGCTCTGAAGCCTCGAATCTTTGATATTATCTGGTCAAAAATAACGACTCATTACACCCCAAGGTTTATTTGCTGCCTCTATACACCACCAAGTCAACTATAGAACATTTTTCGCTTCTCTTGCAGACACCGTCGATCATTTACAGATTAAATTATCCAAGTGCCGAAATTGACATCCTCGGCGACTTTAAAGCCCATTAACTGGCTTAAATATTCAAATACGACCGACGAACAAGGTCGTGAAGTTAATGAGTAGTGGCTTTACTCAGCTTACCAATCAACCAACACGGATCCCTGATCGAAACGAAGAGTTCGTCAATCTTCTTGACCTGTTTTTAACCACCAATCCAGCGATTTACACTGTCATTGTAAATCCGTCCTTAAGTTCCTCAGCAGTTTATGCTTTCAACATCGAGTATCCACCGATTAGTGACAGAGATGTGCCTATACCAAGCAAGATTTGGCACTACAAATCTGCTAAATGGAAAGAACTCGTAGAATATTTTCTAACTCTCCTTTGGTTATACGTTTGTTTTATATCCGATGACCCAGCTGAATGCGCTAAGAAGGTTTCTGATGTTATTTTGGCTTGTATAGACACTTACATCCCTTTTTCGAAGAAATGTCCTTCCAACGGCAAGCCTTGGTTTGAGGGAAAATGCAAAGAAACTGTTGCTTCTAAATGCCCTTTCTACCGACAATGGAGTGAAAATTCTAACGTCATAAATTGTAACATCTTTGTTCATATCCAGAACAGATGCAAAAAAAAATTACCGACGAAAACAAGGGGCACACAATCAAAGAATTAAAAACAAACTTCTGGTCTGCCCTGACAATTCTAGGTCCTTTTGGTCAGTCGCCAAGGTCATTAGTAAACAGTTCACTAAATCCTCTATACCACCACTCACACGACCAGATAGCACTATTGCAACAATACCTGTTGAGAAAGCCAACTTGTTGGCTAAACCCTTTGCTTCAAATTCTACTGTCGATTTTCAAGGAAAAATACCACCAACTATTCCCATAGTTTAGTCAAGGATGCCCGATAGTGTCTTCAGACAGCGTATCATAAAACATATTGTAATGAAGCTAGATACCAAAAAAGCTTCTGGCGCTGACGAAATACCTGCCATAGTACTAACGCCAATTTTCTGTAAACATTTTAACCTATCCTACAGAAAGGGAATATTTCCTTCTTGCCGGAAATGCGCTAGAGTTCAGCCAATACTCACAAATGGCAAGAAGAGCTTGCCAAACAACTACGGACTAGTCGCACTGCTTTCAATAATATCGAAAATTATAGAAAAGGCGAGTCTTCTAAAATATCTTGAAGGATTCAATATTATTAGCGACCATCGATGTGGCTTTCATAAGCATAGATCAACGGGAGATTTGCTAACTTATGCAATATATGTTTGGAGCAACGCAATCGAACATTTTGAAAAATCCCGAACTGTTGCACTTGATATCTTTTTCTTCGACGAGTACCATGGCCGTTCAACGATCGTTGGTTATCATGTTGGCTACCATGTTGATGATGATCGTCTTATTTAACCGTAGACTTTCCTTACCACTGCCTAAAATTTCAACAGAGGTTGAACAACAAGGGCGATAGAATACAATCCTGACGCACTCCCTGCTTGATTTTAATTTCATCCGATAGATGATGCTCCAACCGTACTTCAGCTGTCTGATGTCAGTATAAATTGACGATGATACGAATGTCTTTGTCGTTTATATCGGTCGTTTTTAAAATTTCTAGAAGTTTTTCGTGGCGTACCTTGTCAAAGGCTTTTTACAATTCAAATGAACAAAGGAACACATTTTGGTTGACATCGCGACATCTCTGGGTTAACACATGTATACCAAACAGTGGCTCTCTAATCCGTTTCGAAAACCAAACTGACGGTTTCCAATTATTTCTTCAAGTTTATTATATATCATGTCATGCATCACTCCCAAAAATATTTTTAAAACATGGCTCATGAGATAATTGTTTGATGGTCACTACATTTTTTTGCTCTGTTCAATAATGACAAATGTTGATTTTAGCCAATCAGTCGGTGGTATTCCTGTCTCATAAATGGCGTTAAAAGGTTTTGTCAGAGCTGTTATTCCTATATTACCCAATAGTTTTAAAATTTCAGTGCTCACTTGGTCCAGTCCAGCTGCTTTTCCATTTCTCGCTAGCTTTATTGCTAGTGCCACTTCCTGTTTAGTAATTGGTGGGTCTGACGTAGCACTGATATATTTAAGGCATTTGACCGTGTTTGCTATGACGGATTGTTAGTTAAGTTGCGCTCTTATGGTATATCAGAAAAGTTTTGTTTATGGCTGTCGTGTTTCCTCGTTCTTTACGAGCGGCAGTCCACGGATTTCTTTTCAATACATACATACTAACCCGAATCCCTTGTCTATGGTTTCCATTATAGTCACTCTCTCGCCTCGCAGTGTTCGACATGACTGAATTTTATTTGGATGTAATAAATTTAACATATTTTTGAATTTATAATCTTTTTTTAGATTAATTTGCTGCACCAAAAGATATAACTTTATTTTGTATTTTAGTAACCTATAATTTAGATTTTGTATATTAAAAAAAAGAATGAAATTAAAAATATAGTTTTAGTTACCCAACATTAGATTAACAGCTTTTAACGCCATTTATGAGATATATATATATATATATATATATATATATATATATATATATATATATATATATATATATATATATATATATATATATATATATATATATATATATATATATATATATATATATATATAATTAAAATTCCGGGTTTCAATCCGTTCGTCTAACAATGAATTTGAACGACTTTTCGCCAAAATCTCATTTGGCATTGCTGCTGCTGCTACTCGATACTGTGATCTTGCTGCTGCTGCCGGTCAAAGCTAACTCAACTAATATATATATATATATATATATATATATATATATATATATATATATATATATATATATATATATATATATACGTTAGCTCTCAGCATTTACTGTGTGGAAAAACCCCCGTTGTTGGACAGGTTTATGGCAAGAAAAATACTTTTCTCTGACGAAGCGACATTTACGTCTAATGGGACAGTAAGTTCTCAAAACTATCGCTGGTGGAGCGATGTTAATCCTAACTTCAATATCCAAACTCGAGATCAATACTCGTTTAAAATCAATGTATGGTGTGGAATTTTTTAAAATAGAATAGTTGGACCATTCTTTTTTCGAAATAATATGCTGAACGTTACCTCGAATTTTTAAATAATGAGTTCCCTGAGTATCTTAATCGCCTACCAGTAATTAAAAGACAACGTATATGGTACCAACATGATGGTGCATCACGTCACAGTACGAGAAATGTTCGAGATTGTCTCCTCCACATTTTTAACGGTAGAATAAGAGGGGGGTATGTGCAGTTTACTTGGCCCCAAGGTCTCCGGATGTCACCCCTCTAGACTTTTTTTTTATGGGGCTACTTAAAAAAAAGGTTTATCTTAAAAGGTCATTTCAAGATGTTGATCATCTTGAGAGAGTCATTAGGGAAACATGTGAAGCTATAACTCCTGACGTAATTAGAGATGTAATAAAACGTTTGAAAAAAAAATAGAACAGAGATATGAGAAGGAGAATATTAATTATTGATAATTGTTTTTAGCAGACTGGCTTGTTTACATTACTTAGATTAAATTATACTTAAGTTACTCTAATTGACATGTCTAAAAATTGGAAAACCATTAACTTTATTTATTATACAGATACGGCCGTATCTTATTACAGTGTTTATGTAACCGTAATGAGATTTAGGTAACAGAGATATTTTAATACGCATTATGAATTATAGTTTAGAGAGCCGAAGAAGTCGGCCAGCTTTGTTAGATCTCTGATTGGAATTGTTAATAAAAGTAATTGTTGTCGAAATGGCCCAAAAGTGTTTGAATTTTAAAATAAAAGCTAACATTAGAATTGGGATTTAAACTTCGTGCGCAGTGTATTAAAAGTGTCGCAAAATTGTACAATAAACCTAAAAAAAAATATGGTCGAAGACGGTGAAATCGTTCGTGAGAACGAAGCCTTTGATAATCTAGTGTGTGCAGCAGAAGAATCCGCAAAAGCCAGCGTCAGAATGTGAGTAATTACTTTGACTTAACGAATTTAATCCTCGTCGCATGTAAAGAAAGACAATAAAGGACTAGAATTATACTATCAACCATGTAACATGTTAAAAATACTTGCATGTACACCATATAATGCACCATACATTTCACTGTATATTTCACAGTGTATACAGACTGTAACTCAGTGCGAGCGACTGCTTTAAAGAAAAATTAACACTCTCGTGTCGCGCGCTGTATTAGATTACAAGGTTATAAATTTTGTATCGAATACCGCCCTGGTAATAAAATGCCACTTGTAGACTCTTTAAGTTGGAATCCCGTGAATGAAATGATTGATTTAAAAGTGTGTGCTTTAAACAAAATTCTTACGGTATAATGACGCATTTTTTCGTGAAGTATTAATTACGAGTAATATAAACAATATGGTTGTAACGTAAACAAAACCGCCAAAATGTTTTGTGCCCGCGTTTCCTTACGATGGAAATGTATTATAACGAATCCTCACATATAGGGTGGGACAAATACATAAAAAAATACATGAAAACTCATTCTGGCCGAAAATGGGTAGACGTCTAAAAAAAATATATCAAGAATTGTAGAGCGTGCATCTTAGGTAAAGCGCATCAGAGGGAAATGGACCCAAAATGCAAAGGACCTTATACTATCCAAGAGATCCTGCCAAGCCAGAGAGTCTGACTATATGAGACAGGACACCGAATCGTAGTTGCACACGATCAGATGAGGTCAAGGCCTTCAAAATAATTAGACAAAGAGGTGAGTTAGAGTGGCGATCCCACCACCTTTTTCTAAAATACAAAATTTACTGTGTATTTGTCTGACTAAGGTTGTCAGTACCATTAATTCAAAAAAGGATTGGTGGCGATCTCACCAATGCCTATCGAGATAGTGGCAACCCCACTATGCATGCTAGTCATAACAAAGATACTGTTCGTGAATTTCCTTTAGGTGAAAATTCAAACGAGAGATACCGACTACATGAGAAGGGACAGCGAATCGCAGTAAATGCACACGATCAGTTGAGGTCATGGTTTCCAAAATAATAATAGAAAAAGGTGAAAATCAAAATAAGAGATACCGACTACATAAGAAAGAATAGCCAATTACGGTAGCTGCACACGACTAGTTGAGGTCATTGTCTTCAAGATGATTATGCACAAGGGTGAGTTAGAGTGGCGATCCCACTATAGAGTTGAGGGAAGATTCTGGTTAAGAGAGGATTAGTGACGATCTCACTAATGCCTATTGAGATAGTGGCGATTCCACTATAGAACTGAGAGGCGATTGGTGACGCTCTCACCAACGCCTGTTGAGATAGTAGCATTCCCACTATAAGTTTAAAAATACTAATAGCTTTCCCATTAGAATAGTGGCAATTCCTCTATAAGGATAAAATACTTCCCACTACAAGAAAAATGAAAAAAAAAATACTAACGGCAATCCTAGTAGATCTGAAAAAGATAGAGGCGTTCCCTCTATGAGGTAAAAAAAAAATAGTGGCAATCCCACTAAGTATAGCAAAGATACTGTTCGTTAATTTCTTTTAGGTGAAAATAAAATGAAGACGTCGCGAGGACACTTGCTCGCCGGACGGCCGTGTTAGCTGTTAGCATTTACTGTATGGAAAAACCCCCGTTCCGGGCCTGGTTGAGAAAAATTAGGATAGGCCGAACGATACAATATGAGAAAGAGATTATTAATTATTGATAACTGTTTTCAGGCAGACTGGCTTGTTTATATTACATAGATTAAGTTATACTTAAGTTTCTCTGATTCACCAAACCATTAACTTTATCTATTATGACAGATATGATCATATCTTATAAAAGTGTTTATGTAGCCGTAATGAGATTTAAGTAAGAGAGATATTTTGGTACGCACTATGAATTATAGTTTAGAGAGCCGAATAAGTCGGCCAGCTTTGTTAGATATCTGATTGCAATTGTTAATAAAAGTAATTGTCGAAATTGCAGTGTTTAATTTTTAAAATAAAAGTTAACATATATATATATATATATATATATATATATATATATATATATATATATATATATATATATATATATATATATAGAGTCAAGTGATGTAAAAATTAGACATTTTTACGAACTTTTAATTTTTGTATGGGTTAGACTTTTTCAAACGAACTGATAAAATATTTAAAAAAGGTAAATTATAGTTAGAACACTATTGGGGATTTAAAAATATACCAGAATTACCTTTAAAAAGGTGTAAATAAATAAATGCCGTGTCTCATGTGTAACCCAAAAAAAGTCTAAAAATGAGACATGCCAGGTTAAATATAAGACAATCTTAAAATCCACATATTAACAATTGTGCTGTCATCTAGGCTAATAATGAGACGCGAGGGGTAAAAATCAGACACATTTTTTCTTTTTTTTTATCGCAAACATTAAAAAAATATGTATAAAAGCAAAAGTACCTACAAATAACTAACTGAAAGTTTATTAATTTTGCAACAAAATTGTAATTCAGTTAAACGTTATCAAAGTAACAATAAAAACAATAGTCCTAGGTAGCTACTGAAAAAATAACAATAAAAAAAACAGTAAAAAATGGAACACATTAATAAACTAAATATTTGTCAAAATCTATTGGAAAGGCAAACATTTCTGCCGTTCTAGAAGTTCCCCCGTGCAAATTTAAGGGTGGTAGTTTTAAAACGACGTCTCCCTTTACCACATTATTTGTTTCAGAAACTGCAGGATAAACAAATTTATTTCCCTTGCGTCTTAAATAGGAAACACGAAACTCATGATTAGGTAATAGATTTTTTACAACAGACACGCAGTGTACATCTTTATTTTTGGTTTTAAATTTCACCAACAGAAAATCATTAATAGTTATATTTTCGGCATTTTCTACAATATTTTCCTCTGCAGTTTTATTCGCCACAAGCTGTGCTAGTGGTATATTTTCTGAGTCACTTTCATCGTCATCCTGGATTTCTCCTCTGAAATTTCATTTCTTACTAAATCTGCTAGTGTCATATTTTCGGTTTCGCTTTCATCGTCATACTAAATCTCAACTTCTGACTCAAATTCTGAACTACTGGAATGTTTTTTTTTATATTTTTCTTTGTTTTCCGATTCTCTCTTCCCATTTTATTATTCTTTCAGTTTTTGCTTTATCAATATTTTCAATTAGTTTTGCATATTCCTGACTACTTTGCGACGTTTTTGTACAGTAGATCGAGTTTTATTGATTTTCTTTAACAGAATGGATTCAAAAGTAGCAAACTTTGTGATTTCTGGTTTAGGTGAGAGCGACAAAGGAATTTCATTATTATCGGACTTTATGCTGGAATCTTCTATCCCTGGAGTGTCATTGAGAATTTGTTCTTCACTGTGGGGTTGATTCACTTCTAACCGATCACATCCTCTATCAAAGGGGTTATTATTTTCCATTCTTAGAGATTCACGTCTTTCTAGTTTTGTAGAATCTAGCCTTGTTATCGGATATTTCTCTCTGGAAAATGGGAAAATCCCTGTTGATGCAAAAGAAGAAATGATGGTTTTTTCTGAAATTCCTTCTTTCGAGATCAAACAAAGTAAATTGTAAAATTCGCTTTTAGTTCATTTTCGTTCATTCTGGCGCTGCCAATCAATTAATTTTTCATTCCATTTTAGTTTTAATGACCAAAGCAACTTCAGTCCAATGGCTGAGGTAAGTCAGTAGAATATGCTCGTAACTTCACTAATAGCTAGTTTTATGGTATGTTTATCCACAGGTGTCAAATGAGGAGGTAAGGAACAACCGCTTGCTGATGTACAAGCCATCACAGTCACGTTCTCCTTACCCGATCCTTCAATATTCCTATGTACCTTTTGTCTTTTGGCCGCTATTCCTTTAATTCTGGAAAAATCTACCGAAAAAGAAGTTTCATCAAGGTTCCAAAGTTGTGATGATGTAATATTCAGGTCGTTTATACATTTTCCAAGCTTGTCATAAAACGAATAAATAATAAATAGGTCACTAGTAGCTAAACATCGAGACTTTTGAAGTTGCTCCATTTTCTTCTGGCTAAGGCAATTTCTTTTGCAAAATTCTCTAAACCAATCATCGCCCGGACGGCCGTTTTTAAAAGCCGTTGTTAAATTATTTTCTTGAACGTATGTCTGCACTGCGTCTTTAACTTCTTGTTTAGTTAGTGCAAATCCCCACTGGGCCATTGTTATTAGCTTCGAAGATAAATCTTGTCAGCCTCTAAAGATAGTGATGTTTCTCTCCCTTGTTTATCAGAATTTTTCTTATGCATGTAGCGACTAGGTTTCGA
>CM032454.1:105196597-105216597 GCA_019049505.1 Pachyrhynchus sulphureomaculatus | reverse complement strand
TTTATTATTTATAGCTATTTAAAATTAAATGTATAAGGTGGGGAGAAGAGTTAGAGGGATCACTCTGTATTTATCAGTTTTTTGGAATTATTATTTATCAATCATTTCCTTTAGAAATACCGTGATATATAAAAAGAATTATAGAGATCTATAATTCCACCATTTCATTTTCTGAGGGAAATTATGTTCTTGTTTTTCTTTAAGGTGCAAGGTATCAAGCTTTCAGTTTTATAAGACATGACAACTACTATAGTATAACCTAAGTCTTATTATCCCATCCATTTGAACAACTACCCTTATTTTTTTTGTGTCCGGTACCAGCGCTGCAGTGCAATCTCTAAGTCGCTACAGGAGCGAAATGCGTGCGGAGGAAGCGACTCAGGTTAGTTTTAAATCATTGCAAAAAAGTTCTGAACAGTTCACTCCAAAGGGATAATCTGTTCCATATAAAAGAGTTCTTGAAGAGGGTGGTTCTTGAATCTCATATAGAGGTAATATATAAGCGAGTCATGCATTCCTAGCATTCATTGCTCTAAGAGGAATTAAACGGGCTACTTCCATCGAATAATTTCCATGAAAATATTTGTAGAACAGACACAAGTCACTGTTCTCTGATGGTTTAAAGAATTAGGCGAATATTTTTCTTCTGAATAGAAGCCAACAATTGTAGCGTATGTTTGGGAGCAGAACCCCGTGAATAGTTTTCCATCGAATTTGAGCTTTGTAAGGAGAGAAAGGGGAATAAAGTTTTCTAATATGAAAAAATATTTTCAGCTTTTGAGAAGCTTTGCATGCAACATGGCACAGGTTACGTATAGCAAGTTCGGTGATGATGCTAGTGGAATGGAGTGTCTCGCCCATCGATGTGAGGATCTGTAACGTTAGCTTTTATAGGCAGAACTGCTACCTGGGTTTTTGTAACATTAAATTCTACTTAGTTACTGTGGCCCTTAACACAACATTTCTTTCATGTTTTTATTAGGTTGTATAACTAATTGCTGCCTGCGGATGTTTGCATCGGCAGCTGATGTTTGAGCGCTAAAGGGCAATCTAGAAACAAGCGCGCTGCCGTTAGCAAAGCTACATATTCGATTTATTTGATAGGAGAAATAGAATGGAGTCCTGGGCACACACGCATTAACAGCAGAAGTATCGAAAAGAAAGCCTTAACTGCCACTCATAAAGAAGGATCTCTGAGGAAATTCGAGAGCCACAAACAAAACCATACTATAGAGCGGAGCTTAGCCACCAGTTCGTCATACCAAATAATCCCCAATCAAATGCCTTGGATATATCAAGTGCAATCGAGATTCTTGGTAAAGTTCAACTGCGTTGTTCTAAGTATGTGTGATATTTTTTTTTTTTTTATTGGTCTAGCACACGTGCTGCAGGGAAGTCCCTAAAGCGCTCCAGGAGCGGCACGAGTGCGGAAAAAGCGATTCACGTTGTTCTTGAATCGCTGTAAATTGTACTCGGTGGGAAACACAGCGCTGGGCAAATTATTCCAAAGGGATGACGTTCTCCATATAAAAGATTGTTTGAAAAGCGTCGTACGCGGAGTAACAAGCTGAACCTCATACGGATGCGAAGCACCAGCGCGACGTGTATTTCTAACATGCACCGCTTTGGGAGGAATTAAGCGGGCTACATCCTTCGAACACTTTCCATGAAAATACTTGTAGAACAGACTCAAGTCGCCAACCGTTCTTCGATGTTCCAGCGAATCAAGGCCGCCGGTCAATTCCGGGTCCCCAATCAGACGGACCGCTCTTCTCTGAACAGAATCCAACAAATGCAGTGTATGTTTGGGAGCGGAGCCCCAAACGTGGGAGCAGTATTCCATAGTTGGTCGAATTTGGGCTTTGTAAAGAATTAACAGTTGCTGTGGGGTGTAAAGCTTTCTGGTTCTAAATAATATTCCCAATTTTTGAGAAGCTCTCCTTGCTATGCCTGCAACATGTTCATGCCAAGACATATTTGCTCCCAAACTAACGCCCAACAAATTGAGCGACGATGCTAGGGGAATGGAGTGCCCCGACATAGCTATGTCGGGTTCAGCAACGTTAACTTTTTTAGAAAAAACTGCCGCTTGGGTTTTTGTAGCGTTAAATTCCACTTGGTTACTGTCACCCCAAGATAGAATTTCTTCCAGGTCTTTGTTAAGTTGAACGACCTCCTGCTGTCTGCGGATATTCGCCTGAGCAGCCGATGTCCGAGCGTTCAAGGTGAATGAAGAGACAAGCGTACTGTCATCTGCAAAGCTATAGATTGGATTCCCGGTCTTTTCCAGCAGATCGTTAATGTAAATGAGAAAGAGAGTAGGAGACAGCATGGAGCCCTGGGGCACACCGGCGTGGATAGTGAGGGTGTTAGAAAGAAATCCGTCGACCGCCACTCGTAAAGAACGCTCTCTGAGGAAACATGAGAGCCACAAACAGAACCTTTCAGACATACCATAAGAGCGCAACTTAGCCAACAGTCCATCGTGCCAAACACGGTCGAATGCCTTGGATATGTCAAGAGCAACCGCTCGAGATTCTCCAAAGTGTTCAATTGCGTTGTTCCAAACATGTGTTACATAAGTCAGAAGATCTCCTGTTGATCTATGTTTACGAAAACCATATTGGTGATCGCTAATAATATTGAATCGTTCAAGATATTTTAGAAGATGCTCATTGATAACCTTTTCCATGACTTTCGATATTATTGAAAGCAGTGCAACTGGTCGGTAGTTATTTGGCAAGGTCTTCTTACCTTTTTTAGGTATCGGCTGAACCGTGGCACATTTCCAGCAGGACGGAAATATTCCCTTTCTGTAGGATAGGTTAAAAAGTCTACAGAAAACTGGTGTTAGTTCCCTTGCACAGTTTTTGAGAACTATGGCAGGTATTCCGTCAGCGCCAGAAGCCTTCTTGGTGTCTAGCTTCATTAAAATACTCTTTATGATGCGCTGTCTGAAGACAACATCGGGCATCCCTGACTGCAATATGGGAATAGTAGGTGGTGTTTTTCCTTGGAAATCGACCGTAGAATGTGAAGCAAAGAGTTCAGCCAACAAGTTCGCTCTCTCAACAGGTGTGGTTGCAATGGAATTATCTGGCCGTGTGAGTGGTGGTATGGTGGATTTGGTAAAGTTTTGACTAACTGCCTTAGCGACTGCCCAAAAGGACCTGGAATTGTTGGGACAAGCGAGAAGTTTGTTTCTAATTCGTTGATTGTGTGCCTCCTTGGTTTCGTCGATAATTCCCTTGCATCTGTTCCGGGCATGAACAAAGATGTTTCGATTTAAGGTGTTAGGATTTTTCACGCCATTGTCGGTAGGCAACATGTTCAGAAGCAACAGCTTCTTTGCATTTTCGGTCGAACCAAGGCTTGCCGTTGGAGGAGCATTTCTTCGAAAAAGGGATGTAAGCTTCCATACCAGCCAAAATAACATCGGAGACCTCCCTGGCGCAGTCAGATGGGTTATCGGATCGAAAACAAACGTCCATCCAAGGGAAAGTTCGAAAGTATTCCATGAGATCTTCCCATTTAGCAGATTTGTAGTGCCAAATCTTGCGCGGCCTAGGCGCCTCTCTGTCACTGATTGGCACGATACTCGATGTCGAAAGCAGTTTATGGTCAGAAGAACCTAACGGCGGATTTACGGTGACCGTGTAAATCTCCGGATTGGTGGTTAAAAACAGATCAAGAAGACTGGCGAACTCCCCGTCTCGATCAGGGATCCGTGTTGGTTCGTCAATAAGCTGAGTTAAGCCATAACTGATTGAGAAAGATTCAGCTTCACGACCTTGTTCGTCGGTAGTATTTGAATATTTGAGCCAGTTGATATTGTGGACATTAAAGTCGCCCAGGATGGCAATTTCGGCACTTGGATAGTTACTTTGTAAATGATCGATGGTGTCTGCAAGAGAAGCGAAAAGTGTTCGAAAATTGGTATCACTTGGTGGTCGATACAGGATACAGATGAACCTTGTGGTTTGTTGAGTCGTTATTTTTAACCACATAACATCAAAGTTTGGGGGCTCCAGAGCTTCTTCTCGTTGACAAGAGAGGTCGCTTCTGACAAAAAGACAGATTCCAAAGTTACGCCTAAATCGGGAATAGAAGTCGTACCCAGGATAAAGATAGTTGACCGTGCTGGTCGATGGACTGACCTTGGTTTCACATAGAGCGAGTACATGAGGTTTATCTGATTGCAGGTGTTGATGCACTGAATTTATGTTCGAGTTTATACCTCGTATGTTGCAAAAATCTATCTTAAAATTATGATGTCTGCAAGTCGACGCCTCCGAACCAGCCCCTACCCGGAGATCCGAACGGGGGGCCATTCTACCTCCGGAACTTCTTGCATCCAGGCGCCTCATCATGCTCTTTGGTCCCACAGTAGTTAATGTGGAATTTTCCTGTTCTGTCACATGTTTATCTTTGCCTTCTTTGGCTTTGATCCAGTGGGTGTTATTATTGGGTAGTTTGGGTTCTGACCAGATACTTTTCCAATGATCTGTGAGTTCTTGTTTGTTTGATGGTTCGGTCACTGCTGTCTGTTTGCTGTGCATAGTTTTCCGGTAGAACTGTGTTTGGCTTCTTCGGAAGAGGTTGTTGGTATCTTTCCTCTCATTTGGTTCTTTGTATCTACGAAGTCTTGCGGCATATACGGATAATTTTTGTTTCAGAGTATCCAGGATTTCTGGCAGTGTTCTGTCGGGAGACCCGGACTTGATCTTGTTTATACTCTGCGTGACTCGTTTGGACACGTTCCCGTTGATAAACTGGGTAAGGTGTCCTAGATATCTCCTGATGTTGTTGATTTGGTTTTCTATTCTTATTTGCCGTTTGAATTTTGGTTTTGTGCTGTTGGGATTTCTTTGTCGTTGCGGGAGTTTTTGATTAAATACTTCGTCGGTTGCGTTTGGGATTGATGGTGGTGGGTCTAGGCGGCGAGTGATTCCCTTCTCAGTGGTTTCTTTGTCAGGACTTGTGCTTTTATCAAAGCAACGCATGGTGTGTTCGTTTGTTCCTGTAGTATAACTCATGCGTTGCCTTGACTTTCCCGCCTTGGTGGGTGTCGGTTTACTCGCCGGCACAACACTTTTGGCAGGTCCATTGTCAGTTGCCCGGTCTTCATCGTTTTGGTCGAGCAGCCATTTCCCGCGACGTCCTCGACCGTTACGTCGCTCGCCCGATGCTTCTTTTATTGGTCTACTGTTGTTTGGGATGTTTTTAGTGTTTTTGTGGTGTCAGAAGCTCAAAGTGTCCCGACATTGGGTTGCCTGTTAGTAGAAGGTAAATAGTTTCGGTGTGTTTTCTTGTGCTTATTATTGTTGGCTTGTCCCCCTAAAAGTTATTTTTGTATCTCTTGTTCTTCGTTGTTTTGAGAAGATATGAAAGTTGCTATTCTGGGTTTCCGAGAGGGCAAGCATCTCTAGGCTCGTTCTATAGGTGCCATTTTTCCTCGTACTCGTAGATTAGATCTTCTGTTGATTCTTGCTTACGGAGGTCATTTTAGTGGTGGCTAATAACACTAAATCCTTCCAAATATTTTGGCTGGTGATAAGTTTTGATATTACTGAAAACATTGTGACTATCCAGTAGTTGTTTGGCATGGTCTTTTTGCCTTGCTCATTCTTTGAGTACTACGATAGATATTCCATCAGCGTTAGAAGCTTTTTTAGTGTCCAGTTTAATTAATATTGATCTGTGAATTTGTGTTGATTCCTGATAACCTGTGTAAGGGCACAACTAATTAAGAAAGATTCAGTTACACGGATTTGTTCGTCGGTGGCATTTGAACACTTACGCCAGTTGATGTGGACGCTAAAGTTGCCCATGATGTGAATCTCAACACTTGGATGATTAATATACAGTCTGACAAGCTAGAATGTATTCGCGATAATTCATTTTTGATAGATGCGATTCTAAGTGATTCAACAAAAAATTGATAGAGGGAACCTTTGTTTATCACGTAGGAAATCACGTAAAAGCCAAAATGAGTCACTTGTTTGTGCGTCGGTTCGAGGCAGTCTTTCTTTGTTCCCATCCAAAGGGGCCTAAACTGAGACATTCCGTGGCCGCTAAATATATTAAAAAGTCGTTTGTGAAGAAGTGTGTAAATCATTTTAACAAACCGAAAAAGTCGACGACTTTCCAAAACGTGGCACCGTAGGCAATCATATCTTTGGGGGACCTGAAATTGACGCTGTGTCAAGGAGCGGCAAAATTAATAAAATCGGGTTTGAATGTGTCCCATGAGACCATTTGACAAGATCTTCGTGCTCATGATGTCAAATTCCGAAGCACGTTGAAGAAACCGGGGCGAAAATCACGTCGCGAAGCGGCGCCCGTACGCCAATCCTATTGAAAACGTTTGATCCCTTGTAAAGAGAAAGCTCAGAGGAAAGATTCCGAGGACTTTGACTCAGTTGTGTCACGAGATTCGAAAAATTTGTAGTGTGCACAAAATCTCGTCGACCTCGTGCCTCGAAGATGCCAGGCGATTATTGATGCAGTAGGCGATTGGATAACTTACTTAGATAAATGCGCCGTGTATGGTAGCAAAAAATATTCTCTTTTTTACTTGACGACTGTCGAGTCGATAGAGGCGCCTATTATTTAGGAGTGAATTTTTTATATTATTACCACTTTATTGCCAGACTGTTGTTTAAATTTCCGTCCAATCAAATTATATTTCCTTACCTTTCGTCTTTAAATTAAACCCAAAAAATTCAAGCATGCAAGACAGTTAAAATAAAGTCTATTAACAATCAAACTCAAACTCAAAAACGTTTATTATCTCTAGTGCTTAAAAAGTGTTGGACATTAAATTCTTAAAAATTAATAACAAATTAATAAAGAATTAAAATCCTAAGGTACATTTAGTGTATATGGGACAATTCACAAATGGTATATCATGAAATAAATAAATAATGTTAGGTGTTTGAAGAGCAACTTTTATTCGAAAAGCAGCAGGTTACGATATTTGATTACCAATTTTTCTGTTATGTAAATTGGACAAATAAATAATTATTTATTAATATTTTTTTTTATATTCATTTATACGAATGCAGAAAATCTTTGTACATGCCATTGGTAGTATTTACGGACTCATAGACCTACGACAACCTACTTACACTTCATTACTTGTTCTGCGAAATACTGGACTAAGTAATTAGTAGTTTTATCGAGTATTTTATAGTGTTATTATTTATCATTACTTTATTCTTTAAACAATCAAAAAGCCCATTATTACTGATAAAAATATATACAAGAAGAAATAATATTTAAAATATTGGATTTTTTACTATTTTAGGAATATATTTTATGCCATACAATCAAAATGGTTTGCAAGTATTTATTATTGTTAGATAAACTTTAATTTCCCTGGCTTTAGTCTTTACATACTCACTGAATTCATAGTTTCATTCACTTTAATTGCTTTTTAGTGATATTTATTTATTTATTTCATATTACTATTACTATTATTTTATTATTAACAGTTTGCTACTCTGAAAATAAATCATTTGCTAGTACTGAAATTCCTTTTGGAAAATGTCTCAACTGAAGTATTTATTCAAGCTCATTCGTAAACAACTCTGATCATCTGAAAGTTTGCCTTTTCTAAGTCCAAGAACCTTGAATATGTTTGATATTTTTTTCCTTGAACTTTTGTAAATAGTTAATAAAACCTCTATAAATTTATAGGATACATTTCTTTTTATTTCCTAGTATTTTCCATTAATTTTCCTATAAATGGAGACGTTGGTGTGGCAACAGCAGTACTAGATTCTTTCAAAATTCTTGGTTCCTGAGTATTTTCGATTCTTTTTACCTTATTATTTTCCTGGAAATTAGAGTTTTCATTGCTAAAATTTGCTTCATCAGCATTTATACCTGAGGATAACTCTAATTTCTTTGGTGGTAAAGAAAGACGAGGTGCCAGGTGGTTAGTATTAAAGCGGGGTGGTAATTTAGGTACCTCCATATCAATTAAATTATTTGTTTTCAATTCTTCTAAGGTCGGTGAATGAGAACGCCTACAATCCTAAAAAAAAATGAAATAAAAATTTATTTTATATGTTGTCCACGTAGAACAATTTTAGATTTTTATTAGATACAATTTAAGTGTTATTTTAGATTTTACTAATTTTTTTGATTTACCTAAATATATTAACTTCTAGACTACTGGAAACGGAAATCCAATCTTTCACTTCCAGTTTAACCAGTGCTTAACTAATGAATAATAAAAGGTAATGTATCAAGTAGGGTTTACCTAGATATATTAAATATAAACAAAACAAGAAAGTATTTTTGTACGTACACTTAAAATGCACGACGTATCTTCCAAAAGAACATGTCTGTATTTATCATCGAGGGAAGAAAAGGGGAGGAGGCACTTGCATACACATAAAAAATTATGACCAAGATAACCAAAGTGAAATACATAAACGGTTATGCTTTGAATATTGTTGACTCATCCTTATTTTTTTGTTATGTTTAGAAACATGGACATTTTCTTCTTATGCTTTGCTTTTATAGACTACCAAATCCAAAAAAAGAAGGATTACAAATTCTTACTAAAATCACTAATATAATTAAGTTATTTTTGCAATTGACTTGAGCGTTACTTGATGAAAATCCGTCTTATTCAACTCTGATAGTGAAAATAAAAGTTTTCAGATTTTAACTCGAAAAATATACTTTAATTATTATATTGACGAATCGAATATGACATGTTTCGTAGCACTACTACGTTATCAAGTGTGACCTACCAAATTAATACTTAGGTATTTATAATAATTTCTTAACTAAAGACTACTGTTCAACAACAGATTAGAACACTAACTTTAACAAAGGAAAATTACTTATTTCTAATTGACCTTTCGGCATATTACCTGAACTTTGTGTTTATTAATTTCTAATGATTCCAGTAATGAGTTTTATGACTTATATGAGACTATATATATATATATATATATATATATATATATATATATATATATATATATATATATATATATATATATATATATGAGTCTTTTATTTTCCGTATGTAAAATCGTAAAATAATCATTAATATTATGACCATGTTTGATAAGGTGGGATGAATACATAAAAATGATAGGAATGAGTTTCTTAGATAATTTATGAGCAGGTGTCGTTACATAGGAAGCTACTTTAGAACCAACTAATTTGAAACCTTCATTCAATATTAAAACCTCCTTAGAGCTAAACTAACATCATTTGACGTAAATTTTTTTTCCCAGTGTACCACTTACAAAAGAAGCGGAGATAACAGATCATTTATTATTTAAAAATAACCGACAAGTCGGACTTGCGCAATTAATGTTCCGTACGTTGATTGTTTTTGAAATAAAAATTTTTGTTACGGAGATATAAAATGATCAATGACTCTACAAAAACACCCCAAATGAGTTTTCAACAAAGTTTGTTTCCGATTTTTGTTGAAAACTGATGACCTTGAAATCTTTTTTTATATATACCAGATAAATTAATGAAGATGTGATAATTTTCATTCAATCTAAACCCTGTGGAGAATATTTCAGAATTTTTTCAAAAATTTTTTATCAGTACTTTACGAGATAATGAGGGGGGGGCAGCGATTTTTGACAATTTTTTAAAAATAATACGAAGAAAAGTGTGCGCGAGTATTACATTATATATATTTTTGAACTTGTGTTTTCACAAGCTTTCATTTGACACTGCACTCGGTGACCTTTTAAAAAAATAAATATCACTTCCGATTTCACCCTCAATCAATTCCTATATTAGTGCCAAATTTTAACTTTCTATGTCAAATAGTTTCAGAGAAAATCGGGTGTGACAGACGGACAGACAGACGGAAAAACACCGAAGTGATCTTATCCGTTCCGTACGGAACACTAAAAAGTTAACATTACCACAATTTTAGAAATTAGCTTGACTTTAAAAACTTGTTGAGAATAAATTATTTCCAGTTCGCTAATAAAATTTACTTAGCTGGCGAAGGCCTTATCATGGATAGCCCATTAAGTCCTTAGCTAGTGGAAATTTTCATGAATAACTTAGAAAATAAAATAAAAAAACACGAACTCTTCTCTAAATGTATCTACTGGCATAGATACGTAAATGATATTTTACTACGTTTTACAGGAATCAACAGAAAATTAAAATTTTTTTCCGATATATTAATAACTTACATAACATTACAACATTTACAACAAAAACAGATAACGCTATCAACTTCTTAAAATTAAAAAAAAAACCGGTCAAGTGCAAGTTGAATTTGCACAATTAGTATGTTGATTGCTTTTAAAATAAAAAAAATTGTTATAGTGGTATAAAATGATCAGTGACTTCACAAAACACACCCCCAATGAGTTTTCAACAAAGTTTGTTTCCAGTCTTTACTGAAAACTGAAGACCTTGAAATTTTTGTTTTTTTTTTATATACCAAAAATTAAAGGTGATAATTTTTGTTCAACCTACACCCCGTGGAGAATATTCCAGAATTTTTTCAAAATTTTTTGATCAGTACTTTCGAGATAAGGTGGGGGGACAGCGATTTTTCGCGATTAATTAAAAATAATACAAAGAAAAGTGTGCAGTATTACGTTATATTATATATATATATATATATATATATATATATATATATATATATATATATATATATATATATATATATATATATATATATATATATTAGTCGTGTTTTCACAAGCTTTCATTTGCCACCATAGTCGATCTAATAATTTTTTTTTTTCGCTTCCGATTTCACCTCCCAAAACTAACCCCTTAAGTCAAAATTTAACTCTCAAAACTACACGGCTCTGATGAGGCCATCAATTCCTCTATTTTTACCAATTTTCAACTTTCTACGACAAATAGTTTTGGAGAAAATCGGGTGTGAAAGACAGACACACGGACAGACAGACAGATAGACACCGAAGTCATCTTATAAGTGTTCCGTACGGAACACTAATAACAAGAGAGAACAAAGAGTATAGTTTCTCAATCCACCACAAACCGTTACATACTGACACTACGATCCCCAGCTCCTCTCTACATTACTATCATAAATTAGACGCATACCACAGCATGTTACACAGATTAATTAGTGTCCCATTGAATATAGAAAATTACTACAAAGAACATTATTAAATAAATAGTTATAAATAACGGATATTCAGAAAATCTTATTAATACTATGCCTGAAAAAAAATGATCATAATATCAATATTGCTTTTAAAACCAATAACTCTCTAGGAAGACACAAAAAAACACAAAAGATAAACTATCTGAAGATGAAAAATACGGGGTGTATAGGTTAGATCGTGGTTCGTGCCCAAAAAGTTACATAGGTCCAACAGGTTACAATTTTAAAATTAGGTTCAAGAGCCCAATAAAGATTTCATTCGCTAAAGATTAAATTCTGCGTATTCATCCTACATTATCGAACACGGTCATAATTTTAATGAAGATTTTATGATTTTACTTACAGAAAATAAAGGTCATAAACTCTTATTATTTAAATCATTAGAAATTAACAAATACAAAAGATCAGGTAATATATCAATTAGAAATAAGTAATAATCCTTTGTTAAACTTAATCTTCTAATCTGTTGTTCAACGGTAGTCTTTAGTTAAGAAATTATTTTAAATACCTGTGTAGAATTTCAGTAGGTCACATTTGATAAAGTAGCAGTGCTACGTCATTATACGAGGATTGTATGATAAATACCTGGCCTCGACCAGAGATAGCGCTACTATTATAAAAAAAAAATATTTTTCGTAAACATAACCTTTCACAAGAATCTTGTCAAGTTTTCAAGTCGCTGCGTAATTTAGTTTATGAGTGGCAGCCATTTAAATAGAACAACTTTTGTGATTTTACAATAATGGAAAAAATTGTATATCGAGCAGTAAAAAAATTGTTTTTGAAAAAGAAAACGAATGATGAGATAAAAGTGGAAGTCAGCAAAGTTTATAGGGACTTTCATTATCGACCATAAAATATTGGACAGCTGAATTCCAGGTCGTCCAAATGAGGTCACCACATCAGAAATGATTGAAAAAAAATCACGATATAGTTATAAATGATCGGAGATGCGTGTGACTGCTGATACTGTGGACATATGGATATGGGACAGCTTTCCGCAAGATGGGTGCCGTGACTGCTCAGAATTTACAATAAACATGCACGTGTATCAACTTTGAAGGAATGCTTGGCGATGTTAAAGCGTAATCGGAATGATTTTTGGCGTGGATTCATAACTGTTGACGAAACATGGATTCATTACAGCACACCAGAGACCAAAGAACAGTCCAAACAGCGAATCGGTGCTAAAGAAGGCCAAGGCGACTTTATCGGCCAACAAAGTCATGCCCACAGTGTTTTGGGATGCACGCGGCATAATCCATGTCGATTATCTTGAAAAGGACAAAACGATACGGAGAATATTATCAACTTTTTGGATCGTTTCAACCATGCTGTCAAAGAAAATGAAGAAAAAAGAATTGTCTTTCATCAAGACAACGCTTGCGTGCACACTTGCGTCATCGCAATGGCAAAATTCCATGAATTAGAATATGAATTGCTTCCGCATTCACCATATTCGCCAGATTTAGCCCCCAGCGATTATTTTGTATTTCTGAATATGAAAAAATGGCTCGGAGGAAAAAAAATTGGCTCAAACGATGAGGTGATTGCTGAAACAAATGCCTATTTTGAAGGGTTGGAGAAATCGTATTTTTTAGATGGGATACAAAAGATAAAAAAACTTTGGATTAAGTGTATCGAATTAAAAGGATTGTTGAAAAATAGAATAAATTTTACATACAAAATGTTTTTTTCTTGTCAAGACTAGGTACTTATCATCCAACCATCGTAATAATTAAAGTATATTATTCAAGTGAAAATCTGAAAACATTTTATTTCCACTATCAGAGTTGAATAAGTTATTTTTGTCGATTTTAACTATTCCAGCATAAAATGGTACAATCCTTCACCATCTGAAATTGATTCAGTTTGTAACTTGTCCCAGTTAGTTCGGGTTAGTTACAATTTTCACGCAAAGCTTGTGGATAGCTGCGACTATTCAACAACCGAATGAAGATGTATAAGGTGCTTTGTTTAATTTACACTCTTCGGTGCGTTCTGTTCTGGTAATGAGTAAAAAAAAAATTAATTTTTTAAACATGATGATAAAACTTTTTTAGTATCGAGAGATGAGAGGCGGAACAACGACTTATCCGACAATTGTCTAACTCTTTTGAAATTCACTCTTACTTAAGTTACAAAATTAATTTATACATTTAATTTAAGACTAAATATCCTAATATAAACTCTAAGTAATTCATAAAGGTTGTTCGAATTAAAAATATTATGGTTCAAGTATGTTTTCATATTTTTACTTCCGTTAAGCTTTTTGCTCTAAGGTTGTGAAATAATAGATTCATGTATTTTATGGCATTTCGTTTTCAATAGGTTAAATTTGACAAACAAAAATCAATCGGAAGAAAAAATATCTTAAAGGTATTTCGTAGGCTATAGAATTAAAAAATAAGAATTAGGTTTCATGTTCTTGGCTAAATTAACATCAGCAATCATTAGATTATCAGCAGATATATCTATGTCAAAGCGAATATTTGGTTTTATAAGACTTTTAAATTATGGCAAAGCAATACAAATGTCTCCAATAAATTAGTAATTAACTAAATATCTAAGAAAATATTTAATTAAAATCCTTTTTTACTAACATTTCTTATCAATTTATCCCCATTTTTGCAAAAAAAAATGAAACATTTTGAAAAAATGCAATAATATTGCTAACTGTTCACATAAAACTATGAAAATTTGGTAGGTGATAAATGTAACATAAATACCTAATAATTAGTAAAAATTTCGATTTTTCCAAAATACTTTCTAAAGAAAAAAATTTAGTGGCTATTTTATATTATTGTTGAGCGCTTAAAAAATCATGTCGATGATAGTCTGTTTCAAAACTAGGAAAGCTAAAATTGGCACTAATATTGCATTTTTATTATGTACGGAATTATTAATACCTTAACGAACTCTTTAGGTGGTCTTTCTGGAGGTTTTTGATACACGCTTCTTTTCGGTAAAGGCAAAGCAGGCTTCAAAAGATTACTAACATCATCTTCAGTTGTTTTTTGATGGTTTATTTGATTTGTTGTATTTTTATTTTGTTGCTCGAAATTTCTAATTTTTTGTGTGACTGAATCTTTTTCAATAAGTTGTGCTAGTTCAAGGATTGAATTATTCTTGTTGTGTGTATTTTCTTGTTCACATTGTTGTCTTTTAAGGGTGGTGGTGGTATAATGTAAGCCATAATTTCTTCTGGTGTTAGTTCCATGGCCGGGGTAACCTTTTGCGTAGGAGGTGGGACACTTACATTTGCCAAAAATTCTTCTAAGTCTTGATTATCGTTTAAATCTGAAATTTAATATATTAACTATCAAAATTACTTGCGTAAATTATTAAATGGTATGATACTATGTTTTTTAAAAATTTTTCTAAGTTTGTATACAATGTGTAAAAAAAAATCTGAAAAAGTATATTGTATTTTGAAAACAGTAAAATTAATATAATTTTTAATACAGTATCGCGTTGTAATTATTATTTTTTGTTTAATTTTTCTACTACATTTTTTTTCAAATTTACATCGTTAAATTTACTCAAAATATGGAATATTTTTTAAATCATATCAATGTCAGATAAATAAAAACAATTATCTATTTCTGGCAAATTTAGACATCTGAATTAGACTATTTTGAACCGTAGTCGAAACAATTTTATTAGCAGGCATGCCTAAGTAAAAGCTAGTTTTATATAACGTCGTGAAAAAAAATTAAAACAGTCCCTGCCTTGTATGATTACACTATTAAAAGCATTTTTCAGTCCATTGACAAAAATATATAACTCTTGATATTTATTTTCAGTCGTTCCCGATATACTGGGTATTCACGTTATTGGACAAAACTTTAATTTTTAATTGACTTACTAGATTTACAATCTTCCTATTTAGCGTATCACTTAATTTTTTATGAAGAAGCCAAATGTGATATTTTTTTGTCACCTGTCAAATTTAACAGATTACAAAGTCAAATAAAACTTTTTCACACCCCAGCTAAATAGATGGTGCTTTATTTTATTGTTAATTACGCCATAATAAGGAAATTAAAAGTAGTTATTCCGCAATGTTACAAAATCATGGCGCCCGGTCACGTGACATAATGCAATATATTTTTTATTGATAGGGCCCCTGGGTCATTTGGCAAAGCTTGATAATAAAAAATAACCCTTTTAAAGACATAACAACTAATACAGTAATAAAATTTACCCAATGTGTCTTACTTGTAAACCGACGGAATAGTTCCCATAAGATTTTATGCTATATAAAAAAATCTGTTGCATGATAGAATATAGCTATAATTCGATTACCAGTAGTAGTTCGGACAAGGAAATCGTTTGATCAGAAAAACATCATAATCATATCGAAAACGGAGCCAATTTGACTAACCTCCTTTATATTTACTTGTTTTTAATAAGTAGAAACGTGACTGCGGTACAATCTAATAAAGACTTAAAAGGAGGAACATGAACAAATTCCGCCTCGGATAATCAATAACCAAGAAGGCCGAGGTTCCTAAGTACTTTAAATTTTTTGTTTATTCAGAAGAACCGTTAGCTATTGGAAAAAAAAACAACACCAAAGAAAATTATAAACAGAAAAAAAAATACTAAAACTATATTCTACTTACCTAGTGAATCAAGCCTTTCCATTGAATCAGCAAACGATATTGGAGGTACGTTAATAGGAGTTGGTAATGTAGAGTTAAGTTTATCTGGTGTAAGTGGTGGTGGAATTGATGTTAAATCTGTAATATCAGTATCAAAAACAAAAATACTATTAATTGAATTCAATGTATTTGTTTCAGCAGATCCTAAATCATAAATTTTCTGTAAAAATTCTTGGAAATTCTTCTGTTCGCCTATTGAAGCATTTGGTGATCTTAATCCGAAGCTTACTCGGTTACAGAACTTAAACTTATCTTCTTCCTTATACTCAGGTGAGTTGCAAGGGGTGTATATAGATTCATTGTCACTTTCAGATTGTAATGTTTCCTGTTTTAACAGATCTAGTGTTGATTGTGAGACATGAGGTTTTTCATCCTTATGAATTTTATTTAATAAAGTTAAAGAATCGCTATGTTTTAGTTTCCCTGGTTCATCTGAATCACTTTCAACATCAACACTTGTTTCTTGCCATTCAGAGAGACTTTGTAATGTATATAAATTTTCTTCTTCTGTAAAGAACTGGTGAGGATGGTTCTTGAGATGGCTTTTATGCATACGTTTTAATATCTAAAAGTAAAAACAATAAAAGTTACGAAATAATTACAATAAAACAGTTTTACGTTTTTAAAACCTATATGAAATTTAAAATGGGATCACAATTCGAGAAATTTACACGAAAAAAATGACTATCCTCATTTTTTATCGAAATGTTGAAAATACGGTTCTGTTAGGCCATAATAATGTCTTGACCAAATGAGCATTTTTTGACCAAAGTTATTGCAAAATGAAATTTTCTGTAACTTTTTGATTTGAATGAAACCTCGGTATATAAAAGGGGACGAAATGGACTTTAGTTAATTGTTCGGAAATTTCAGAAAAATTTATTTTTTCGTAATTATTTAACTAATTGTTTATAATCAATGGATTTTTTTTCGTGTTCTGCGCCTTTTAAAAATCGGAAATTGCCACCATACATGAAAACTAAAGATTCCAAATCCGTTAAGAAAAGTCCCGAGCCGCAATTATTTTAGAAATTATGATAAAAATAACGTAGCGCGGTGTGGTACACCGGCGTGCGCGTTTTCTATTAAGTACTTCTAATGGAGCCTTCTTTTAGTGTCCCGTACGGAACACTTATAAGATCACTTCAGTGTCCGTCCGTCCGTCCGTCTGTCACATCCAATTTTCTACGAAACTATTTGACATATAAACTTGAAATTTGATACTAATATAGGGATTAATGGGCTCATCAGAGCCGTGTAGTTTTGAAAGTTAAATTTTGACTTAAGGGGTTAGTTTTGAGGGTGAAATCGGAAGTGAAAAAAAAATTTTTAGTAGTTCATCGAGTGGGGTGTCAAATGAAAGCTTGTAAAAACACGAGTTCAAAAATATGTATAATGTAATACTTGCGCACACTTTTCTTTGTATTGAACGAAATTTATCACGAGTGTAGATAGATAGATTTAATAATTTATCTGATATATAAAAAAACGAAAACTTCAAGGTCATCAGTTTTCAGTAAAGATCGGAAACAAACTTTGTTGAAAACTTATTTGGGGTGTGTTTTGTGAAGTCACTGATCATTTTATACCGCCGTAATAAAAATTTTTGTTTCAAAAGCAATCAACTTACGGAACACTAATTGCGCAAGTTCAACTTGCACTTGACCGGTTATTTTAAATCAATGGACCATGAAATGAAAAATTCAATTGTTCACTAAATTAAAAGCATGTGGGGGTTTATTCATCGATTTTTTAAAGCAATACCCTTTACAATAATTCATTTACAATAAAGTTTAATTACAATAATTTATGTACAACAAAAATATCCGAATTTGAGATTTCTTTACATGCCATACTTTTTAAGGTACAAACGAATGATACAATCGCGTTCCTGTAAATGTTTAAGCATTTTAAAACCGTTTTCGCAAAGCCACCTCTTCCCTCTTGTGTTCGGTTTTAGAACAAAATTCAAACACTATATTTTCAAATAATTGTTTCGCCCATTGAAATACACGTAATTGACCCCAATCAATTGTCATCGAGGTTAATAATTGCATTTTGAGTCCATTTCCTTCGATAGAGCAATTTTTATCTCTGCTGCTGTGGCAATATCTTTTTCGGAGACGGATGAAATTGATTTTTTTATTTTAGATCGCGCCATCTTAACTCATGACAAATTCCTGTAAAAAACAAAGTTAATTTATTTCATTAGCGTATTTAGAATAAAAAACAAAAATCAGAATCATCCGATTCACTGTCGCCGATCATTTCCTCATCTGATCCATATGCAAAGATAGAAACTGCTTTTTCCATTGGCTTTGGAAACGAAACTGCAGTACTTTGTTTTCTAATTTTTATTTTGCGTGTATTGCATAAATATTTTCCAATCAACTTGAATACAGAATGCTCCACTTCTCCGTAACTTTTTCGATTCCTTTATAAACGCGGTTATCTAATTGAAAGGATTGCAACATGCATTTGGAAGTGACATTTCGATAAATATTAAACTTGCAGGACTTTATAATACACTACTGCATTGACTGAATAATCGTTATTAACAATCAAAAACCGGTCAAGTGCAAGTTGAACTTGCACAATTAGTGTTCCGTACTTTTAAAATTAAAAAAAATTGTTACGGTGGTATAAAACGATCAGTGACTTCACAAAACACACCCCAAATGAGTTTTCAACAAAGTTTGTCTCCAATCTTTACTGAAAACTGATGACCTTGAAATTTTATTTTTTTTTATATACCAGATAAATTATTAAAGGTAATGCACTCGTGATAATTTCCGTTTAATCTACACCCCGTGGAGAATATTCCAGAATTCCAGCGATTTTTTAAAAATAATACCAAGAAAAGTGTGCACAAGTATTACATTATATATATATATATATACATATATATATATATATATATATAATATATATATATATATATATACATAAATATATATATATATATATATACATATATATATATATATATATATATATATATATATATATATATATATATATATATATATATATATATATATATATATATATATATATATATATATATATATATATATATATATATATATATACATATATATACATATATATATATATATATATATATATATATATATATATATATATATATATATATATATATATATATTAGTCCGTGTTTTCACAAGCGTTCCTTCGACACCACACTTGATGACCTAGTAAAAATTTTTTTTTTCACTTCCGATTTCACCCCCAAAACTAACCCCTAAGTCAAAATTTAACTTTCAAAACTACACGGCTCTGGTGAGGCCATCAATTTCTATATTATTACCAAATTTCAACTTTCTATGTCAAATAGTTTCGGAGAAAATCGGGTATGACAGACGGACAGACAGACACCGAAGTGACCTTATAAGTGTTCCGTACGGAACACTAAAAAAGACCGACCAAGTGCAAGTCGTGCAATGTTACGGAGTGACTTCACAAAAACACCGCGAACGAGATTTCAACAAAGTTTGTTTCCGACTTCCGACTCTTATATACCAGATAAATTATCAAAGTTAATGCATTCGTAATAATTTTCATTCAATCTACACCTTATGGAGAATATTTCAGTCAGTCAGTTTATTGTTTTTTTATCTTTTTATATACCAGATAAATTATCAAAGATAATGCATTCGTGATAATTTTCATACAATTTACCAGGTGTACAAGTATGAAATGCGGATTTCAGACAACAGATGGTGCACCAACGCAATTTGTGCTATAAAGATTGGACACTGCGCCATTTTGTTGTGTCATCAACAAGTGTCAGAGGCGCACGAGTGATAATTTGGGTAAGTGTGTGTATAGTGTTGTGTTGTTGTGTTCAATATGTCGAAATTTATTCCGAACAAAGAGCATTGGCGGACAGCATTAATTTTTTGTTTTCATTTGAAGAAAATTGCTGTTGAATCATACCGATTACGTCGAGAAGCTTATGGTGAACATGCTCCATCGCAAGATACGTTTGAACGATGGTTTTGGCATTTCAAAAGTGATGACTTCGATGTTGCAGACAAGGAACGTGGAAAACCGCCAAAAAAATACGAAGATGTGGAATTGCAAGCTTTGTTGGACGAAGATGATTCGCAAACACAAAAACAACTCGCCGAGCAATTGGGCGTTAGTCAACAAGC
>CM032454.1:105119097-105191597 GCA_019049505.1 Pachyrhynchus sulphureomaculatus | reverse complement strand
GTATTATTGCTCATAATTTCGCCAAGTAAGACAAAATACTTACGACAGAGTTTCTATGACCTGTAATCTGGCTTATCCCAAATTTGGGACTAACTAAAATGACACTTTCCACTGCATCTCCTTTTGGTCCTGTAGAGAAACATTTAGCGCCGTAACTAGGAAGTTGACTAACGATATCTAAGTAGTGCAACTTGACTTGAAGTGCTGTTAGTTGCTTTCCTGGTCCAGCCATATTTGAATGAAGTTTTAAAAAATGACTAACTACTTTTCTTACTTCCTTTCTTTTAAGGCTTTCCAATATAGACATTGGAATGAATCGTTCTAAGCCAAACTGCCTTCTAAAATATTTAAACTTGTTATATTATATATTTTTAATACCATACTTTTTGCTATTATAACCAGGGCTCGAACTGACGTCATATTCGTTGTTGTAGGACGTCTTAATTTGACAAGCATTTGATTCGAAAATGAATAAAAATTTTGCCACAAAAGTACCCATTATTACGTGTACCAAAGTCTACAATAGTAGGCCTCTATAATTTGAGCAATAATTTGGCTATTATTACGGTACTATACATATTTTTTTGAATTAGTTGAATATGTTCAACAACACGATTAAAATGTTCAGTAATCCATATACACAATTTTGCTTCCAAAGAAGCTACAATATTCTGAATTGTTGTCTACGTATCATACTTAAAACTTTTAGTTTGACCATTCCTTATAAATAATTTTAAGTACGTTTGCCATTTGTGGATCACAAAAATACCCAAGGGTAAACGCTGATTGCTAAAAAGTTCATAAAACTTGCATAATAAAATCATGACAAGACACAACAAGTTTAGCTTTTTAATACATTTTAATATATTATTAATTGATAGTTGACATGAATATGTCGACTATATATACACAGCTATGATTACCTTTTTGACTGCAACAAAAACTGTTGCTATTAAACAGGTAATCCTTCTGGTAAAGTATAAACCTGGTCAAAAGTATTAAATATAAATAAATATTTTGTTGTTATTTGTATATTTAATACAAATTTATATATTATTTTATTCTGGCCTAATTATGTCGGATGTTTCTGCTCTATTTCTTACTATATATGTTAGTATCTAGTTACAATACCAGAAACCAGTAAGTTCTTACTTCTTAAGTTTAAAAATTGATCAAATTAGCAAACATTGGGGAAAAGTGAGAAGTTAAATACAAAAAATAAACTAGCAGAAAGTACTTTATAGTAAGATATTATTAAAAAAAAGTTATCAGAGAAAGGATAATTTTGAAATAGGGGGACAATTCATTAATTACATCACACGTTAAGGAGGAGAGGGGTCTATAGAGTGTGTAGGGGGAAGTTAAGACTTCTGTGACAACACCATAAATATGAAAAACAACCTATGGGTATCTACTACGGCTGCATTGCAAGCAGTAATAAAAAAAAATACAAAAAATGTAATGTCACTACAGGGGAGGGTCACTCGAATGTGACAACATGTGACATACGGGGAGCGGGAGTCCGAAAAACCACGAAATTTGCATGACATAATTCATGGATGGTCCCTAATGAGAAAATTACATAATTACCAGAATTCTCCGATATCAAAAAATCTAAAAAGGATATATAACATGATAATGGATCATTTCAGTACTTCTTTCTAACCTCATATTAGGGTCGTTAAAGGCAGCTGTACTACTGTATTTACAAGGGTGAATTGAAAAGTCTTTAAAAAACGAGGTAAATAACTTTTTTTTTTGCAAAAACCAAATTTTATTTCACAACATAATCCCCACTAAGCTCAATTGATTGAATTTGATTGATTGAATTGATTCAGCGAGATTCCAATTTTTTTATTCCCTCAGAAAAAAAATTCTTTCGAACTATGCATTATACTCATTGACAGCACAGATAACCTCTTCATTCAACAAATTTCTTCCCCCAAACCAGGTTTTGAGGTCAGAAAACAAAAAAAGTCACTTGAGGGCCAAATTTGGGGATTAGGGTGGGTAAGAATCTCGAAGCCCAGATCGTACACTTTTGCCATTGCAATGGCCGATGTATCAGTAGGCGCACTGTTCTGGTGAAGAAGAATTTTTTTCGCGGTAATTGTGGTCCCTTCTGCTTCAACTCTCTATACACAGGATCCAATAACGTTACGTAACAAAAGCCAGTTACCCTTTTACCCTTTTTCAAATAGTCAATCATGTTGATACCCTGTCAATCTCGAAAAACTTTGTCATCACTTTTCCCGCCAATAAACTGTTTTCCGTGCACTTTCACCTTTGCCAACCCACTGTTTTGATTGCCGTTTTGTCTCCGGAGTGTCATGGTGGATCCACGTTTCGTCTACAGTCACAAAACGATGCCAAAAATCCTTCGGATTATGCTGAAACTTTTCCAAACACGATTTTGAAATGTCCTTCCTCGTGCGTTTTTGGTCTGGACTCAAAAAACGCGGCACCCATCGTGCACTCAAGACATTATGTACCCATTTATATGAAATGCCTGGCATCTCAACAGTCTCACGCAGCTCAATGCGACGATCTTCCATCACAATACCATGATTTTTATGAGCATCATGAAATTGACCCCAGATTTTTTTTATTACGGGCCCCTATAAAATCTTACTTGCAAGTTCAATACAAGACCTGGAATCAATTATGGACCGCCTGGAAGTCACTAGCGAAAACTATGGATTGACAATTAATAGAGCGAAGAGCAAAGTAATGATTGTTAGTCGTAATGAAGATCTGTCACACATAAATAAAATTGCTGGTTTCACTGTTGTAGACCAGTTCAAGTATTTGGGATCCCTCGCAACTAACAATGGTGGTTGTGAAGCGGAAGTAAGAAGACGTTTGGCAATGGCTAAAAACTCGACCATCAAACTCACTAAGGTCTGGATAGCCCAGCTGGCACAAAAAATACAAAGTTAAGATTGCTATCCAACTTTACTCGTATATTCCCCATAGCAACTTACGCATCGGAAACATGGACCATTAAACAAGCTGAGAAAAGACGAATCGATGCGTTTGAAATGTGGGCATATCGAAGAATCCTCATAGTATCATATACCGAAAACCATACTAATGTATCTATTCTTGAAGAGCTTGGTATAAATTATCGACTTTCACATAGACGGTACCTGAAATATTTTGGGTACATTATTAGGAAAGTGGATGCCATGGAAAAGCTTGTAGTAACGGGGAAGGTAGAAGGTAAAAGATCAAGGGGACGGTCTCCGACAAGATGGCCCGACCAAGTAAAATCTCTCCTTGGGATGGGTATGCACGAGTCAAGTCAAGTCGCGCAGGATCGAGATGCCTGGAGATTGACTGTTGAGACAGCAACTGCATAGTGTCACCGATGCTCCTAGTGGGGTGAAAGGATTGAGAGAGAGAGATAAAACCTTAAGATCCCTTTATGAAATTGGGCCCAAGAGCCCCTTCAAATTAGCTTTTTATTATGGGGTATTCCCATCCGTTTTACAATACCATTAATTTAGCAATTTTACCTATTTCCAACACGCTGTGTAGTTTTTTGTAGTACTTTCTTCAAATCGATCTATGTCGCGGTTAAGTAAAACAATTAGTGAGCGAGGAAAAATTTTTGTCGTACACCAAAATTATAAACTTTGTTTTCATTGCCTGTCATCATCGGGAGAAACCAGGTGGAGGTGTTCAACAAAGTCATGTAAAGCATTTCTATAGACAGTTGGAGAAAGCATTGAGCGAATTCTGTGTTCCGGCAACGATCACGATCAAATCGAAGAAAAATATTTTGAAGAGGCAAAAAGTGTTTATATTTATTAATTCAATCTACAATAGCCCAGAAAGACTCCCTAAGCCCACTTTTAGCACAAATTTTTATGAATAACATCGAAAATATAATTCAAAAACATAATACGTACAAATCTTTACTATACTGGTACCGTTATGTAGACGACATTTTAGTTTGTTTCAATGGCACGGATAGACAGTTGAATACATTTTTTAATCACATCACTAGGAAAACTCGTAAAAAATGCGAAAGTTAAACAAAACAAAGATGAGAAATCCGGGGTATATAAATTAAATTGCGGTTCGTGTATTAAGGCGTACGTAGGGCAGACAGACCGCTCATTTGAAACTAGAATTTCAGAGCACAAATGAAGTTTTCTTAACAACAAAACAGATTCTTCATACAGCAATCATTTAATAGAAGAAAACCATAAATTTAATGGCCAGTTTGAAATATTACATGTAGAAAACAAAGGAAAAAACCATACATATCGCAATTAAGGACGTGATGGGATGTCGATTTCACCTAATTCACCGTGGTGGCGCAAAATCTAACACCTAGGATTAACAAAGATTAACAAAGATAAAAAATTCTAAAATAGGGCAATGATTAGGATATTGTTTCGGATTAATGTTTTTGGAACCAGAAAATGTTAGTAATATGTTCCTGTTTGAATTATGTGCGTTGCAACCCCGTTATGAGAAGGTGCAAAAGTTCGTGGATTACTTGGTCGATAACTACAAAGCAGATGACCGCTGCCACCTGATTTATGGGTCGAAAATACTGCGAAGATGAATCGTACAGCAAACGCATGTGAATCATTTCACTCCCATTTTAGTAACGCATTATATAACAGCCACTCTTCACTGTTTATTTTTGTTGACATGCTTTTACAGTATTAAATTAAAATTGGTATTAAAATAAATAGTGTTCATCATCCATCATTCTAGGAAGCGACATATGTATTTACAAAATCAAATAACTAGATATAGAGAAAAGTCAATTAGCGCTATTCAATTTATAAAACTAGCATCGCATTATTATTCTTATGCATGAAATAAGTTTTATTGTTATAGTTCGTTTGTTTGGAGTTGATAGCACACAACATGGGTTCTAAACATTAAATTGTCATAATCCATAAACATCCGAAATTTCTCTACCGATTATTTGAATTTTTAGTTTTTTTAATCACCTTTATTTTCTATCTCTATACAACAGTGCGACCTTTTTCTAAAAAATATTTTATTACATGCCTTCTAAACTTTACAATAAGCTATATAAATTAACGCATTTCAAAGTTTATTTTAATGAATAAATGATGAAACTAAAAATCTTATTTGTATGATAAAGGCCTAGAGGAGTACAATTAACAATTCTTAAGAACTAGAAATCTACAGTGTTATAAAGCTTAATGATAATAAATACGGTAAAATTATTTGGGATTTTAGCAGTTATTTTAATATAATTAATCAAAGTACTTATCGATAGGTAGGTGTCTAACTATGCAATAAAAATATTCTGTGTAAGTATAAAAATAAAGCCAAAACCTATAATATGCTTAGTTCAAATCAGAACAGCGATGGCTTCGACTTTGAGTTTTGCTCCGGTCAAACTTCGCGGAGTCTGTAAATCTGCATTTTCCCTAGAAAAAACAATGATACTTAACGTCCACGATGCTCTAGTGCATCAATAGCAAACAAGCCAAGTCCGTGAAATTGTAGAAACCTATGCCAACATGACGGAAGTTGGATCAGCAACTATTTATAGATTTCTAAAAGAAAAAAAACGCGGTCCTTGCAACGAACCTCAGAATCATAAAGAAAGGGAGCCCTTAGAGGTCGATGAAGACCTTTAAAACGCAATAAGACGAAAAATACACCTTTTTTTTATTAAGAAAGAAATACCTACACTGCATAAAGTTTTGCAAGAAATCAGAGAAGACCAGGACTTACTAGATTTAATATAAAGGAAATTATGGAAAATCCTTCATAACCTGAATTTTCGTTGGGAAAAACTCAATAGAAAATCTGTTCTTATCGATAAAACAGAAATAATTTGTTCGAGAAGAGAATATCTACGTGCAATCAGAAAATTTCAAGCCAAAGAAAGGAATATTTTTTATTTAGATGAGACTTGGATTAATCAGGGACACACCGTGAAAAAATTCAATAAGTCAACTAGAATACAATCCCTTTCAGGTAAAGGTCGCAGGCTAAGTATAGCACATATTGGTAGTGAAAACGGATATCTCGACGGTAGGGTTGTTGGAATTCGAATCAAAGTCGACTAAAGATTACCAAGATTACGGCAGATGTTTTTTGAGGAGTACTTCCAACAAATGATTGAATTTATACCAGCAGAATCAGTTATAGTATTAGACAATGCCCCATACCATTCTCGATTATTAGAACGACTCCCGACAAATTCATGGAAGAAAGCGGATATTCTTCAATGGATAACAGACAAAAATCTCAAACATAAAGATGGTGTGTTAAAAGCGGAACTTCTCAAAACTGCAAAACAAAATAAGACACACTTCAGGAAATACGTAGTCGATGAGATGGCAAAGGAACGGAATATCACAGTACTTAGATTACCTCTATATCATTGCAAATTGAATCTCACAAAGCTAATTTTGGCACAAATGAAAGGTTTCGTTGCAAGGGAAAACGCCACGTTTAAACTTCAAGACGTAAGGCAATTATTACTCCATGGAATAAAGAGGATCAAAGGAATAATTGGAAAAATGTCATTCGACATGTTATAGAAGTAGAAAATAAAATGTGGAAACTTGACAAATACATCGAAGGAACTGTGGGAATAGAACCCTTAATTATCAATTTAAGAGAAGTCGAGTCTTCAGATTTTGAGATGATGATTGTTTTTGATTGTAATTAAAGTATATTAGTGTACATCGTGAATTTTTGTATATAGATCTATAGATTAAAAAATTTTTGGTAATAAATCTTATATTTCTATAACTGTATTTTTAAGATAATTTTATTTATTACACACTAAAAGCAGGTTACGCTCGGACGGCTATGCTATCGATGAACCCTCATTTACATTTTATGACTGTATTGTATCGCAAAGGTTTTCTGCCTAAAATAAGGTGAACCCTTAAAAATAATTCAAATCAGGTAGCAAAATCCAGTAAAATGCATAAGAAATCTCTTTTTTTAGGCGCAAACCAACATGTATTTGCATCTACAATGAGAAAATTCTGCTATCAACTCCAAACAAATACACTTTAAGCTTGCTAAGCATGTTCCTAATTAGTTTATTAATTGTATAGTACATATTCATAATTATTATAATAATTAATGTAGTATTCGTATGATATTGAGATACTAACATAACAATTTCAATTAAATAAATGAAACTTTTAAGTACGCACATACATGGATTATTATTACTTTTGAGTTTCAGATTTATTTTATAAATTTTTGCTATAAAAATATTACAAAAGTTTCATATATTGTGTAGAATGAGCGAGTTAACATGATATAACACAGTATTGTATAACTAATGAATGATGGGTACTCAACAATAAGATGATAGTTTAGTTCGCTGCAGGTTCTCATTCCATCATATCTCAAAATCACTTGTCACATTACCGCATAGCACTGCCCATTTATGACGTCAAATTTATGCCTCGATCGTTGTACTTAAGTCAGCAATGCCTGTGCTTGTGACTTAAATTTGAATCGTCGTAAGAACTGTACAATTTAAATATTTTTACACAACAACATAACGCGAAATTACTGTTGTCGGCAATATTTTACCGTACTCAAATTATTTTTGTTTTCTTTTATACTCCAGTGTAGTTATACATGGGTCTTTGCAAAAGGTCAGTTTTCTATAATTTTTGGATATGTCGTAGGGACTAGTTAAGAAACTAGTTTGCGAAAACGAAACTCCTGTGCGAAATTTTCCAATTCCAGATTTTAATGAAGCTAGACACCAAAAAAGCTTCTGGCGCTGACGGAATACCTGCCATAGTTCGCAAAAACTGTGCGAGGGAACTGACACCAGTTTTCTGTAGACTTTTCAACCTATCCTACCGAAAGGGAATATTTCCTTTCTGCTCGAAGTGTGCCACAGTTCAGCCGATACCCAAAAAAGGCAAGAAGACCTTGCCAAATAACTACCGACCAGTCGCACTGCTTTCAACAATATCGAAAGTTATGGAAAAGGCTATCAATCAACATCTTCAAAAATATCTTGAAGAATTCAACATTATTAGCGATCACCAATATGGCTTTCGCAAACATAAATCAACAAGAGATCTTCTGACTTATGTAACACATGTTTGGAACAACGTAATTGAACACTTTTGGAGAATCTCGAGCGGTTGCTCTTGACATATCCATTTCGACCGTGTTTGGCACGATGGACTGTTGGCTAAGCTAGGCTCTTATGGTATGTCTGAAAAGTTCTGTTTGTGGCTCTCATGTTTCCTCAGTGAGCGTTCTTTGCGAGTGACGGTTTCTTTCTAACACCTTCACTATCAACGCCGGTGTGCCCCAAGGCTCCATACTATCTCCTACTCTCTTTCTCATTTACATTAACGATCTGCTGGAAAAGACCGGAAATCCAATCTACAGCTTTGCAGATGACAGTACGCTTATCTCTTCATTCACTTTGAACGCTCGGACATCGGCTGCACAGGAGAGTGTCCGCAGACAGCGGGAAGTTGTTCAACTTAACAAAGACCTGGAAGAAATTCTATCTTAGGGTGACAATAACCAAGTGGAATTTACCTCTACAAAAACCCAGGCGGCAGTTTTTTCTAAATAAGTTAACGTTGTTGACCCCGACATAGTTACAGCGGGGCGCTCCATTCCTCTAACAGCGTCACTCAATTTGTTGGGCGTTAATTTGGGAGCAAATATGTCCTGGCATGAGCATGTTGCAGGCATAGCAAGGAGAGCTTCTCAAAAGTTGGGAATATTATTTTGAACCAGACTGTTAATTCTTTACAAAGCTCAAATTCGACCAACTATGGAATACTGCTCCCAGCAGAGCTTGTTCTACAAGTATTTCCATGGAAACTGTTCGGAGGATGTGGCCTATTTAATTCCTCCCAGAGCGGTGCATGTTAGAAATACACGTCGCGCTGATACTTCACATCCGTATGAGGTTCATCTTGTTACTCCTTGTATAATGTTTTTCAAGCAGTCATTTATATGGAGAACATCATCCCTTTGGAATAATTTGCCCAGGACTGTGTTTCCCACCGAGTACAATTTGCAGCGATTCATGAGCAACGTAGATCGCTTTTTCCGCACACGTGCCCCTCCTGTAGCGCTTTAAGGTCCTCCCTGCAGCACGTGTGCTAGACCCATAAAAAAAAAATCAGTTTTTGCTCAATTTCTCTGTTCCTAGACATCTATGAGCAAACAATTGTTATTAACAATACTGTAGAGCATAAATTGTGCTACAACTTTTGTATTTATGATTTTTTCTACGTGCCATAGTTATCGAACTACAGGGCAGGGAGAGTGTTAGAATTTTTGAAAAATAACAAAACCCGCACATATATTATTACGTAGAGAAATACAAAAAAAAAACAAATATTAATTGTTATCACATAATATATAAGCTTTTATACATATTTATTATTATATTTATGCAATTATTAACTTATGATACATACATTATTGATATAATTTTTAAAATTTAGCTCGCTTTGTAGGTCCTGCTTTTGAATACTTTGAATGTTGACTGTAATGGTAATACATAACAAAAGACCTAACTTTGGTATTGTAGAGGCCATAGAGGCCATACCCATCCCAGTTCTCAGAATTAACTTGTGGCAGATGGTCTATAAATAGAAATTGGAGAGAGGGGAGGTACCATCGTTCATTCTTACTTACTCCTCGCCTCGACTTTAGTGCAAATTCGGTTTGTTGTATTACTCTGACCCGCGTTCAATCCTACATGACTGAGGAAATTGTTATACAAGGGATTTCAAGACTCGTTGGTAGCAACTTTGAAAAAGCAATTTTAAATCGTTAGGACAAAGTGGTGACTCTAGCATTCGTCTCTAGCACTATAAAAGTAGCCAATAAGAGGATAGAAATCGATCCGCTACCATCCAAAGAATCAAGAGCGAGTCTGACGAAGAGTTGGAGGAGTACTTAAAATATGAACTTGCATCCTTCCCGATGTCTTTATTTTCAAAAGAAGGGATGCGAAAGGGAACAAAATCATCCATTTATGCAGCTTTTACTCCAGCTTCTAGCATTGCGACACTACAACACAACATTGCCGTAAAGCAGTGGAAGACGGAGATGTCGACATTGTCAAGACAACACTTTTAAAGGCCTCAGCTTATAAATAAGTCTTCATCAATGGGGAAGATACTGACCTGTTGGTGCTTTTCACTGGTTTGGCCCCTAACGTGAACAATGTGTACCTACGCAACCATGGAAAAAGTGAGTCTGCTAGTGTACTATATTGTAGTTCCTCTTTCAAATATGATTCATCCCTCTATCCCCCAGGTATTGTACTTTTCCTGCATGTCATCAGTGGATGTGACACCACATCCACCATTTTTAGCCAAAGCAAAATCAAATGCTGCATTATACTAAAAAAAAATCCTCAGCTAAAAGAATAGTTTCAGTACTCTTACAACACTCTTCTGCTGAAGACATAGCCAACGCAGGAGAGAAGGATCTGGTAACTTTGTATGGGGGTGACATGGAGTCGCAAAATTTGGATTGCCTCCGTTACCCTCATTTCATCGAGGCAGCTGCAGAGACCAGCAAATTAAGTCTTGCACGACTGCCACCGACACAAGACACTGCCAAATACCATTCCTTCCGAACATACCATGCAGTCGAAAAGTTGTTGGGGTTTGAAAAACAACCTACAGACTGGGATTGGATACGCACAGATCAAGGGTTTGCACCAATTCAAGCTAGTAAGGATCCCACACCTCAATCCTTACTGAAATTTATAACATATCGCTGCAAGAAACAGTGCTGTAGTGCTTGCACCTGTCACAAAGCAGGCCTAAAGTGTTCAAGGTTTTGCACTTTCTGTTTTGGCCAGTTATGCCAAAACGCTTCTATTTCTGTTTTGAAAGACAGCGACATAGATGAAGAGACTCTGGGTGATCTTCACCAAATTGAGGAGCTTGCCATTAATCCTCTGCACACTACCATTACAGTCAACATAATGACAATAATGTATGTATCATAAGTTAATAATTGCATAAATATAATAATAAATAATGTATAAAACATAATATATTATGCACTAATAATTAATATTGGTTTTTATTGGAGTTTTCTGACACATTTTCTGCTCTGTAGTTCAATAACTGTTGCACGTAAAAAAAATCATAAATACAAAAGTTGTAGCACAATTTATGCTCTACAATTTTGATGATAGCAACCTTTGCTCTTCGATGTCTAAGAACAGAGAAATTGATCAAAAACCCAAAAAAGTTGGAAAATTTCGAAGTGATTTCAATACAACATTGCAAACTGGGTTTTTAACTAGTGGCCTTGGTACCTACAACATATCCAAAAATTATAGATATCCGACCTTTTACAAGGAAACCGATTTGTTTGGTACATATTGACTGGATTATTACTACAACTGGTTATATTAAATTTCATTATTTATACTTACTCAATAACTTTTATGCTTAATTTGTTAGCTGGAACATTATTAGCCAAAGCGTGTTGACAAATATGCAAAGCGGCTAATTTTAAAGCCGTATCACACTGCAATTCCGGGGAAAACCTTTCCTGAACAACATCATTGCAACATTGGTTATATAAGTAATCTAAAGCATTTAAGTCTTTTTTAGCTAGATCAGCTGCAGTTAGTGGAACAAAGGTGACTCGAAAGAGGCATCGAAGTTTATGAGCTCCAGGTTGGGAAGCTATCTAAAAATAATACAAAAAAGATTACACTACTCACCACAATGTTAAAATACCAAAAATTCGTAATTAAGCTGTAAAAGTCCATGATGCTCTAGTTAACATCACTGAATTTTTGCAAAAATTAGAAATACGAGGGTTACCTTTTAAGTTTTTACAAAAACAATGAAAGAAAAAAAAAATTTTGGTACAAATCGTTTCATTGTTTCCACTTTTGCATGCGTTCGAACCAACTGTCGAAACATTTTTTGTACTCTGAAGTTGGTGCCTCAAAAATATGGTTTTGAAAGGATTCAGCAGCTTCTTGAGGTGATGAAAATCGTTGCCCACGCATTTTTTTCTCGACATTCAGGAACAAAAGGCGGGGTTATGCGATAAATCAGGTGAATATGGCAATGAGGCATTAATTCGATGTTTTTCTCTGTCAAATAATTAATTGTTTGATGTGCTGGGTGAGAGCTGGCACTATCACGATGAACAATGTTGCGAAGTTTTCGGTTGTTTTTCCTGATTTCAACAATGACTTCTGGCAAACAAGTTGTTGTATACCATTCAGCATTAACTGTTCTTCCATCCTCTAAAGCAATGGTTGCAACTTGTCTAGTATAATCAAAGAAATAAGCGATCATTTTTAAGGAAGAACGTACCACTTCTGCTGAATTCGGTTCATCTTGGAACATCCAATCAGTTGAGTGTTGCTTAGTTTCCGGCTCGGACGAATATATTCAAGTTTCGTTTCCTATTACGATGTTGTATACGGATTTTGCATGTCCTCGGTCGAATTTTTGAGCATTTCCTTCCATCAGTTGACACGAGCCTGTTTTTGAGTTTCGGTCAAATTATGCGAAATCCATCGGGAACAGATATTTTTCACAGCTAAATTTCCATGCAAAATCTACTGCAGTCTTCGACATGCCTAAGGATGCCTCTATTTCACAGTAAGTCATATACCGATCCTCTTCATTCGGCATCGATGTTTTTTGGAATAACAACCGATTTTGGTCGAACTTCACGAAATTCATCGCTGACGGAAGCACAACCATGATGAAATTCTGTGAACTAATTGTAAAGAGTCTTTTCTGATGGTGATTCATTACCAAAACTTGAACGACGCGATTCGAGGCATTATTGTTGAGTTAGACCTTTACTAAAAACGTAAAAAATCATCCGACGAAAACCTTCACGCGAAATTTCTGTTTGATGACAAAACTGTTTTTTTAAACGTCACTGTAAACAAACTACTCGGCCAATTTCTTACAACAGTAGTAATATCACATCTTAATAGCGCCATCTAGTGCTCGTTTGTAAAATCTTAAAAGGCGGCCCTCATATGTATATTTTTAGGATAAAATCTAACCTATCATTGAAGTGATGGACCGACCGTAACATTTTTATACCTGCTAATTAATTTTCCTTACATTTGACAGAAAAAGGTACAATAGAGTTTGGAATGTTTAATAATACGAATATTTTTGGACATAATCGAGAAAAAAACCAACATTACCATAAAATTTGAAATTCAAAGTAACAGTGTAATGACAAAAGACTTAAATGTTATTCCAGAGAAAGATAACAAAGCACCTTTTCTGTCTACAAAACGTGATATAATAATGATAAGTAACAACCCGATCCTAAACCCTCTATCGTGTCATTATCATACATAGGGAAAGTTATAACAAGTTATAACAAGAATACAATCCTATTGAAATTTACCTTATGAGCAAGTAATTAATTACAATTGTTGACTGTGCACGTACTTAAATACTGTAATGTTATTTGCACGTTACTACATGAAACATTAGCTATCTAACAGTCGGTTGACCTTAGCTGAGATTATTCAACGATTAAATTTCGGGCCTCAGACTACCCTTTGGGTTTATGTGGTAAAGGGCCCATTGGGCCTTGGGATAGGGAAAAAGAATAAAACAAATAGTTCAAAACAAAAGTATTCCTAAAGAGGCAAAAAGGGAAGCGATATGCGTGTGTGCGTATGATGCTTGTCGATCATAACCAGTAAAATCGTGAATCGATGACGGCCGATGGCGACACTGATGAGTGAAACACAAACATCTCAGTGGTAAACGACCGGTGGCGGCACACTCACTGACGACGACTTATTAGAGCGCGACTGCCGACGGTGTATGACAATTCCTATTGAACATAGTCAATGCGATGTATTGTGGCTCTGACGTCGGTCATACTCCCCCTAGTTCATGACATGAATATTGTATATATTTTTTAGGATATATATATATATATATATATATATATATATATATATATATATATATATATATATATATATATATATATATATATATATATATATGTATACATAACTAAAAATCGATGACCTAGCAAGGGGTGATTTTTCAGAAAGATGGACCCCTACCTACAGCGCAACTCCAAGAATTTATATCCAATTTAAAAATAGATAGCCTGGAAAGGCATTTTCATAAAAAGAACCCCCAGCTATACCCAATTAAAATGTCGATGACCGGAGGAAGGAGATTTTTTACACAAAAAAATCTGCCTACAATGGAAAACTTCACACTTTAAAAGTCGATGAAAAAGGGCAAATATTTTCATAAAAGAGAAGCGTCAATAATAAAAAAGTTCTGTTTCTAAGGGTATTTTCTACATTCAAGCGGGCCCCGTTGGCCACCCCTGGGTAACTCCACTGTATGAAACATAACAACATATATTCTAATCGTATATATGTATGAATAAAATCAATATCACATAGGTGAAAGTGAAAAAAGAATCTGCCCAACATGTAAGATAATAAAAATTACCCATTCATATTATAACAACCTGAATTGAGGACTGATTGAACCAGTAAATTTAAACAAGAAATAACATTTAAAATTAGCCTCTCAATTTGATTTCTGTAATGACGTACGTATTGGTCTTCTTGAATGTATACAATAGACAGATGTCTTGATTTCTAAGTTTGGTGTATGTACTACACAATAAATGAATAATATACAATAACCTAGTAACTCTCAAATGCGTGAAACTTTAAATTAATTTTTTTGAAAACGCAAAAACGAAGTGTTAGATAATGGTAGGGCAGATCGAACTATGTCAGAAAAGAACAAATAAATTATGAACAATCGTTACTTTAATATTACAGTAAACGATGAAGTTGGTCGACCGTAATCAAGCCGTTGGGGTTCGGCAGAAGGAAAGTAGCGAAATCGTTGCGTTTTACTAAAAAATATATGGCACACGTCTGTTAAAAATGAATATTTTAAAATTGTACATACATTAGTCTGGTCTCCTTAAAAAAATAATCCAAAATATTTTAAGCAATGCAGGACACAAACATGCAATTTTATAAGCAGCACTTACTAAAATTAGTTAAATCTATACCTATAAAATAGTACCGTGACTGACAACGCACAGCCTAAACCGGTGAACCTAGGGATTTGAAATTCGGAGGAAATATTCTTTGAGTACCCTAGGGTGCACTAAGGAAGGATTTCTTGAAATTCTATTCCTAAAGGAGTGAAAAGGGGTAGTAAAGTTTGTATAAAGAAACATATTCTTTTTAAATGATGATGATGACACTTTGTAAATATACTCTTCAAAAGAAATAAAATAACACATGTTTCATTATTTTGGAAAATTCATCTCTTAAGGGGGTGAACGGGGATGGTAAATTTTGTATGGTGAAACATTAATTATTTTTTCAAGGTACGATTTTGAAACTTTTTTGTATACTATTCGAAAGTAAGTAATATAAAAATACGTTTTGACTGATTTAAGGGTTGATTTATCAAAATGTATCTAATTTTCACGGATCTACCTGAAAAAAATACGAAACACGCGTAGATATTGACGGAGTTTGTATGTAAAGAAATATTTATATTTCAACTTTGAATAAATATTCTTATTCCAAAAATAATTAGCATGTTTTTTTTTAAAAAAATCAGCCTCCTAAAGGTTAAAATTAAACTGCAAAGTATATATACTTACAGGGTGGAAATTTCAAGCGGTCGGTAGGGGGGAAGCACTTGAAATATTGAGAAAATTTTATGCGAAGGAAACATTTCATTATTTTTAAACATCACTAAAAATGCATTTTTTAAAAAACTACTTGCTTGAACAGGGAATCGAACCGGCCTAAATGACAACAAATAAGTGACCCTGCCTTTTATGGCAGCAATGGATAGACACAATAATGAAGATCAAATACTTTTGAGAAATATTATGCCTTTAATTAGAGGAAATTCACATTTCATGGTTTTTCTTCTAATTTAAGAAAACATATTTCTGAGAAGCATTTTTGTCAATGTTTGGTTCATGTATTTCTCATTTATGACGGTTCGATTCCTAGCTCAGACAAGCGGTTTTTCGAAAATATTTAAATATTGGTATCTTATTCAGATAGTAATATAGTATTTTTTAACTTACAACTTTGTATAAATACTATTAAATAAAAATAATTAGACACGTTTTTCATATTTATTCTAATATCACTTCCTCGAAGCTACAAACGAGACCTAAATTTTGTATGTAGTCCTACTTGATGACACGTCCGTACCCCATCAACGTTAAAACTGAAAAACCCAAGCAGTGTCGCGATCCATAATGGGTCATCTCTACCACTCCGTCGCACCGAGCTTACCTTAAACATTTCAAATTAGGTTTATTTGTATAATTCCATAGTTTTAGTAGTAGCTGGCGTAGATTTGCGGGAAGATTGTTTCTTCCACGGCCAATTTTATGTGACTTGCTCGCGTGTAAGCTCGCATAATAGGCTGGTTATTTTGTCGCCGCTACATAAACAAACAAAAAACGTAGTTTATAAGGAAATTTTACACTAAGAACCATCACACTGTTTCCACAGAATCGAGTTGTCCCTTTTACAAAAAAAATACTGCAACATCACCCTCTTTCAATAAAAATCAGTAGTTATATTACCTCATCTTCTCCGCGTACGAAGTCGCAGGTAAAAGCTAGTATTACATAAAACTTTTGTAAAAAGTAAAATACTACTTAAATGTCCACTGAATTTTTATTTTTAACACTATACCATGTCTCGCTGTGCGACAGCTTCTTCAGATGGTTTGTTACAAAATGATGATAAAATTACTATAATAAAAGGTTGGTTAACAATTTATTTCAGGTATTAAACTGTTTTAATTATAATAAGCTGTAGTACAGCAAAACATATCATGGTGTTTTACTTTTTTTACACAACTATTAGTTATGGATTTCCACCAAGTATCGGATAAATCAATCCAAATATTACATAAATAAGATCGCATAGAGAAATTACAAAAATCCCTTTCGTACCTGTCTTAACAAACAAAATAACAGGTTCTTATTGTGAAATATAACATAATTTTAATTTAGTTACCTCATAATACATACCCTAGCTATAGAATCTTGAGAATCAAGAAGTGTCAATTTATTTCTTTTTAGGCTCTTTATATGTTCAACTACAAGACTAAAATGTTCGGTAGCCCGTATACACAATTTTGCTTCCAAAGAAGTTACAACATTCTGAACTGTCGTCCATGTATCATACTTAAAACTTTTAGTTTGACCATTTTCCAGAAATACTTTAAGGACGTTTGCCATTTGTGGAACACAAAAATCTCCAAGGGTAAATGCGGATTGCTAAAAAGTTCATGAAACTTGCATAATAAACATATAAGGACAAGACACAACAAGTTTGGCTTCTTAATACATTTTAATACGTAATTAATTAATGATTTGACAGAGAGATTCTGGGTATATTGACAGAGCTATGACCATTGCATCAAATAAAAAATTTGATGGACTGGAATTAAATTTTGCAGTAACAAATTGTATAATGTTGAAACTGCAAAAATGTTCGCAAAGTTAAGACGCCAAAGTTGCCGGTATTAGTGAGTCTACTTAATGTACTAAAAGACCCGACACGTCCGATGTCATTTCGAAGGACAAGGTTTTCTGTAAAAAACTGATTAGCCCAACCGTGGTTTATCTGATAAAAAAAAAATAAGACATTACTTTTATTGGTCGGCGATTACCAAAGACTTAATAATTTTGACTAAACATAATAACTAATCCCTAACTTGAATTAATCTCTGTAAAATTATTACGGTAAGAATAAACCCCGATAAACTATATTTAGAACGATTTTACAACGCTTATTTTTCACATGCCTTTGTCCTTATCGTTATTTCAAGCATGCGCCGTATTAACGCGAGGGAACTGCAAGGTTAGGTCAGTATTCATCTTTTATGAACTTAGGGGATTTTTTTTTCATTCATTTCATGGTTAAGCACACTGTTTATTAGTATTAGATGGGTCAACACAAATTTCTAAATTAAAGCTGTGTCAAGCAGGTTCCTATCACTTTCTTCAATATTTACAAGGTAACAGGAATGTGCGATACATAAAATTTCATTTGAATTTAGCACTACACACGCTGTAATGCTACTGTGACAAAGATTGCAAAATAACATAATCTGAACACTAATTAACTGTTGTCAGTGTTATTTGCAATAAAATATTAAGATTTCAAGTTTACTATATTTTCTTAGTGGTTTGTATACCTAAGCAGAAAAAAAAATAGGCCCTATCATAAAAGGGAAATCGTTACCCTTAATAAAGGTTTCTCTTATTTTGTTTCAATACTGCTCAAGCTCTAAATGGTGGACCTATGCTTCAAATAACGATAACAGCTGAGTCCTTATATTTAATTTCTTCCCTTTACTACTGCGCGAGTTCCAAACGGTGGGTGCATGCTTCAAATAAAGACAGTGGCCTATCAAAATAAGCGTTGCAAAATCTCTATTATGAAAATCGTAATCAAGTTATGTGAGATTTTTATTCAATATTTATTTAACAAAAAATGATATCGTACTTCGTCAGCTTTTTTATTAATTTATTATCACCAGTGTAACTCGTACAATCAACGTGAAGATTTTAAGACCTCATTCGTTAAAATCTTAAGAGTTGTTAAACTTTCTATTCTAACCGAATTCCTACAAAACTCACAGTCTAGTGTAGATTAGACAACGTGAATCTGATGTTGATACTGTGACAGCTTTATGGTAAATGTATTAAAATTGAAACTTCCTAGAGGCTACTTCAAACTTTACGTCACCTTGATTACGCCAGTTACATTGGATATGTAAAGTTTCTTAACAAACAAACAAAAAAAATCAGTTCATGCTGAGTAATATATCAAATGAATCAGCATTAAATGTTGATTACAGAAACATATTAATTCATTGTTGCTATAATTTAATTTCTTAATGTCTCCTTTTTTACAGAGATTAGCGGAAGAAGCTGTTAAAATTTATAAGCTACGTTATGAAAATGAAATAATAAAAATATATTATACCGAACTTTTTAAAGCTCTATAAATTCTTTTTCCTCCATTTTTTTCCCTAAAATTGCTTATTTTTTGAATTACCCTATTTCATACAAACATTAAAAAATTCAAGTCAGCTGTCGATTTTTGTTTCATGGCACATAACCAAGTTAGCGCGGACTGTTGGTATCTTAAACAGGGTGGTTGATATTGCCAATTTTTCCGGGTATCTGCTTTATGAAACTTCTTTTAGTATCAATAACTAATGACCCTAGAGTAAAACTGATATCTAACTTATCTCTGCACAATTTTTTATTTATATGTTAATTTGAAAAGTTATTACACTATTTTATTTTGATTTATATGGTAGATCTAACTGAAAGATGTCAATGTTGTTATCGAGATGGAGTCAGTTTAGCTTGAATTTACAAAATATTTACCTACTCTCAGAACGAACCCTTCAAAAACCTTAAATAGAGTCAGATTTTACGAGTGGCTTTTGCAGCAATAATAACCACAAGCTTATACTGTTAACTCAATATTCTTTGGTTTATTTGTATTAATATTAGTAAATGTAAAGTTAAAGAAATCAAAAATTATTGCCTTGAAACATTATCTGAAAAAAGCATGCTGGCAAGTATATAAATTATTTAAGAATATAATTAATTATTTGGTTATATTCCGTTTTTCTCGAAAACTCTTGAAAATACACATTTTTAAATGTTAGCATAACATTAGCGGGTTTTGAAACCTGTGGAAAGATGCCCTTAATTAGACTACAGTTTATTATATTTAAAAGTAGAAATTAAACTAATTTGCTTTTTAATTTTTTAGTAGTTAAAAAGCAAATTAGCAATTTCTACTTTCAAATATTTCATCAATGTTTCATAAGAAATCAACTGCTGATCCATCATGATAGTTTATATATATATATATATATATATATATATATATATATATATATATATATATATATATATATATATATATATATATATATATATATATATATATATATATATATAAATATATAAATATATATATATATATATATATATATATATATATATATATATATATATATATATATATATATATATATATATATATATATATACAGGGTGCCCCATATGTATGGAATAATGTTTCCACAGCACTTATTAATCAGTGTATCAAAAAAATGTTTAAATAAAAGTTATAGGGTGTTATACAGCGCTCATGCTGACGTTGACAATAAAATGTTTTGAACCGTCAGTGCGAAGAAATTACGACATCTTAAATTTTTTTAAATAGAAAGCCCTATATATTATTTTATTTTTGAGTCCTACTTAAAATTCTAGATATTATTTGTCTAAGATACCATATGTCTAAATTGAACTGTTTTGGAATTATTGATCTTTTAAATTTAGATCAAATTAATTTTTTTAAAAAACTGGCTTGTGTCAAACATTTACTGTCAGGTAACGACTTAACGCGTCAAAAAATGATTTATTGAAGAAAACGTGTATAGCTGCATTTTATGAAACTGCAATTTGAGCGTAATATCATAATGGTACATTTAACAGAAACTGAAAGAATCACTTTTCGCTTCGACGCACAGCTTGAAGGCCATTCCGGAAAAGGACTTCCGGGGCGCCTTCCAAGCGTAGAAAACTCGTTGACAGAAGTGTGTCCACGCTCAAGGATCCTACTTTGAGGAATTTTAATTGTTTGTAGCGTTATCTTCAATATGTTTTTTTTTCCCGAATTTGGTCTCATTACTTTTTATACAAACGTTGTATTCTAGCGCGAAGCGCTGGCGCATCCTGCCAGGCTTACGTGTCAGGTTATGTTTTTATTATATCTGATGCTAAGCGACTTAATTGATAAGTTTTATTAAGCAATGGCCCTTCGCTTCAAGCTTATGTTGGTTCAGATTATGTTTTGTTTATATCTAGTCCGGCGCAAACCGCTGGCCCATTCTGCCAGGCTTAGGTTAGTTTAGGGTACGTTTTGGTTGTATCACATTCTGAAAGGCTAATGTTAATACATTTTAGTTTATGTATTATATTTTGATTAAATCCAATGTGGCGCAAAGCGCCAGCCTATTCTATTAAACTTAAAGAACGTGAGGCACCAGCCTCTCCAGCAAAAAGAGATCTCGTTCGCGTAGTCATAGCGCACTTCGTATTAAAATATTAAGATGTATTTCATATAATATGTAATACAAAATCGCTTTTTCTTAGTGTAAATATTACTAATCAAATTTTTAATAATTCCCAAAAATTTCATTTTTTTTTTATTAATTAGTGTTCAGTACGGAACTTATACTGTTAACGCGATATTTTTTGGTTTATTTGTATTAATATTAGTAAACGTAAAGTTAAGGAAATTAAAAATTATTGCCTTGAAACATCATCTGAAAAAAGCATGCTGGCAAGTATATAAACTATTAAATTTAAGCATATAATTAATTGGTTATATTCCATTTTTTCGAAAACTCTTGAAAATATACACTTTTAAATATTAGCATAATATTAGCGGGTTTTGAAACCTGCGGCAAAATGCCCTTAATTAGACTACAGTTTATTATTATTATTCAAAAGTAGAAATTAAACTAATTTGCTTTTTAATTTTTTAGTAGTTAGAAAGCAAATTAGTTTAATATTTTACAAGAAATCAACTGCTGATCCGTTCAAGTTATGATAATTTTATAGAACTGGTCAAAGACATTATATATATATATATATATATATATATATATATATATATATATATATATATATATATATATATATATATATATATATATATATATATGTGTGTATATATGTATATATGTATATATGTATATATGTATATGTATATATATATATATATATATATATATATATATATATATATATATATATATATATATATATATATATATATATATATATATATATATATATATGTGTGTATATATGTATATATGTATATATGTATATATGTATATATGTATATATATATATATATATATATATATATATATATATATATATATATATATATATATATATATATATATAGGGTGCCCCATATGTATGGAATAATGTTTCCATAGCATTTATTAATCAGTGTATCAAAAAAATGATTAAATAAAAGTTATACGGTGTTATACAGCGCACATGATGACGTTGACAATAAATTGTTTTGAACCGTCAGGTCGAAGAAAATACGCCATTTTAAATTTTTTTAAATGAAAAGCCTTGTATATAATTTTATTTTTGAGTCATACTTAAAATTCTAGATATTATACCTTATGTCTAAATTGAACTGTTTTGGAATTATTGATATTGGAAATTAAGGAGATCAAATTAAAAAAAAACTTAAGCTGGCTTGTGTCAAACATTTACTGTCAAGTAACGACTTAACGCGTCACAAACTAATTTATTGACGAAAACGTTTATTGCTGCATTTTGTGAAACTGCAATTTGAGCGTAATATCATAATGGTACATTTAACAGAAACTGAAAGAATCACTTTTTTAATGATGGTTGGTTACGGAGACCGTAGGATCGCTTGTTTTAACTTTTGAAGGTTCAGATTTAGAACGATCCTTAACATGACCTGAATATCTAAATCGTTTTAATGTTTTGCTAACTACGGATTGGGTAATAGGTTCTCAATTCGGATATTCTACGTTAAAAATATCACACACCTCCTGTTGTGCTCTCTCTCTCCCTCTCTCTCTCTATATATATATATATATATATATATATATATATATATATATATATATATATATATATATATACGTACGAGGCTGGTTTGAAAAGTCCGTGCAAAAATAAAAACTACTTATGTGTTTGGGGTAAACCTTTTTTATTTTTCGACATAGTCTCCTTTTAGGCTTATACACCTCGTCCAACGATGTTCTAGTTTGTTGATCCCTTCCGAATAATAGGATTTGTCCAAGTCTGCAAAATATCCATTAGTGTCTGCAATCACCTCCTCATTTGAATAAAATCTTTGTCTCGCCAGCCATTTCTTCAAATTGGGGAACAAATAGTAGTCCGAGGGAGCGAGGTCTGGAGAATAGGGGGGATGTGAAACGAGTTGGAATCCTATTTCCATTAATTTTGTGACCACAACTGCTGAGGTGTGTGCTGGTGCGTTGTCGTGATGGAAAAGGACTTTCTTGTGGGTCAATCGCGGGCGTTTTTCTTGCAGCTCGGTTTTCAAACGGTCCAATAACGATGAATAATATTCACCTGTAATAGTTTTTACCCTTTTCCAGATAGTCGACGAGGATTATCCCTTGCGAATCACAAAAGACAGTCGCCATAACCTTTCCGGCCGAAGGAACGGTCTTCGCCTTTTTTGGTGCAGATTCCCCCTTGGTAACCCATTGTTTAGATTGTTGTTTGGTCTCGGGAGTATAGTAATGTATCCATGTTTCATCCACAGTGACGAAACGACGCTTAAAGTCCTCCGGATTCTTCTGGAACAGCTGCAAACCATCCTTGCAACACTTCACACGATTCCGTTTTTGGTCAAGCGTGAGCAATCGTGGCACCCATCTTGCGGATAGCTTTCTCATGTCCAAATGTTTATGCAAAATATTATGTACCCATTCAGTCGAGATGCCCACAGCACTAGCAATCTCACGCACCTTAACTCTTCTGTCATCCATCACCATATCATGGATTTGATCAATGATTTCTGGAGTCGTAACCTCCACAGGCCGTCCAGAACGTTCAGCGCCACTTGTGCCCATATGGCCACTCCGAAAATTTTGAAACCACTTATAAACTGTTCTAATCGAAGGTGCAGAGTCACCATAATGTTTATCAAGCTTCTCTTTAGTCTCCTGAGGCGTTTTGCCTTTTATAAAGTAATGAACACGAAATTCGTTTTCGTCCATTTCTTGAAAATCACTCGACTTCCTTGATTCACACGAATGGCAAGCACAAAGAAATAGACCAATATGGCTGAAACTTGGTGTGCCTTCATTCAAAAGATGCTACTAACTAAACATGACCTCGATACGCGCCGGTGGTGCCATCTCTCGGACTTTGCACGGACTTTTCAAACCAGCCTCGTATATATATATATATATATATATATATATATATATATATATATATATGAATATATATATATATGTATATATATATATATATATATATACATATTTTTTTAATTATAAATTTAAGATTGAATTAAAAAAAGTTAGATTATTTTATGCTTTAAAATTTTTTAGAGTTTCAAAATTGTTCCTATGTTACATACATTTATAGCTACAAGGCACCAGAATTTACTGAATTTGTTTTAATTTTTAAACTAACATTTTAAAACCTTTTAAAAAAATGGCCAAGTGTTAGTCGGACTTGCGCATTTAGTGATCCGTACGGTGATTGCTTTTAAAACAAAATAAAATCTCTACCTAGGTTAAGTTAATTAGGTCCCTGATATGTATATATCATAAGATCCAATATGTATTTTCACGTTTGTTCTTAGTCAAAAATGTATAATAGGTATAGCATCTTAGCTACCTAATAGCCAATAAATCAATCTAGCCCAATCTAGAATCTAGTAATAAAAGTTTAAAATAAATATTTATTACCTAAATATTTGTTTAATTAAAAACAAATAAAATAAAATTATTTTGTCTGGGCACCTATCCGTTGGCCACCAATGTGTGTACTGAAAAATATATTACTGATTGCACTGAATACGTATTGATAATTCGTAGCCCTTAGTCCTGATTAAATTCACAACTTTCCCCAAAAAAAATCTCCACCGTATTGTCAAGCTAAATAGCTTTTTTTATACCAGATAAATTATCAAACGTAATGCACTCGTGATAATATTAGCTCAATTTACACTTTATGGAGAATATTTCAGAATTTTTTCAAAATTTTTTGGTCAGTACTTTTCGGCATAAGAGGTGATTTTTGGCCGTTTTTTAAAATTAATACAAAGAAAAGTGTAAGTATTCATCATATATATTTCTGAACTCGTGTTTTCACAAGCTTTCATTTGATACTCCATTCGATAACTTGATAGAGACATTTTTTTTCACTTTCGATTTCACCCCCCAAAACCAACCTGTTAAATCAAAATGTAACTTTCAAAACTACACGGTTCTGATTGGGTCATCAATTCGTATATTGGTCCAAATTTAAACTTTCCATGTAAATGTAATAATAATGCCAATAGAACTTGAAAAGTTACGTATATATATTTTATAGTTTTATGAATAGTTATGGACTTTGGAAGTTAAGGCTACTCAATACAACTAAAGTTGTAAGTTTTTTTCTACACCAAAAACACATAAAATACTTAAATAATAATACGTTGTTATAGTAAAAGCAAACGTGATTATTGCACACCATCTAAACATTCAATTCGGCATCAATAATTGATGTGGAGTTGTACTTAAAAAGTTTTTGTGCGATTAGTTGCGTTGAGTTGCAATACTGTCTTGACGTTTACATGAAAGCGAAAAATACCCAAATTGTATAAAATGCCATATTTCATATCAAATTTCTTAAACATAGCACAACTAAATGAATGTTAATTTTATTTAAGATAGTAAGTATAACGAGGATAACAAATTAGAATTTTATCATTCAGCAAAGTGTTGAATATTGGGAAAGCTAAAGAATAATTTTAATATAAAGTTTTCACTGTATAATTATCTTAAGTAGTAGTATACAAGGTTTGTACAAAAAGTAATGAGACCATTTTTCTTTAGACGCGACTGTACGTCGCAGCGTGCTCGCTTTAGGCGAGTTCGATGGAGGAAGAAGTCTACTTCAAAGCGCACCTAGCGTCAGTCGCCTATGAGCTTCCATGTAGTTCGTATCGTGATTTTAGTGGATTCCTGTCTGTAGGCTCGGTCGAAGCTTAAAAAAGCAACGTTCTATCGAACAGCGCTACGCCATTAAATTCTGTGTGGGACTCGGAAAATTGGCTATAGAGACGTAGGCCATGATCCACCCAGATATTGCCACCAATTGGAAGCTGCATCATGACAATGCACCAAGCTACAACTGCTTCGTGGTCAACGACTACCTGGCCTGGAACGGCATCGCAACGCTTCCCCAGCCCCCTACAGTCCCAATTTGGCACCGGAGGACTTTTTTTCCGCCTGAGTGAAGACATCCCTTAAAGGAGACAGCCATGAGACCGCAGCGGAAGTCAAAGCGGCTTCGACGCACAGCTTGAAGGTCATTGTGGAAAAGGACTTTCAGGGGGCCTTCCAAGCGTGGAAAACTCGTTGGCAGAAGTATCAACGCTCAAGGATCCTACTTTGAGGAATTTTAATTGTTTGTAGCGTTATCTTCAAAACATTTTTTTTTTCCCAAATTTGGTCTCATTACTTTTTATACAAACCCTGTATTCTAGCGCGAAGCGCTGGCGCATCCTGCCAGGCTTACATTAGGTCAGGTTATGTTTTTGTTATATCTGATGCTAAGCGGCTTAATTGATAACTTTTTATTAAGCGATGCCGATGGCCCTTCGCTTCAGGCTTATGTTGGTTCAGATTATGTTTTGTTTATATCTAGTCCGGCGCAAACCGCTGGCCCATTCTGCAGGGCTTAGGTTAGTTTACGGTATGTTTTGGATGTATCACATTCTGAAAGGCTAATATTAATACATTTTAGTTCATGTATTATATTTTGATTAAATCCAATCTGGCGCAAAGTGCCAGCCTATTCTATTAAACTTAAAGAACGTGAGGCACCAGCTTTTCCAGCAAAAAGAGATCTCGTTAGCGTAGTCATAGCGCAATTCGTATTAAAATATTAAGATGTATTTCACATATAACACGTAATACAAATCGCTTTTTCTTAGTGTAAATATTACTAATCAAATTTTTAATAATTTCCAAAAATTTATTTTTTTTTTATTAATTAGTGTTCCATACGGAACACTTATAAGATGACTTCGGTGTGTGTCCGTCTGTCTGTCTGGCACACCCGATTTTACCGAAACTATTTGTCATAGAATTGATGGTAATAATATAGGAATTGATGGCCTCACCAGAGCCATGTGATAAGTTAAATTTTGACTTAAGGGGTTACTTTTGGGGGGTGAAATCAGAAGTGAAAAAAAAAATTATTTACTAGGTCATCGAGTGTGGTGTCAAATGAAAGCTTGTAAAAACACGAGTAAAAAATATATGTATATATAATGTAATACTTGCGCGCATTTTTCTTTGTATTATTTTTAAAAAATCGCGAAAAATCTCTGTCCACCCGCCTTATCTCGAAGAGTATATATCAAAAAATTTTAAAAAAATTCTAGAATATTCTCCACGAGGTGTAGATTGAACGAAAATTATCACGAGTGCATTACCTTTAATAATTTATCTGGTATACAAAAAAAATTTTAAGGTCATCAGTTTTCAGTAAAGATTGGAAACAAACTTTATTGAAAACTCATTTGGGGTATGTTTTGTGAAGTCACTGATCATTTTTATACCTCCGTAACAATTTTTTTTATTTTAAAAGCAATCAACGTACGGAACCCTAATTGCGTAAGTTCAACTTGCTCTTGACCGGTTATTTTTAAATAACTAGCGTACTAAACGTTTCCAATAAAATATGATAATGAATGTTTAAAAGTTAAATAAAATGTCTTTACAGTCATCCACATCCATCTTTCTTCTGCTCACAAGTGAATATTTTAAAAATTATTTGCCCCATTTCTAATAATCGTTGTTGCTTCATCACAACCTAAAGTTGAGCAAGTAATAGTTCAGGTCATATTATTTTGCTGTAAAAGCTACTCCATGTATATTTGGGATCTGTTTCTGATTGATGCCGTTATATATGGATAATGTGTGCGGGTAAAAGATAGATTGGCCATTCTCGCTAACAATCTCTCCTGGTTTGTAATTGAGGTAAATTGCAGGCCCGTAGATACTAACATAAAAATTTGAAAAAAGGGTTTTACCAACAAACCCCGAGACCTCAGGTGGTAGCTCAGCGGCTTTCAATCTCTTTCGATTAAAGTAAAAAAGGAAGTAAATTAATTTATTAAGTGTTGTTTCATTTAAAAAGAACCGTTACAGTTAGCAAATTAAACCCCCTTTCACACATAACTTGTATTGCACCTTTTGTCAATTGAAGACCGTTGCTTGAGAAAGAGACTGACATATCCGAACGTTTTTTTTATAACAATCTGTCATAGTGAAGATACTTTTATTATTTTAAATTTTACCAGCATATATATATATATATATATATATATATATATATATATATATATATATACTCGTATATATATATATATATATATATATATATATATATATATATATATATATATATATATATATATATATATATACGAGGCTTGATTGATAAATCAGTAACTTTCATAAGAGATGCAGCTCAAATCGCTGCCTCCTTTTATTGTTAGTATTTACAACCTCATTTAATGTTACACTCCAAGTTTCAAGTAGACGTGTAGAATAGAAAAAAAATTTACCGTGTTTTAAAGTGAATAGGTTTGTTAAAAATATAAAAAAGTGAGTTTCGTGTTTTAATAAAACATTATTTTTTGCTCAGAAAAACAATTAAGGAAACTGAAGAAAGTTCAAAAAAGTATAATGGAGACTCTGCTCTGTCCTGTGGAATAGTGCACAAGTGGTTCACTGAATTTCGTTTTGGTGGTGCAAGCACGAGTGATGTTGATCGCCCGGGACGTCCAAATGAGGTTACAAACAAAGAAATGGTCAATAAAATCCATGATATCGTATTAAATGACGACTAAAGATACGCGAGATAGCCAACATGGTAAACATCTCAAACGAGTGTGTTTTTAATATCTTAAGTGAATATTTGGGTTTGAGGATGCTGTTAGCAAGGTGGGTGCCACATTTGCTCACGTCGATTAAAAACGGAATCATGTAATCATTTCGAGGCAGTGTTTGGATATGTTCAAGCGCAATCCAAGTAAATTTTTGCAGATATATCTACAAATGAAACGTGGATCCATTATTATACTCCAGAAACTAAAGAGCAGTCGAAACAATGGATTAGTCGCGGCGAAAGTGTTCTGAAAAAACTAAAAACGGTTCGGTCGGCTGGAAAGATCATGGCCACAGTTTTCTGAGATTCGTGTGGTATAATTTTCATCGACTATGTGGAAAAAAGAAAAACTATTACAGGGCAATATTACGCTTCATTACTAGATCGATTTCACGTTGCGTTGATGAAAAAGCGACCCTATTTAGTAAAGAAAAAAAAATCTTTTCCATCACGTAACGCACCAGCTCACATGACTGCAATTACCATGGCCAAAATTTTGTGGAATCGAAGTACGAACCGCTTATTCTCCAGATTGGGCCCTCTGTGACTTCTTCCTCTTTCCAAATCTGAAAAATTGGCTCGGTAAAAAGAGGTTCGCGAGGAGATCATCAATGAAACAAATGCGTATTTTGATGATTTTGAAAAATTATATTTTTTGGAAGGTTTAAAAAAGTTAGAAACTTGTTGGGCAAAACGTCTAGATATAAAAAGAGCTTATGTTAAAACATAAATAAAATTTTTGTGCAATTTCTTTTTCCCTTTAAATGTCACTGACTTATCAAACTACCCTCGTATTTATATATTTATATATACATATAAATAAAATATATATATATATATATATATATATATATATATATATATTATATATATATATATATATATGTATATATATATATATATATATATATATATATATATATATATATATATATATATATATATATATATATATATATATACACTAGTATGTTTAAAACACTTACATGTTATAATAATTTTTTGAGGCTTCACTCTTCCCAGTGAAGCGTGATACTAACAATAAGTTGCAAATAAAAGATCTTATAATCGAAGCAAAAATCTGTGAGAATTTATATAATAGCATATGTGTGCAAAATTAGAATGACAACTTTTGAGACAGCTTATTTGTGGAGAGGATAATGCTCGGTGAGAATATACTGAAAGTTGAAACGTCAATAATATTCTTACTTATACAGAAAATAAAAAGAGTAATTATAAACACAATTATTACTACAAAAATTAACTTACAGGGAATAAAGGCGCACCATTTACACAAACGCTTTCAGCGAATCTAACCCTGGACGGTTTACATTTTAATCGGGCTCGCTTTGTTGCAGATAAAAAGGTCGATTTTCTCACACCTTGTTGCTCCGCTGGTTGACAAACTTTTAAGGTCACTGATTTTGAACAAGATCGAACTAATGAAATAACGTGCTCTCTAGGGGCGGTTTTTACATCTTCTCCATTAACTGATAGAATCTGGTCACCTGGAAGTAACTAAAAAAAGCAACATAGATATAAAATAGTTAAAAAATTGAACAAACTTTATTTATTAGAAATTGTATTATACAAATTTTTACAACAAAGCTAAGTCACTCGTAAATTTTAAATATAATAAGTTCAAAGTCATATTACAGTCTTTAATAAACAGTAGCAGCGCAATGGAGAAGCAAGGAGAGTATATAACTCCCGCGCCCTTCTGGGCCTACGCCCCCCTTATACGTCACTCCGTCCTAGTTTAGTACAATAATGGTTCCTTATTTTCCCTAAGAAACGCCTTTATAACCTGACTGCCACTGTTAAAAAATTCTAGTTCGTTAGTTAATATAATAATTAATTGTGGATGAAGAAGAGAGAGATAAGATCTGGCTTTTCCCAATCGGCATTAAGTTGAAAGGGACGGTTAGGGAAAATCCCGACTATCAGTCACAGTCGGATATTTACAATCAAGACCGGGAATGTATAGTGTAAGCCTATACATTGGGTGATTCATTTGAGACTAAATACGACGGATCTAGTCGTGGATGTCGAATTAAGACTACTTCAGGGCTCACTTTTGATGAGTACGTGTATGGCAACTCTGGGAGCTAAAGCTGAATTCTAAGATTGTTACTATTTATCTTCGGTGAGATTCATTCGTGTTTCTTTCCTATCGATGTCGCTTAACTGACACTTATTCTCTTTTCGCTCTGATGCTTCGAACATTTGGGCCTCAATCTTTCCTTTTTATTATTATTTCTCCCCCCAAGGCAAGATGTTATACAAAATGACACCGGGATAATCATGTTATACATGATAATGAAATTCAAGATATTAGTATACCTCCTGAAAAAAGTAGCCTTGCCACAACATGTGCCGCTCTGTTTTAGTCGACACGCCTTTATTTGGGTACATGTAAATTGCCTCCCGAGATAAAACTGGACCCTAAATAATAGGTAAATTGCCTCCCATAAATTTTAGCTACCTGATATAGATGTGTAAATTGGGTCCCGGTTAATAAATAATAAACATGGTTTATAAGTTTGATTTTATTGAAGAACAAAAAATGTAGCCAACAAATTAAAAGAAAATACCTAATTCTAAATTTTAAGATATAGCCTAAACCTTAAATCTACCTATAATACTAAAGTGTAAAGGTACATAATGATATTTCACAAATATATATAATAAAAGATATATAATATTCCATGCAAACATATATAATAATTATTAATCCCTAGCACCACAATGGAAAGATATGCATTTAATAAAATGCATTCTCCTAATTTCGTTGTTTTCGTAACGCTCGATCATTTCTGCGATGAATTTTTTACGATTTTTTTTACACTGATATTATGAATTTTAGCAGTTAAATGAACACTTTGTAATTTCACATAAGTTTTTGTTTGGAATTCTTTAAGTTTTTCTATAAAAATAAAAATATTTGGATGAGCTTTGTAGAAGGAGTCGTTAAAATGTTTGTGGAACGATTCACAAGCATTTATAGTGCAGGTCAGTTCCACTGAATTCTCAGCCCAAAGATATGAAGGAAATAAAGAATCCTCTGATATGTAGTTGTCTATTAAATAATCAGAATATTTTTGAATATTTTCTGTGTTTCCCACCGAGTACAATTTACAGCGATTCAAGAACAGCGTGAATCGCTTCTTCCTCACACGTGCCGCTCCTGTAGCGCTTAAGGGATGTCCCTGCAGCACGTGTGCTAGACCCATAAAAAAAAATAAGTCGGGTGCAACTGATAGCAAGTCAAATACGAAACAATCGCTGACTTCATCGGGTTTTAAAAAAGTAAAGGGCGAATGCCATTCGTAACCATTTTCCAACTTCAGAAGTTTCATCTTTATATGAACATGTTAAGCCGTATTCTTGGATTTTTCGATACCAACATTGTGAAAGATGAAACCGACATCCAACTATTTTCGCTAGTTTTAAAAGTATCTTCAATACTCTTCGGCAATGCAGGGTATTTTTTCCGACGGGCGTTGTACATATTTCTTCTAATATAAGCAACGTCGGACGTAGGAACTGTTGATGGTAGATTTTCTTGTAGTACGCGCCATATAATTTTGGCGGGTTTTTTTCTGAAACATCTTCGACAGCTTTTCTTTTATAGGTCGGGTTAACAATTTGACGATGAAATTTTCTATCTTTACGTCATGGTCATGTTCCTGTACATGTTTTGTAACGACAATATTGTTGTCCACTTCTCCCATAGTAACAAGGAAAGATTTGCACGATTTCTTTCACCACTGTTTAAACACTTTTGGAAGCTGTATTTATAGTTGTTTAAAAGTAATAACCGTTTTCATTTTTCACTTAAAATTATACTGGGATTCATATTAAGAAAATGTTTCGCGTCTTTACTGATGGAATTTAGAAATCAAATTGCCAAGTATTATAAGCTCTAAATCAGCTATACATACCACACTTATTTGCAATATTGTATACCTACCCTTAATTACCGGGAAATACCCATAAGATAGAAGAAAGGTTTGGGAGGCAACCTGCCTATAAATGAGGTTCATTATATCTGACCAGTTTTACTACAACCTGCGGGGAGGCTATTCGCGGGACCAATATGATTATAAAAATTAAATAATTAACCCTAAGGAGTCGAGGACCGAATCTCCAGCTCCTCCCAAGTTCGTGCTAAGCAAGCTCTCACTAAACCTTCCTGAAGGATACTACTCAGTATATATCACCACTATACCAAACACTTTATTTTTGCACTCGACGCGCGTTTCGCTAACCATGTTAGCTTCATCAGGAGCGATGATTGACTCATTAATTTGATTGAGTCAATCATCGCTCCTGATGAAGCTAACATGGTTAGCGAAACGCGCGTTGAGTGCAAAAATAAAGTGTTTGGTGTAGTGGTGATATATACTGAGTAGTATCATTGTGCCAAAGATTTCACATTCCCAACTTATTTCCTGAAGGATGATCTAACCAAAAAAAAACGGCCAAGTGCAAGTCGGACTTGCGCAATTAGTGCTCCGTACGGTGATTGCTTTTAAAATAAAATAAAATTCTTACCTAGGCCAAGTTCATTAGGTCACTGACATGTATATATCAGCAGATCCAAAATGTGTTTTCACAGAGAAACAGGCGGACACCGAAGTGATACCCTAAGTTCCGTACGGAACACTAAAAGTATCTGATATTGTTTCTTCCTTAAATTCATAACGATCTTAAATGTGCTAATGAGAAATGTAATTTAATTAAGAAACTGGTATTTTATAAAGTGTATTTTAATTTATTATATGTTTCATATACGGAAGAGAAAATTGGTAAAATAATGTACAAACCTTATCAACGCTGGGACCTCCCTCCGTAACAAATCTTACTATGACAGGTTTTTCTGATCCAGCGACGAAACCAAAACCTAAGCTCGATGATCGTTCTAAAACAACCGTTCTCGAGTTGGGCTTGGGAAGAATATGCACATTTTTATACGCTGGTGTTTCATATGTTGTCGTCTTGTTTACATGACTGTAACAACATACAATAATTATTCAAAATAGAGAGCTATTGACACTAAAAAACTACTTTCAATTTGCTCTGAAAATTGCGTAAGTTTTTTTAACAAAAATTAGTAAAAATACTTAAAATTCAACTCATTATACTTTTCAAAACCGTCAACAAGAATTAATTGATTGATATTTGACAGATAAATTATTATATCTCACAGATTTAAATAAACTGCACCCACAAAGGTATCTAACACATTTATATTGTAAAATCCAATAAGATTTTGTTTGAAGGTAAGTGAAATCAAATACTTTTTAATTTAGCGCAGTTCCATCCGATCGGATAACATTCCTAAAAATATACAACAGGTGCTGATGTTCAGCTACAAATAAGGTCGGATGATGTCTTTTTAAGGAAAGTAAAACTAATTACTTATGTAATCTTATTGTTATAACAAATCATGATTTATATGACCTTCACTGGAAATTTTGGTCCCTCTAATTTTGAAATATTAACCACTTTAAAAACTGGAATAACTTTCTATGTATTCTTCTTCGGTATCTTTTAATACTCACTAAAATATATCGAATATAGCTAATATAAAAGTTTTCGAAAAACTATTTTAAAGAAATCCATGGTAAAACTTTATTCCAGAGAAAATCTTCATTACTTGTTATTTTGACCAACCTATAGACGCTAAGACAGCGACATAATTTATTGGAAAAAAGAAACATGACCGGGACTTAAAGGGGAAGGATCTTAATAGTACTGAGATTTGGGAGTGAGTAGATCATTAAAGTTGATAGTACGTCAAAATTTTCCACGTCTGAAATTAATAATTTAAAAAACCAACCAACCAACCAAAGATATTTGGTGAAGTAATGTGTATGGGTGAGTAGTATAATCTTTAAAAAATGTCCGAATGTATTCTTAGTTCAGCTTACTTTTTAGCTAAATCTGTGCCAATACTGTGCGGAAACGAAATGAAATTTGTTGGCAAATTAAAAATAATCTATATCGCTGTGTTAAAACAATTCTACGTGGCTGTCTGAAAAGTTCTCGACCTAACAATGAAAGACAATTTTTTGACGTGAAATATGTTTTATTTTTCAATATAATCTCCGGAAACTACATTTATTCCAACATTTTCCCAATAATTCAATACCATCATTAAAGTGTGATTCCGGAATGTCTGCAAAATATCCGTCCACGGCTGTAATAGGTTCGTCATTTGGCGCAAAACGCTTTCCAGCTAGGAATTCATTCAGGTTTGGAGACAGATAATAGTCAAAGAGAGCCAAATCTGGTGAATACGCTGGATGTTCAAATTCGTACTTTAATTCGTTGAATTTTGCCTTCGTCAAAACACTTGTGTGAACATGTGCATTGTCTTGATGAAAAACGATTCTTTTCTTCTTTAAAGCAGGTCTTTTCTCACGAATTTTTTGCATCCAACTGATCCAAAAGATTACAATAATATTCATAGTTAATGTTTTTCCTTTCTGAAGATAATCGATCAACAAAAACAGCTTTGTAATCCCAAAAAACTGTGGTCATAACATTCCCTGCCGATGGAACCGTCTTTGCCTTCTTTGGTGTACTTTCGCCGGCTTCATTCCTTTGTTTCGACTGTTCTTTTCGCTCTGGTGTATAGCGGTGGATCCGAATTTCATCAACAGTTATAAACCGACACTTGAAATTAATTTTATTTTGCATAAAACGATCAAAACACGCTTGAGAAATACGCATTCGAATGAGTTTTTGATCAATTGTCAGCAAATGCGGCACACATCCTGCACAAATCTTTTTCATATGTAAAATATTTCCAATGCGTTCTTTTAAAATGCCTATGGTCTCAGCTATTTCACGCACTTTTACTTGTCGAACATTTAGCACCATATCATCGACTTGTTGAATAATTTGTAGTATTGTAGAAGTTTTTGAACGACCTTCGCGTGGATCATCTTCGAGGCTTGTACGACCAGATTTAAAAAGAGCAGCTCATTTTTTACACTTTTAACAATTTCGAATGAATTTCTGTTGATGTTAAACCATCTAAAACAAAGAATTTAATCACTGCACAATATTCAATTTTTTCTATTTTTAAAAAATATCAACGATACGTCAATATTAAACAGCTGCTACTACTCGAATGAATTGTCAGATCGAAATAAAATTTTACAATTGTTTATATAAAGGATGAAACTTTCCAATACAATTATGATTTAACAGTTTCTAACGCCATCTATGTGTCAGGCCGAGAACTTTCCAGACAGCGTAGGTAGAATGTCTTACAATACATAATCAAAAAAAACTTAGGTTTTAAATATTATAAATCAAATATCTTGGTTATTTTTGGGGAATCTGATGCAGTGACATATTTTTTAAGAGTGACTATGGTAAACGAATATAAAATCTTTGAGGATGATAGTTACAGAAAGTGATAACTTGGAATTTTAATGAATGTGATTTTTTAAAATCTTACCTTTAAATCAATTTCCTTTTCCCATTTCTTCATTTATTTCAAAAGGTAGATTGTGGCAACTAGGCAGATAGTTTTTTAACGTACATAAAAAACAACGCGACAGTACAAATATGTAAAATCAAGCAGAGAATGCTACACAAGACCAGTTAAAGTCATCTCTATGGTACAATCCCTGATATCCTCCAATAATAGCATCTAATTTGTATGAAATTATTAAATCATTGTAGAGTTAAAAAAATACTAGAAAACTTCAAGACCATCTGAAATTAAAGCTGCAAAAAGAGGTGTTCGCAGAGGAATAGATTTTGAAATCGATTTTCAGAGAAAATATATTAATATCAGTCAATGTGAGTTGATCCTCAACAAAGAATATTGCATTCTTGGTGCTTCTGTGAAGGATTTTGTTTTAACAGAGTGTCCAGCTAAAATGAGCATTGTAAAAATTTAAGTAGAAAAAATATTATTTACCAAAAGGCATTATTTGGTTTAGCATCACAAATTTTGAAAAGGGTAATGATGTACACATACATAAGGTAGATTTTAATAAAAATAATTGTAACATTGGCATAATCTGTATGGAAACATCACATTTTTCCTAATTTGAAAAAGGGAACATAATGTGTGTCGAATTAAATGACATTATATTAAATAAAATATGTATTTTTTCACTTACTTAAAAGAAATGTTATAATCTGTGACGTTGCCAGGGGGCTCAGCTCAGCTCAGCTCAGCTCCTATGGATGTAGAAAATACCCCCCATAGAATTGGGACCTTTCTATATCTATTTTTAAATAGAGTGTGAGTTTTTAGAGTACAACTGTAGGTAGAGTTTGCTTTTATACTAATAGAAGAAGCTTTAGGGTGTCAATTTGGTATATTGTGTTTTTTGAGACGCAACCAAAACATACAAAAAACGATTCCAGATTTTTTTCAAAATTACTTCTAGCCAGAACATTTTATCAAAAGTGAAAAAAATATATTACACTTACAATGCATACAATAAACAAAAATATTGTTTCAGTACTTACTTAATATAGTAAGAACGTCCTGAATCATCTATAGCTCTTTCCCAACCATAAGGTACAGTCTCTTTACCGGTTTTCCATGATTCAACTGGTGGCAGCCATCCAGCAGTTCTTGTTATGTGGCTAAAAATTATAAAACTTTAAAGTTTGTACTAATCGAAAAATAATTTTTAATGGCATAGCCTAGGAAATGTATGTAAAATCCTTCGTAAATATTCTAGCACAGCGGACGCGTCCACAAATTCCTTAATAACAAAATCTCATCTAGCTTCAAATGTTAACAATTTATTCTTCTTGAAGTGCCGTATCCGATACGGATATAGGCGACCCTCTCCCCTTTGCCTGTGGTTGGTGCCTTTTTAAATATTCCACCGTTTAATGCCGGTTCCGCACGGCCAAAGTGAGAGGACTTTACTAGGCATGATACTACGGGTGGTTTGCCATTGTCTTCCCGAAACAGTTTATTAGGATTTTTAAACCACGATTAATCATCATATTATCAGCAATATTTCCTCCTTTTTTCGTCTTCCTATTCTTTTATATAAATTAACATACATAGACAGATTTTGATGTACATTTTTTCAAGATTAACCGTTAACAGGTAATATAAAGAACTTTGACCTGACTCACAAATAATTACAGAGGAAATATGCTTCAATAAGCGGGCTTTTTCACTTGAAAATATAATTTTTTTCTCATTTTTTTTTGCTCTGTACTCTATAAACCGTCCTCCATATGAAGCCATTTTTCGAAATTTCACCTGCTTTCCTTCTAGAAGCTGTTTCTTTGGTATACTGCATGTATCAGAGATTTCTTAAAATTGAGGGAAAGCGTACACATTGCAGTTACTTCCTTAGAGGCGTCTTTTTGGGCAATTGGCAACCGTCGCATTAGAATATGGTGATGTAGCCCAGGATGGTTGTCGAAACTTTAGACGCAATTTTTGTCAATTCGTGAGTTTTATAAGCTGCGGGCAAGATTTCTTTAAAAACGTCCGGAAAATATGAAAATGTATGTGAGTATTCACCATTATGGTGAGTTTATAATGAAAAACCATCTTCTTGAATAGCCACACGGATTTTAAGTTGTGCTATTACATTTAAAGAAAAATCGTAAAATGTGTATAAAAGTTTAAATATTGAATATATATATATATATATATATATATATATATATATATATATATATATATATATATACATTATTATAAAATAATAATTCAATTTAATTGTCTAACCTTTAACTTAAGTTGAGCAAAATTTAAACGTTTTGACAGAGAAATCTGGCGCGTAATGATCACTGGTCTGTTTTAAAGGTTTTTTTTTGTATTAGTTATATTTTTTCACTGTTTTACGCCAAAACCTAAATAAATTATAGTTTATGACCGAAAAAACTATGCCCGATCTAGCTCTGTTCACCATTTTTCTCTAACTCTACTGCCAATAAAGATATAGCATCCTGAAATACATACCAAAACTCTTCCTGTCAAGTGGAATTGCTTCCCTAAGAACAGTGACATCGTTTAGTTGCCAAAATGACTAACATAACAAAAAAGCAGAATAGAATTTTCTTTAACGTATCTTGAAAACAAACATTCCATCCAAACGATATTGTTTTCATAGGCAAGGAACTCTTAACTGACTACGACGGGAGGTTCTCTATTATATTTTTGTATTCTTTTAAATTCGCATATCTTAGAGATTAAACACACAGAAAGAGAAAAATTACATACTTACAATATCAATAAAGAATTTAATTTCGTAATTTGCTAACTGCCACTGTTTAATAAATGATAAAAAATTATATTTAAATTTTGTAAATATAATTTTTTGTTTCAAGGGTTATTTTTTATATATTAATATAAGCCATTTTGATAAAATCTCCTTTAAAAGAGCTCTTCTCAGGATCCAGTAACTACAAAATTTCAAGATCTGCTGAACAGCCAGGATATCTCGCATAATAAAAAACAAACAAGAGTATCAGGTTTTAATCTGTCATGCTTATTTAAAGTTCGCTTGTTGCTATATAAATCAACGCATTTCAAAGTTTATTTTAATGAGTAAATGATGAAACTAAAAATCTTATTTGTCTAAACGAGTACAATTAATAATTATAAGAACTAGAAACCTTCTTATAAAGCTTAATGATAATAGGTACAATGAAATTATTTGGGATTTTAGAAGTTATTGGAATATAATCAACCAAACTACTTATCGGTAGGTAGGTGCCTAAGTACCTAAATATGCAATAAAAATATTCTGTGTAAGTATAAAAATAAAGCAAAAACCTATAATATGCTTAGTTCAAATCAGTTTTGCCCCGGTCAATCTTCGCGGAGTCTGTCAATCTGCATTTTCCCTGCGAGAAAAAACAATGATATTTAACGTCCACGATGCCCTGGTGCATCAACAGCCAACAAGCCAAGTCCGTGAAATTGTGGAAACCTGGGCTAACATGACGGGAGTTGGATCAGCAACTATTTACAGATTTCTAAAAGAAAGAAAAAGTGGTCCTTCCAATGAACCTCAGAATCACAAAGGAAAGGGGCCCTTAGAGGTCGATGAAGACTTTAAAAACGCAATAAGAAGAAAAGTAGACCATTTTTTTTTTATTAAGAAAGAAATATCTACACTACATAAAGTTTTGTAAGAAATCAAAGAAGACCAGGACTTACCAGATTTTAAAAAATGGAAATTATGGAAAATAATTCATAACCCGAATTTTTGTTGGGAAAAATACAATAGAAAATCCATTTTTATCGATAAAACAAAAATAATTTGTTGGAGAAGAGAATATCTACGAGCAATCAGAAAATTTCGAGCCCAAGAAAGAAATATTTTTTATTTAGATGAGACTTGGGCTAATGAGGGACACACAGTGAAAAAATTCTGGATTGACAAAAACATCAAGAGTGACAAACAAGCTTTTATGGAAGGTTATAACCCCCTTCAGGAAAAGGTCGCGGGCTAATTATAGCACATATTGGTAGTGAAAACTGATTTCTCGACGGTGGCTTGGAATTCGAATCAAAGTCAACTAAAGATTACCATGAGGAGATGACAGCCGATGTTTTTGAGGAGTATTTCCAACAAATGATTGAATGCAGAATCAGTTATAGTATTAGACAATGCTCCATACCATTCTCGATTATTAGAACGACTCCCGACAAATTCATCTAAGAAAGCGGATATTCTTCAATAGATAAGAGACAAAAATCTCAAACATAAAGATGATATGTTAAAAGCGAAACTTCTCAAAATTGCGAAACAAAATAAGGCACGGTTCAAGACATACGCAGTCGATGAGATGGCAAAGGAACGGAATATCACAGTGCTTAGATTACCTCCATATCATTGCGAACTGAATGCCATAGAGCTAATTTGGGCATAAATGAAAGGTTTCGTTGCAAGGGAAAACACCACGATCAAACTTCAAGACGTAAGGCAATTATTACTCGCTGGAGTAGAGAGGATTAAAGAAGATAATTGGAAACATGCCATTCGACAGGTTATAGAAAAAAAAAATAAAATGTGCAACCTTGATGAATACATCGAAGAAATTGTGGAAATAGAACCCTTAATAATCAATTTAAGAGAAGTCGAGTCTTCAGATTTTGAAGATGATGATTGTTTTTGTTTGCAATTAAAGTACTTATATATCGCGAATTGTGAATTTGTATATATACATAGATCTATAGATTAAAAAATTTTTGGTAATAAACCTAATATTTGTATAACTTTATTTTTAAGATAATTTTATTAAACACTAAAAGCAGGTTACGCTCGGACGGCTATGATACCGATGACTCTATTGTATAGCAGAGGTTTTCTGCCTAAAATAGGGTGAACCCTTAAAAATAATTCAAAATAGGTAGCAAAATTCAGTAAAAAGCATAAGAAATCTCTTTTTTTTTGGGCGCACCCAAACATGTATTTGCGTCTACAATGAAAGAATTCTGCTATCAACTCCAAACAAATACACTTTAGCACAAACCAGTATTTTAAGGTTCTGGATATCTGAGCAATGTAGTTTTTACCGATACACAACACAAGCAATTCTATACGCAATGTTCGATTTTTCCATATTTTTAGATTTATCGTTCAGTCTAGTGAACTCAACCATTTTAACCACTTTATAGCGATCATGATGTTTTTAATATTAAAAATATGTGCTATTGTTGAAGTTAGATTTTTAATATATGGAAAATATACATATTTTTATATTCAGGGTCAGATTAGATTTTATTATTTTTTATATGTAAAGAACTACAGGGTGCGTCACCAAAATCCGGACAAATCAAACAACTTTTTTAAGGGCATGGTTTTTAATGAAAAATTAAGTTTAAAAAAAAAATATTTCACATTAGGGCATCTGTGTTAATACTAATCATTCAATGTATCCTCCATTAGCTTGAATAACAGCCTCCATTCTCCGTTTGAAGAGCCGGCACGCCCTCTGTAATTCCGCGCTGTTCACATGGGCGAACGCTGCCTCAACAGCGGTCATTAATGATGTCATATTGAGATGCCGAAACGTGTTTGTGACCCTTTCAACTACGCCTCATATGTAGTAGTCCAAGAGATTCAAATCTGGATTATTAGGGGGCCAGAATTTCTTGGACCTTGATTTCAGGGATCCTCACGGTACATTCTTTCAAGTGGCGCTTCCTCCGAATTATTTCCGGAGCCCAGTGCGAAGGCCTTCGATGATCGCGGATTTTCGATTATACTCCGCACTTGTTTTTGACATGGTGGCAATTTTGAGACTAACACTATTTACTTTAGTCAGTTTGCTACTCGGATTTTGTCCGGATTTTGGTTACGCACGCTGTACTATTAGTTGAAAATACAAGTTCAGGACATGAATCATCAAGTAGTAAGCACTAAGTCTGTGTAGATTTTTTTCCTTAAAGATTGACGATGGGCATTCGACCTTTCTTTTAAACAATTATCACATTTATTTTAATTTTTTTAATATGATATGAACAGTGCCAGTGGAATACCTGCCATAGTTCTTAAAATCTGTGCGAGGGAACTAACACCAGTTTTCTGTAGACTTTTCAACCTATCCTACAGAAAGGGAATATTTCCTTCCTGCTGGAAATGCGCTACAGTTCAGCCGATACCTAAAAAAGGCAAGAAGACCTTGCCAAATAACTACCGACCAATCGCACTGCTTTCAATAATATCGAAAGTCATGGAAAAGGCTATCAATCAGAATCTTCTAAAATATCTTGAAAGATTCAACATTATTAGCGATCACCAATATGGCTTTCGTAAAAATAGATCAACAGGAGATCTTCTGACTTATGTAACACATGTTTGGAACAATGCAACTGAACACTTTGGAGAATCTCGAGCGGTTGCTCTGGACATATCCAAGGCATTCGACCGTGTTTGGCACGATGGGCTGTTGGCTAAGCTACGTTCTTATGGTATGTCGGAAAAGTTCTGTTTGTGGCTCTCATGTTTCCTCAGAGAGCGTTCTTTACGAGTGGCAGTCGACGAATTTCTTTCTAACACCTTCACTCTCAACGCCGGTGTACCTCAAGGCTCCATACTGTCTCCTACTCTTTTTCTCATTTACATTAACGATCTGCTGGAAAAGACCCGAGAATCCAATCTACAGCTTTGGAGATGACAGTACACTTATCTCTTCATTCACTTTGAACGCTCGGACATCGGCTACTCAGACGAATATCCGCAGACAGCAGGAAGTCGTTCAACTTAACAAAGACCTGGAAGAAATTCTATCTTGGAGTGACAGTAACCAAGTGGAATTTAACGCTACAAAAACCCAGGCGGCAGTTTTTTCTAAAAAAGTTAACGTTGCTGAACCCGACATAGTTATGTCGGGGCACTCCATTCCTCTAACATCGTCACTCAATTTGTTGGGTGTTAATTTGGGAGCAAATATGTCCTGGAATGAACATGTTGCAGGCATAGCAAGGTGAGCTTCTCAAAAGTTGGGAATATTATTTCGAACCAGACAGCTTTACACTCCACAACAACTGTTAATTCTTTACAAAGCTCAAATTCGACCAACTATGGAATACTGCTCCCATGTTTGGAGCTCCGCTCCCAAACATACACTGCATTTGTTGGATTCTATTCAGAGAAGAGCTGTTCGTCTGATTGGAGACCCGGAACTGACCGTCGGCCTTGATTCGCTGGAACATCGAAGAACGGTTGGCGACTTGAGCCTATTCTACAAGTACTTTCATGGAAAGTGTTCGAAGGATGTGGCCCGCTTAATTCCTCCAGAGCGGTGCATGTTAGAAGTACACGTCGCGCTAATTCTTCACATCCGTATGAGGTTCAGCTTGTTACTCCCCGTACAACACTTTTCAAGCAGTCTTTTATATGGAGAACATCATCCCTTTGGAATAATTTGCCCAGGACTGTGTTTCCCACCGAGTACAATCTACAGCGATTCAAGAACAACGTGAATCGCCTTCTCCGCACACGTGTCGCTCCTGTAGCGCTTTAGGGACTTCCCTGTAGCACGTGTGCTAGACCCATAAAAAAAAAGTAATTTGTACCTGTTCGGACACTCCCTATAGATATGGCACAGAGTGAATCGCCTCGGAACGGAAAGGTAGTTCATAAGAAAGGTCGAGAATGCAGACAGTTAATAAAACATCCAACACATTAAACAAGTATTGGTGAAATTGACTTATAAAAATCGGCAATCAAAAGAAAAAAAGTATTTTTTAGAATTATAATGTACTGGAAACATCTAAATTTTTGGTAAACAAAGAGAACAATTTCCGTGATTTCGTGATGCATGGTTATTAAAACAACACCTGGTCAATAACAATTCTTCAGGGAATCCAAATTTCATAGTTAGATTCATTTTAATTTGTAACAAGATTACAAGAATTGTCTTAACACTGGTCGCCAATTAATAAGTAGTACCGCAATGTCTTTTAATGTAAAGATAAAACAAGCTTTGATTTACCAATACGGAAATGTGGCAAAGCAAATACTTTCACGTGAGTACTTAATTATTCTGGTATTTTAGTATGCTGTGAAGTATTAAAGAAAATAAACTACATTTTATAATTCTATTTTAAAATGGTGTCTTGAAATGTAAGGTGAGAAATATTCTTTGAAATATTACATATACGTAACTTTTGTCAAGTAAACACAATTTCGTTTTCTTGGACAGACTGGGTACGTAAACGTGGAATATTTAAATATTCCAAGCAAGTTCAACTTACAGTCTTATATTTTTTAGTACAGAATGAAACCCTTCGGATCGAAACTGGACCAGTCCGTCCTATTAGTCGAGTAAAATTAATCACAGTTTACTCTTTGTAAACATTAGGTTAAAAGTCTCATCCCTCGCCTCAACATCCTTTTGTTTCAAATCTAAGAAACATCACAATTCAAAATTCGTATCCAGGGCTACTTTTTTTCACTCAGCGTAGCAATAAAAATAGAATTTAATAGGTATGCTATTATTCTTTTTTTGTCACTATTTATTTAGGTGAGGTATAATACTTTTCACCTCTGTTCATGGTCTTACTATTAAGGTAAAATACTATAAGAAAGTTTGTTTGGTTGGAGCATTTTTTATGGGCCTAGCACACGTGCTGCAGGGAAATTCTTAAAGCTCTACAGGAGCGACACGTGTATGGAAAAAGGGATTCACATTGTACTCGATCGGAAACACAGACCTGGGAAAATTATTCCAAAGGGATGAGGTTCTCCATATAAAAGACTACTTGAAAAGGGTACGAGGCGTAACAAGCGGAACCTCATACGGACGTGAAGTATTAGCACGACGTGTATTTCTAGTACGCACCGCTCTTGGAGGAATTAAGCGGTCTACAGTCATCAAACACTTTCCATGAAAATACTTGTCAACGGTTTTTCGATATTCCAATGAATCAAAGTTACTAGCCAGTTCCGGGTCTCCAATCTTTTGAATAGAATCCGACGTGTATGTTTGGGAGCGGAGCTCAAAACATTGGAGCAGTATTGCATCGTTGGACGACTTTGAGGTTTGTACAGAATTAACAGTTGGGAAATGTAAGGCTTTCGACTTCAAAATAATATTCCCAGCTTTTGAGAAGATCTCTTTGCTATGCTTGTAACATGTTCATGACAATACGTATTTCCTCTCTAATAACGCCCAGCAAATTGAGTGACGATGTTAGAGGAATAGAGTGCCCCGACATAACTATGTCTGGTTCAGCAACGTTAACTTTTTTACAAAAACTGCCGGCTGTATTTTTGCACCGTTAAATTCTACTTGGTTACCGTCACCCCAAGATAGAATTTATTCCAGGTCTTCATTAAGTTAAACGATTTCCTGCTGCATCACTAGCCGATGTTCCAACGTTCAAGGGAATGAAGAGGTAGCGTACTGTCATCTGCAAAGCTGTAGATTGAATTCCCGGTGTTTTCCAGCAGATCATTAATGTAAATAAGAAAGAGGGTAGGAGACAGTGTGGAGCCCTGAGGCACATTGGCGTTAATACTGAAGGTGTTAGAAAGAAATCCGTCAACTGCCACTCGTAAAGAACGGTGTTTGAGGAAACACGAGAGCAATAAACAAACTTTTCAGACATACTAAAAGAGCGTAGCTTAGCCAACAATTTATAGTGCCAAACACGGTCGAATGCCTTGGATATGTCCAGAGCAACCGCTCGAGATTCTCCAAAGTGTTCAGTTGCGTTGTTCCAAACATGTGTTACATAAATTAGAAGATCTATGTTTACGAACGCCATATTGATGGTCGCTAATAATATTGAATCCTTCAAGATATTTTAGACGATGCTAAAGCAGTGCGACTGGTCGGTAGCTGTTTGGCAAGGTCTTCTTGCCTTTTTTGGGTATCGGCTGAACTGTGGCGCATTTCCAACAGGAAAGAAGTACTTCCTTTCTGTAGGATAGGTTGTAAAGTCTACAGAAAATTGGTGTTAATTCTCTCGCACAGTTTTTGGGTACTATGGCAGGTATTCCGTCAGCGTCAGAAGCTTTTTTAGTGTCTAAGTTCATTAAAATACGTTTTATGATACGCTATCTAAAGACAACATCGGGCATCCTTAATTGCACTATGGGAATAGAAGTTTGTTTCTAATTCGTTGATTATGTGCCTCCATGATTTCATCGATAATTTCTTTGCATCTGTTCTGGGTCCGAACGAAGATTTATTGCGTTAGGATTTTCACGCCATTGGCCGTAGGCAAGATGTTTTAAAACAGTTTCTTTGCATTTTCAGTCGAACCAAGACTTGCCGTTAGAAGGGATTTTCTTCGAAAAAGTGATGCAAGTGCTAAATTGTTTTTGATAAGTGAAAAATTTTGCCTAATCTAGAAAATTTTGAAGAGTTAGGCCTTCCTTACAAAACAGTCTTGAGATAATTTGTATTTATTGTTAAGGAAAGATAACACGTATGAGGTTGATTGTCAATTAATTGAGCTTTTAAATACAAGTTACTTATAAGCCAAAGTTTCTATTTGCAGATCTCTGTGTACGATTCTATTGGGTCTACATCTAGAGGCATTTACTTTCATTTTAATTATTTCACAATGAAGTATTAGAAGTTTTTTAAAGTTGGTTTTACTTAAAATGTTCCCATTTGGTGCACCATAAATTAAAATCAATTTTTTCTTTAGGATAATCTTGGCTTTAGAGTTAAGCTTCCTTTCATAATGTATTAAAGGGTAAATAGCCAAAAGTTGAGCATTAGCTTTTTTAAATAGATTTGTGGTGTTTAAATTCCACTTATTAATTTTTTTTTATCGAAGTGGATGCTAAGATACTTGAACGTCATTAGACCAGTCCATTTACTTAATATAAACTCTTACTTTAGTTTTTGGAAGATAAATTATAGATTTAGAAAAGTAAATAAATAGTTTTAATCTGGATTTAACCTAATTTTCATCTACCTTCCTAGTTGGTTAATAGCCCGTTGAGAACGTAAAATTACAATCCTAGACTGTTTTATTTTGCTGTCAATGCTGTATCATATCAATTGTTAAATTGCATTTAGGAATATCAAAAGTATAAATGTTGAACAGGACGGGACCAGAGGCGAGCCCTGTGGAACTCAACAGGTATGACATTACTACGTCAACAAATCGTGCGTATGTTTTAGTAGTTAGTACGCTAAGGTAGAAAATCGACGGACTTATCCAGGAACAATACGTTACTAGAGCCAACTTAACATGCCAATTTATCGTGGGGGGAAACGTTTCAAAACTTAAATTAGAAATAAAAGCAAGAATTTTCGTTAGTATTACACAAATGCCGTATACTGTAAACTCCAAATGTTAGGTTATAGCTATTTGTATTTTTTTTTCTATTCGATACATCTGCCATATTTTATAATTCTAATGAATATTAATTTCCCAGTTTCCCTCACGTACATCATATCATTAAAACAAGGAATTTTATAAACCCTTTGATTTTATACATCAATCGTATATTTTAGTAATCTCAAGCATAGTCCAATTTTCTTACACATGTAGAAAGTTATGCGAATGTTGAATCTTTTAAGTAACTTAGCGTTTCGTCTGTAAATACACTATATGCAAGTGGTTCCTTATTGTCATTTGCTCTAAGAATTGAGATTTTATAGCGATTAAAAGTACATTTAATTTCGTTAGTAAAATATCTATTGCTTCTTAAGACATTAGTTATCGCATTTGTCTCTGATGTATTGTAATGTCCGTGACATTGTTCTTTTGTTTTTGGGGGGAAGGGGGTATGCTGGTGAATAGCCATCAGAAGTCTATATCAGTTGGTTTTTAGTAAACACAGTGTCCATTTCTTTATTCAAGAGCGTTCTGTATGTACTAGAGTGTTTTCGGAAACTGGAGTATGTAGGTGGTAATATACATAGTGATTGAAAGTAAATAGTTTATTATTTACAAACTATCCTTTTCAGTTCGTTGAACGAAGCTAATAGACTTTTAGGCCTGAAATTAGATATATCACCTGGGTTAGCCATATTAGCCACATACACGACATTCTCATTTTTCCATAGATATATTTGGAAGTGGCAAGGTGATTCAAAATTGGTTGAATATTTAAAGCAATGAGTGATCATGTAAATCATTTTAAGTTAATCCCATAAATGTTCATGGCATGTGACTTTAGATTATGTGACAATGAAAATTCCAGTAAAGTATAGTAATTGCCTCAATATCATCCACTCAAGTTTAAAATATAATTTACACAAAATATTTATTTATCATTCACAATATTTAAGTAAGTATTTTTACTCTTTTTAGGTCTCGAAAACCAAACAATTAAATAAACGTAAAAAATTAATTCTAATATCTTATTACATACTTGTCGTAAATAACATAATGCAATTTGACTCTAACTTTTCATAAAGTTGGCCATGGATGCCACAGCGGAATTGTCTCTTCAGTAACAATGTTATTTAATTTTAGTATCTGTCAAATTGTATGAGTATACAGGGTGAGTCAACGATAGAGTAAAGTTCATTATCTCATTTGTTTCGGGAATGACGAAAAAATGTTAAATACAATAGTTTTAGGGAATGTTAAGGTGCATAATTTAAAATTATTTTTGAGTATACACTGTACCTCAAAAAAGTGTGACCGACATAACATATGTTTTTTTTTAAATGGAACATCCTAGTTTCTAATTTATTTTTAAATTCTGCATAAAATTTTATAACTTTTTTATTAGTAATGTTATATACCTAAATCTAGTAGTTTTTCTAATATTTCAATTTTTTTAAAGAATTACTAGTTTTAAGTTTTGTAAAAAATGGCCAGTAGCGCCATTGTTTCTGAAGGTGGAATACTCATAATTGGTACGAGCGTTCTATAGAGATGAAAAAAAAAAGATATGTGTAAAGAAATTTTAGTTAGATGTTACAGAATGTTCAAAATAAATTTATACATTTCGACTATTTTAAATTGAAAAACCTCAAATTTTTAAATGGCACACCCTGTATATTATTATTTTTTCTGATAGATTTTACAAAACCCTCCAACTTTTATTAAGTACTAGCCGTGCCCGCGGCTCCGCTCGCGTGGACTTGATTCACTAATATCGTCCCTGCTTATTCCTTATGTTACCTAACGTAATAAAATATCTGCCATTATTTCCCCTTATCTTCCATTATTTCTCCTTATCTCCCATTATCTGTACATAATTTCCATTATCTAGGCTTATTTCTGCTCATCTCCCATTATTTATCCTTATCTCCAATTATTTCTCCTTATCTCCCATTATTTCTCCTTATCTCCCATTATCTAGGTTTATCTCGACTTATCTCGCAATATTTCTACTTATCTCCCATTATTTCTCCTTATCTCCGATTATCTCACCATAACTCCCAATATCTTATCTCTGCTTATCTCCCATTTAGTTCTCCTTATCTCCCATTATTTATACTTATCTCCTATTATCTCACCTTATCTCCATTATCTAGGCTTATATCGAATTATATAAAACATATGTATAAATTTATAACAACACGTAAATCGGATAAGCGGTTCTCAAGTGATAAGCGCACTAACGGACAGACAGACAGACAGAGAGACGTTGCATTCTATATATATTATTATCTCTACATAATTTCCATTATCTAGGCTTATCTCTGCTCATCTCCCATTATTTCTCCTTATCTCCCATTATCTAGGTTTATCTCGACTTATCTCGCAATATTTCTCCTTATTTCCCATTATTTCTCCTTATCTCCCATTATCTCACCATAACTCCGATCATCTTATCTCTGCTTATCTCCCATTGTTTATTCTTATCTCCCATTATCTCACCTTATCTCCCATTATTTAGGCTTATATCGAATTATATAAAACATATGTATAAATTTATAAAAACACGTAAATCGGATAAGCGGTTCTCAGGTGATAAGCACACTAACGGGCAGACAGACAGAGATGGAAGATTATAGATAACTTGGCCAGAGAATAAATATATGAATTAAAAAAAAAACATGTAAATCGGTTAAGTGGTTCTCAAGTCATAAGCGCCCCAACGGACAGACAGAGAGACGTTGCATTTTATATATATTATATTCTTTGCAACATGATATTGTTTCATATTTAAAGGTTAAGGCAGTGTATTGCAACGCGCTAACGGTAACCTTTTTCCGACTTGATTCACTATTATCGTCACCTGCTTATTCTTTATGTTACCTAACGCGATAAAATATATCCTATAACCTGGCCAGAGAAAATATTTATATTTTAAAAAAAAAGCACGTAAATCGGATAAGTGGTTCTCCAGTGATAAGCGCACTAACGGACGGACAGACAGACAGGCAGAGAGACAGGCCGACAGACAGGCAGAGAGACGTTGCATTTTATATATATATTATAGATAGAAGATTATAGATAACCTGGCCAGAGAACAAATGTATGAATTAAAAAAAAAACAGGTAAATCGGATAAGTGGTTCTCGAGTGATAAGCGCACTAACGGACAGACAGACAGAGATACGTTGCATTTTATATATATTATAAATGTAATAAAATATATATCTATAACCTGGTCAGAGAACATGTATGAATTTAAAAAATCAGGTAAATCGGATAAGTGGTTCTCGAGGAATAAGCGCACTAACGGACAGACAGAGAGACGTTGCATTATATATATATATATATATATATATATATATATATATATATATATATATATATATATATATTTATTGTAGATATAGATTATTATTATTATTATTATTATATAACCTGGCCAAAGAATATATGTATGAATTTAAAAAAAGACACGTAAATCGGATAAGTGGTTCTCGCCTGATAAACGCACTAATGGACAGACAGACAGACAGAGAGACATTGCATTTTATATATATTATAGATTGTAGATATTCTCTGCTACATAATATTATTCTATATTTAATGGTTTATACTGTGTTTTGCAAGGGAACGCGCTAGTGGCAAACTTTTTTCCGACTTCATTCATTATTATAGTCACTGGTCATTCCTATGCTACCTATCGTAATAAAATATAGCCTATAACCTGGCCAGAGAACATATGTATGTTTTAAAAAAAAAAAAGTAAGTAAATCGGATAACTGGTTTTCCAGTAATAAGCGCACTAACGGACAGACAGACAGACAGAGAGACGTTGCATTTTATATATATTATAGATTATAGATGTCATATACCTCTTTCTAAAGTTTTCGATTTATTTCGAATTTTTTCAATTTTTACCCTTGTTTTTAATACACTTACGCCATAACATCATAGTTGCCAAGACAAAATAAAAATGTAGACATTGTCAAATTTTGACATGTCTATTAAGCAAGTAAAAATAGTTTAATTTGTTGTAGTAAGTGACGTATAAAGGTAATAGTTATGGATTTTCCTAAAAATGAATTAATTGATATGGTTTATATACTGGGCGAGGCGGGAAAAAATTATCTTTTGGCAGTAAGGCTTTACGGAGCGAAGTACCCTAATAGACGTAAACCATCTAGAAAATCTTTTCAGTGCTTAATGGAACGGTCTGATGGTAGTGGTAGCGTTGAGTATTCGAAACGGAAAGTAGTAAACCAGAATGCTACCAATGGGAAAAAGAAATGGAGATTTTACTTCATGTTGAAGATAATCCCCAGGTCAGCAGCCGTCAACTAGCTGACTTATCTGACACATCCCAATCTACGGCTAATCGCACCACGAGAAAATACAAGTATCATCCCTTTCATATGGAACTACACCAAGAATTTCAAAACCGTGATTTTGAACGACGAGTAAACTTTTGTACCACCATGAATGGAGCAATAGACGTCGATCCGAATTTTTTATCCAAAATAATGTTTTCTGATGAAGCTACTTTTTGCAGTAATGGAGCAGTTAACAGCCATAACATGCATTATTATTCAACAGTTAATCCATTTTGGGTCCGGGAAGTTCAAAACCAAAACCATTGGTCGCTTAATGTATGGTGTGGAATATTAAATTTTCGAATTATTGGTCCATATTTTTTTCGCGAACCGTTTAACGAGCCTAGAAATCTAAATTTTTTGCAAAACGAATTACCTCAGCTTCTTGAAGAAGTTGATAACTTTGAAAGGGAACAAATGTGGATTCAACAAGACAGAGCTCCTGCTAATTACCACCGGGAAGTTCGGGAATTTTTAAACGATCGTTACTCACAACAATGGATCAGTAGGGATAGATTCATTCAGTGGCCCCCTCGAGCATGTGACTTAACAAATTTATATTTCTTTTTGTGGTGCTACATTAAAGATCGTGTTTATGTGAATCCCCCTACAACACCAGTAGATATGGAAAATAGGATACGGGATGCGTGCAGGATATTAACGCCCTTTATGCTAAGGAAAGTGAAGTAGTAAAAGTATAACAAAACGACTAAACATGTATATTCAAGTAGACGGGCATATTTCTGAACATTTATTACGTCATAATAATTAATCATTAGATAAGTTAAAATATAAAATTATTATTAACTATTTGTTTATGTTTTTACAATAGCGTAAATGTATTAAAAACAAGGGTAAAAATTGAAAAATTCAAAATAAATCGAAAACTATTAGAAATAGGTATATGATATACTTAATAAAAGTTGGAGGGCTTTGTAAAATCTATCAGAAAAAATAATAATATACAGGGTGTGCCGCTTAAAAAATTTGAGATTTTTCAATTTAAAATAGTCGAAATGTATCCATTTATTTTGAACACCCTGTAGCATCTAACTCAAATTTCTTTACATATATCTTTTTTTTCATCTCTATAGAACGCTCATAGCAATTATAAGTATTCCGACTTCAGAAACAAGGGCGCTACTTGCATTTTTTTAGAAAACTGAAAACTAGTATTTTTTAAAAAAATTGAAATATTAGAAAAACTGCTAGATTTAAGTATATTATTAATAAAAAAGTTATAAAATTTTACGCAAAATTTAAAAATAAATTAGAAAATAGGATATTCCATTTAAAAAAACATGATATATCGGCCACACTTTTTTGAAGTATCCTGTATACTCAAAAGTAATTTTAAACTGTGTACCTTAACATTCCCTAAAATTGTATTTAACATTTTTTCGTCATTCCCGAAACAAATGAGATAATGAACTTTACTCTATCGTTAACTCATCCTGTACAATGGCTGCTGAAAAATTATCTCTTCAAGAAAGAATTGAAATCATTTTAATATGGGGCAATAATTACCGACGTTCGCGAAAAGCGGCTAGAATATTCAACAAGGCTCTTAAATATCTTTCAAGAACATAGTTCTGTAGATGGCCGATAGAAAGTCGGTCATCACAGGCAACGAAAAAGGTTCAGGCCAGTTTTAAAACAAAATAAATTTCATGCTTACAAGATTTTTTGATATAGATAACTAGTCTTATTTTCTCCTACTAAACTTAGTGTACTAAACATACTCAATATTCGTATCGGTAAATGTATAAATAATAAAAAATGGAAAAAAGTACGTCAGTCGTAATTAGCACAGAAGAACTACTTGAAATTTTGTCCATAGTTTTAGAACAACATACAAACCAGTTTGCACGGAAATTGACTATTTAGAGGGTAATTCAAAAACTCGTGACACTTATGTAGAATGTGGAAAAAACCAGCCCAAGTCTGAATTGACAAAATTGGCAGAATAACAAAAATATTGTAACAGCTGGACTATTCTAATAAATCTTTGGAACTTTCAAACTGTTAATAGTAATTGAACAATTAGAGGGATTTGTCTTACCGAATATGATACCACATATGATAAAAATATTCAGAAGGGGTGACCGAAAATCATCCTGACATGCCTAAAGCCACCAATGGGTAAGATTCAGATTGTCTGCCGCATCAAACCATCTCAAATTTATATTGGAAAATCTAAACCTACCACAAACACGGACAAGCTGAACAAATATTTAGAAAGATTTTTAAAAGAAAAACATTTTGAGGCAGAATTACTTAAATCAATTCAAATTAGTTCATCATTTGCGAGATAATAGAGGGAGACTTGTAACCAAGTTCGAATTTCTGTTTCTCCAAAAAAGCTGTACCTGATTCATACCAAAAGCACGTTCAATTTAAAAAAAAAAGTGTGGTAAACTTAAAAAACTCTGAAATTAACTTGAACGGCTATGATCTAAATAGAGAAATAAAATTAGTAAAATGATTAAAATTTATTAAAGATCAATTTATACATCCGCCTTACTATAATTATTTCAACTATTTTTCTGAATTTTTTATGGTTTTACATTTTTGATTATGCAAACGAAATGATTAAAACTTACTTGCAATAATACAGTCGCCCATCATTACCCACATGGACAGTCCAACCAGGTGCTGGTGCACAATCTAATATATGGAGCGCACGATTACATTCTTGTTTTTCAGATTGTTCTTCGGAAATATGATCACCCACATTTAATGATCTCTGTGTGACGTCTTTTTGAGGATCGTTTGGGCTAGTATTCTGTAAAATCATTCCGACGTTGAGAATAAATTTTGACTATTCTTTCGGGATAGCCTGGAATATACAGTGTAGGGTTTTAAATGTGTAAAAATCAAAATTAATAATTTAAAATAGAAAAAATGGTTATTTCCAACATAGCATAAAGTTGTAGGACTCTTAAAAATATGTTAAGAGTTGTTGAAAACAATTTCAAGTGTAGTATGTAGTTTGGGGATCATAACCATAAGAAATGAATTTAAATCCTGTGATTACTTTAAAAATTCCCAAATTTCTTTTCAACTGCGAATGTAAAGATACTGAAACTCCAATGGTAAAGAACTTTCGATATATCGATAGTTATCGGCATATTGAGTAACGATAGATAAATTAAAAAATAATCAACATATAATATCGAAATGTCGATAGTTATCGATAGCCGTCGACATATCGATAGTTATCGATATTTAAGAAATAACTTAAGTTCTCGGCATATCGATAGTTCCTGATATATTGTAACATTGGAACTTGCCCGCACATTGTGGTGTCATTTTGTAACCTGCTAAACTGTCCTCAGTTTGAGGCATCTTTTTTTTGTACCCTGTGAGAAGTTGTTTGTCCCACGCTTGAGCGCAATTTTGTACCGTTTGAATATTGGATGCCCCGAGCTTGAGCACAATTTCCTTGCAGCCCCGCTTTAATTTCTGATAATGAATTGAGTGAATCCTGATTTTAAAAGAACTAAAGAAATTAAACAAACACTAGCTCAGTTTTTCTTGGTAGAGAGATATGGGTAAGAGATAATTTTTGTACGTCTTTTTGGAATTTTTTTCTATTTTTTAAAAAGCTTCAGTTGTACAAGTTTTTTTTGGGCACCATTCATTTTAAAATAGAAAGGATCTAACTTCAGTTAAAAAAATGAAAAAAATACTGAAGGGTTTTATGGGTATTACTAAAAAGAATTAGTCTAGTACAACTTATCCCGAAAAGAAAAATAGGTATTCAGTGAGACACTAGCTTTAATTAACAAAAAGAAAATTTATTCATGTTTTTTAAAAATAAAAAGTTCTAACCTTTGCAGTTCTACAAAAAAATTCTAGCCTAACTAGTAGTTATTACATTTAAATTCTGAACTATGACTACTCCCGAAGACGAAAAATAGTGCTTTTCACTTCACTTTTTAGTCTGTTTAAATTGCTGTTAAGGCACTACTCAGGGATATGTCTATTGAAGGATGTTTTGGTAACTTACTGTTCCTATTCCGGCTTCGATGGAACACGACCGATTTCACACTTTTCTAGTAGACACTTAGAGAGCCCACTACGGCTTTTCGTTAAGAAACTGGTGCTTTACTTAGCTCGCATGATGGTTGTTATGAGCCTTTACTGTAGCTCAGTCGAAGGAAGCCTACTTGGCGGCTCCGATGAAAATTAGCCTGGCTGCGGCTTGATGGTACTCAGCCTCGGCGGCTAGATGGAAATAAGCCAAGACAGTCCTTTCTCGGACCCTTAAATAAACCGTGCAAACTCTGCCGGTAATATGGCGACGCCGGAACCAAAACTGCGGATACACACATTTCACCAATCGCGGCGTAGCGGTAGATTCGGTCAGGAACCCGCACTGCACAGTATATACCGAACGTCTTGGAATCTCTGTTTAATATACCGTTCGATACAAAAATGAAAATAAGTACAATTTGAAGTGAAAAATCAGTAACATTACATGGTCTTAAAATCTAGGAAAAAAATGAATGTTACATTTACCCCCTTCCAAAAAGAAATAGACTACACTAGTCTATTAAACTTAGGCTACTTATGAAAAGGTACAAAGTGGTACACTATCACTTAATACTAAGGTCAGAACTTAAAACAAAAGTACAGACTTCGGACCTTACTACTAGACTTAATTCAATTAAGCACTAATATTAAGTACAATGAAAACCAAATGAAAATCTTTGCATGATCACAAGAATCTTATAACTAGACTTAACTTAATTAGACACTAAGGTTAAGTACATCAAAAAGCAAATAAAAATCCTTGCATGAACATAAGAAATACCTGTTCAAAGTAACAATCGCGGTCTTCTTATATAAAAGAATCAGCTCTATTATTGTTACCAAAACAAAAAATTATATCTTTGTCTAGACTCTTGTCTAAATCAAAAAAAATGAACTGAAACAAAATATGAACACCCCCCTTAAAATATTTTAAGGATTGTCTGAAAATTTTTTATTTCAGCAAAAGAAATTTATAAAAATTCTTAAAGAAAGAAAAAAATAAAAAAATGATTCTAGTGCAAACACTTACACTAAAAAGAAAAAGTCTTGTCAGACCATTTAGCACAAGGCCAAAAAAAAAAACATCTGGATAAATATCCAGACAAACGCTCGGGAAAAATCGCCATCCATGCTCTAGCTCATCGCTAAGAGAACATTCTAAATCTAGTATCTCTACTAGTCGCATCAGAAAATAATCGCACTCTATCGCGCAATGTCGACGTCCTAAGACATCTAGACATGCTAAAATCGCTAGGGAAAACGCTCTGGTTGATCGCCAGAAAACACGTCAGCTTATCGCCAACAAAACACTCTGGTATATCGCCAAAAAAACTCGGCTCCTCGCCAAGAAAACACTCTGTAAGTAGCCCTCGACTACACAAAGTCTGCGTTCTAAAAGAACAATCCCGCCTTTAACATAGTGAGCAGCTATAAAAGCTAACAATATCACTATAGGCACAGTGAATAGCTATAAAAGCTAAAATTCACCCTAAACACAGTGAATAGCTATAAAAGCTAAAATTCACCAAACTGAATGATCCTGCTTCAAAAAGCAATGTTCACTAAGAACAGAATGATTAGTCCGCGCGCAACTAACATTCAAGGAAACATTCCTAACATAAATATATGAGACAGCAAGTCTCGAAATAGGACCTCCCTAAAGTCATAATCCTAAATATAGGAGTCCATAAGCAAAACGACTCAAAATCTCGCATTTTGAGCACATGCCCTCAGGCAACCAACATACACTGAAATATATACAGAAATATATACAGAAATATATACAGAAATATATACAGAAATATATACATATTCAGGAGTTCAAATCCCAAACTCTTGGTTACGATAACTCCATACTGAGCTTGGTGAAAGCCCTTAGCAAAAGCTAATCAAATCTTCAGCACATCGCACCAAAGTGACAAATCTGCCTAGAAACATGAGCCAGAAAAAAAAACGCCCTCCGTCATTCTTCAGGGTGGCTACACAGAGATATAAAACTTAACCAGCATTGCGCTTCTCCAAGTTGCATGAAGAACCCTCGTGTACTGGTCTCGCCCTAGAACAACAACGAAAAACATTCGATCCATCCCACATAACAGGAGACAAACACCTCACCACGATATACTGAATGGTGGAGACAATAAAATACAGAATTGGTGACCCTGGTGTCCACCAACAAAAGGGAGTAGATTATAGCCTCCACTAAACTGAAACGGTGTCTACCACACCACCATAAGTCAAAAAAATTTAATCAATTCCGAAACACACTACTGCCAACAACCTGTCACCACTAATAGGCTAATTGGAGCTGAGGTCGACTACAGTAGCTAGGCTCTCCTTTGGTTCAAATAGAAATAACCATTGGGTAACAAAACCCCTAAACGTCCCAAAGGTCAAACGTTCACCCCCCATAGACTACCCTTCCAATCAGTCTGTTCCTCAGGAAGACTAACTCCCTGCCAAACGTCGTAACGGCATCTGTTAGCACCCGGTGCATCACAGCCTGTAAAAACAGATAACTCATGGGATACAACCTAAAAGGTTTACAAGGTTGACTTAACCAAGCTTCTAACGAAATTTTTAAAAAAACGAAAATGAGCTTAAAAAGCTACATGAAGCAAAAATTTCTCAAATTTTGGTGGCAACGCAACAAAACTTTTGAAGACGACAAGAGCTTTTCCAGCTTAATCAGAAACAAGAAGAAAACATCGTTGACAGCTAAAATATTCGATCATGGTGTTAATCGTCTCCCTAGACAATAGCCTCTAGAAGAAACTGCTACAGGTATCAGGCATAACCGTTTTCTGTCAGCCCAAACTTCTAGATTACCTCTTGGAAATCTAAAAATTCGGTTAGGAATCTTCCTTCACTGCGCTTAGCCTCTCTTGACAAGGTTCTCATCTCGGTATTAGATTTTGATCATTTCTTTGTGAAACGACTGTCTTACTTTGCTCTCATCTCCTGTAAATGATCAGCCTTTAGTTCTCCTGCAGGACTTCAATTTCTATCCATCTGATAGTAAACCGAAAAAAAACTCAACATACGCCTATGAGTCCATGTAAAAAATTTTTTAAAAAAAGTTAGTGACTCAAAGGTAACGTTTAAACGGCTCTGAAAAAAAAGAGAATATACCCTCAGTTTGTCAATTCAGAAGAAGATCTAAATCAAAATAATCCAAGTCTTAGACTTACTGGATAAACCAAAATCAATTTACTCTTAATTGCACCCAACATATACCACTAAGGTAATAAAATACACCCACTCGGGTAACCAACTTTGAAATTGCTCTTAAAAATTTTGACTCTACATCACACTACACGAGCTACATCTTGCGCTTGTCCTAACTCAAGATCACCTTGGATTGCCTCTAATCAAAATTTCGCTTCCAAGTGTCAAGAACTGGATATTATTTGGGGTCATAAGCAAATCAAATCCCGCGACCACCGCCGACATACCAGTCTTATGATATATCCTGAGTGTGACTCTTTCGCAAGCTCGCAAAACTGAGTCGATGCTAAACATCAACCACAATCAACCTAAGTTTGGGATATGGCCAATACCCAAAACCTTAGCATTAAACAATAAAAGTAAGCTATTCTCTGCTCAACTTTTATAACAGTCAAAAAAAAACGAGGTCGTCACCTCTACAGAGCAACATCAAAAAAAAAAAAATTTAAGCAATTAAGATAATGTAAATATAAATTATTCTTCTTCTGACAAACTTTCACTAGGGTTAGGTCGTTGAATGGTTTTTTAAGTCTTTAATATGCCATCGTCCTATTTTAGTCCCATCTAAATTAACTAAACCATAAACTAAATCTGAAATCTTTTCTCTAATCACGCAATGCACATACTTAGGTACCAACTTAGATATGAATTTATCTGCTGCACTGGAAAGAATTTTATTTTTTCGCCAAACGTGATCACCTATATTAAAGGCAAAATCCCTTTTTCTAAGGTTGTAAGACTTACTGTTCCGTTCATAAGCCTTATGTATCCTACTACGCACGTCGGTGAAAATATCTTTTAAACCCTTTAAGTTTTCGGCGTACGCACCCCTGTTACCCGGAATTATTTCGCTGTCAACATTGACATCCAAATCTAAATTTTTATAATACGATCCAGATAGAGGTATCTGTCTGCCGTAAACTAAGAAAGACGGTGTAAACCCTGTTACTTCGTGTCTTGCGGTGTACACGGGATTAAAACGGATGTTAAAACCATAAGTTTCACTTAAGCTCTTAAAACTCTTAGAGGTAAACTGAGTACCGTTATCGCATATTAAGAGCGATGGGACCCCGTGGATTAGAAAGACATTATTTTCCAAAATTCTCTCTATATGTTCAGCTTTAGAGCTTTTCAAAGGAAATAGCATGGTATACTTTGTAAACCAGCAAGAAACCACGAGAAGCCATTTATTTCCCTTTTTTGAACGTGGGAATGGGCCTACTAGATCAGCTGCTATGACTTGAAAAGGGTAATTAACCGTTTTCTCTTTTCCCATCAGTCCCATAGGTAGTGCATTTGGAGATTTCTGCGCTCCACATACTTCACAAGTCCTCACAAACTTTACGATGTCAAAACGCATTTTTGGCCAATAATACTGTTCCTGAACCCTGTGAAGAGTTTTATAAAAGCCAAAATGACCAGAAGTAGGAGGAGTGTGACACATGTCTATAACTTCCTCTCTCTGTGGTTTAGGAACTAGTATTTTCCACTCGGGTACATTAACTTTTAAAGGCAACTGGTTTGGGATAAACTTGTACACGAAATCATTTTCCACTTTCCACTGCGGAAAATTTTCAGGAAATTCTTTGATTTGCTGCCGTAAATTGTCGTACCATGGATCAATGCGATCTATATCAAACGGTATCGATTCTTACGCCAATCTGTGCATTAAGACTGTTTTCGTCCACGGTATGATCTGGGATTCTTGACAAAGCGTCAGGAATAACATTGTGGACTCCTTTTCTATGAATTAAAGTAAATGTGTGTTGTCTCAGCCTAATCGCCCAACGCGCTAGTTTGCCACTAGGGTTTTTAATAGAATTAAGCCACAATAGACTATAATGATCTGTTATGACCGTGAAAGGAACACCTTCTATGTAAGGTCGAAACTTTTCGATGTTAAAGAGTACTGCTAAACATTCTTTTTCAACAACGCCCCCCCCCCCCCCCCCCGAATAGTTACGTTCAGCCTTTGATAAAGTTCTACTGGCATACGCTATCACTCTTTCCTCACCATTGATTTTCTGTGTTAGGACGCCCCCTAAACCGGTATTAGAAGCATCACTAGAAATATAAAACTGTTGGGAAAAATCTGGTTGGGATAAAATTGGAGCTGAAACCAATAGCTCTTTAATCTTTATAAAAGATTCTTCGGCTGCCTTTGTCCAATCTATCGATTGTCCTTTTTTTCGTCCTTTCAAAAGATGATTAATAGGCGACAACAAGGTAGAAAAATTCTCGATAAAACGTCTGTACCATGAACACATTCCTACGAAACGCTTAACTTCCGTAGTATTAGTAGGTCTCGCATAATTAACCATGCTTGCTACTTTATCCGGATCGGTACGCAAGGAATTTGAGCCTACAATATAGCCTAAAAACTTTAGAGAAGTTTTGAAAAAATCACATTTGCTCAAATTTATCGTCAGTCCGGCCTCTTTCAATTTATGTTTTACTTCTTTAAGTAAGCGTATATGCGATTCGAAGTCTTCCGATGTTACTAAAATATCATCTAGATAGGTAAAAATATGTGGCTCATATTTCGGACCAAATATAGCGTCCACTAAACGTTGCTGAGTTTGAGCAGCGTTCTTTAGACCAAACGGCATAGTGACGAACTGAAATAGACCTCGGCCTACTACTGCAAAAGCGGTCTTTTCCTTAGAGGATTTGTCCAAAGGAATTTGCCAGAAAGCCTTTCTAAGTCTATCGAGGATACATACTTAGCATTCCTGGGTGATGTCAAAATTCTGTCGATGTTCGGTAATGGATAGTTATCAAATTTGCTGACCTCGTTGAGCTTTCTTCCGTCAAAGCATAGACGATACTGTCCATCGGCCTTTTTCACCAATAAGATTGGAGAACACCAGGGACTGTTTGATTCTTCAATCACTCCGAGTTTCAACATTTTGTCTAACTCTTTATTTAATACTTTTGACATATAAGGAGACATGGCGAAGGGCCTTGTCTTTACAGGACTGGCATCAGCCGTATCTATAGACATGTTGATTTTATTCGTTCGGACCTAACCTATCTTTACTACTTATTTCATTGAAAGAGCTTATTACTTTTTCTGCTTTTAAGCGTTCCGTCCGCGAGAGATCATCTAGGGTACATAGACGCGAGAAAAGGTTTTCTAAAGAACTTTCTGAATAACAATCTTTAAAACTTGTTTGAGAATTGACTTCTAGGGACTGTGGATACCACGAATTATCTTTAAAATTTACTAAAATTCCGAATTTTTGTGCAAAATCACATCCTAAAACCAAAGTATGTGATAGAGAAGGTACTACTAAAGCAGAAATTACTAAACAATGACCATTGCAGACTAGCGGCAACTCAACCGTACCTAAAACTTTTAGACGGCTGCCATCTGCGGTGGTAACACTTCTATTTTTGACATGGCATATTTTTATACTTAAACGACTTAAAATTTTAATACCATTCTGACCTACAACGGAGGCATTTGCACCAGAGTCAAATAAAGCCGAGAAATGGACACCTAATAGATTTATCTTGATATGCGGTCTGTTATCTAAATATTTAAGCACGAATAAAGGAGACATGTGACCATTTGGAGAAGCAGGAGTTTTAACTTGAGAAGGATAAATTTTATTAGACTTAAAAAAATCAGAAACTTTTTGTAACTATTTAGTCCAATCTGATCTATTGGAATATTTCTTTACTTAAGATCCTCGTTAGAATCTTTTCTTTTATCCGCGACCGGACGTTCTGAGAAAGTACGACGGATTTTCAGTTCATAGTCTAACTCATATTCCAGTAGGTGATTGACTTTAAAATCGAAGGCTTCCATGATAAATGTATAAAATTTAAAAGAATTGTTTTAAAAAATCGTAAAAATATTTCTCCTATGCTCCCAATAGTCTAAATAAAATCATGTAAAAACAACTAAAATATGTACACTTCTTTACCAATCATTTAAAAAAATCTTCAACAATTTCAAAAAAATTTCTAAGTATTGCCTTGTATTAAAACTCTTTTATTAAATATGTTAAGAATTTCCTATAAAAAAATCTCTAAATACCGTTTCGTATCAGCAAAGTATTTTTAATATTCATGCAAAACATCGGTGAGAAAAAAACGTACATTTTTTCTTCGGTTAATCGCAAAATAAATCTAACAGTGCAAAAAAATTAAAGTAGACCAACACATCCGCTAATCTGAACTATAAAGCTAGCTTTTAAGAAAAAAGTAGGAATCGCTTATCTTAGAGTCAATTAACAAAATTCAAATATCTATACCACCATCAGATAAATTGAAATAAAAGATTCTACAAATTTCCTGCTTTTGTCTTACTGCTATAGTGTAGTTTCGTTTAATAAATATTATGAAATAAAAATATCTGCAAAGTTAGAGCTTTTACTTTGTTCGAAAGCTAGTACACTGAACCCTTTAAAAAATAAAATTCCAAAAGCCCCACGTTGGGCGCCATTTTGTAACATTGGAACTTGCCCGCACGTTGTGGTGTCATTTTGTAACCTGCTAAACTGTCCTCAGTTTGAGGCATCTTTTTTTTGTACCCTGTGAGAAGTTGTTTGTCCCACGCTTGAGCGCAATTTTGTACCGTTTGAATATTGGATGCCCGAGCTTGAGCACAATTTCCTTGCAGCCCCGCTTTAATTTCTGATAATGAATTGAGTGAATCCTGATTTTAAAAGAACTAAAGAAATTAAACAAACACTAGCTCAGTTTTTCTTGTTAGAGAGATATGGGTAAGAGATAATTTTTGTACGTCTTTTTGGAATTTTTTTCTATTTTTTAAAAAGCTTCAGTTGTACAAGTTTTTTTTTGGGCACCATTCATTTTAAAATAGAAAGGATCTAACTTCAGTTAAAAAAATGAAAAAATACTGAAGGGTTTTATGGGTATTACTAAAAAGAATTAGTCTAGTACAACTTATCCCGAAAAGAAAAATAGGTATTCAGTGAGACACTAGCTTTAATTAACAAAAAGAAAATTTATTCATGTTTTTTTTAAAATAAAAAGTTCTAACCTTTGCAGTTCTACAAAAAAATTCTAGCCTAACTAGTAGTTATTACATTTAAATTCTGAACTATGACTACCCCCGAAGACGAAAAATAGTGCTTTTCACTTCACTTTTTAGTCTGTTTAAATTGCTGTTAAGGCACTACTCAGGGATATGTCTATTGAAGGATGTTTTGGTAACTTACTGTTCCTATTCCGGCTTCGATGGAACACGACCGATTTCACACTTTTCTAGTAGACTCTTAGAGAGCCCACTACGGCTTTTCGTTAAGAAACTGGTGCTTTACTTAGCTCGCATGATGGTTGTTATGAGCTTTTACTGTAGCTCAGTCGAAGGAAGCCTACTTGGCGGCTCCGATGAAAATTAGCTTGGCTACGGCTTGATGGTACACAGCCCCCTTGGCGGTTCGGTGGAAATGAACCAAGACAGTCCTTTCTCGGACCCTTAAATAAACCGTGCAAACTCTGCCGGTAATATGGCGACGCCGGAACCAAAACTGCGGATACACACATTTCACCAATCGCGGCGTAGCGGTAGATTCGGTGAGGAACCCGCACTGCACAGTATATACCGAACGTCTTGGAATCTCTGTTTAATATACCGTTCGATACAAAAATGAAAATAAGTACAATTTGAAGTGAAAAATCAGTAACATTACATGGTCTTAAAATCTAGGAAAAAATGAATGTTACAATATATATATATATAGATGAAGCTGTAAAATGGTGTTCAATATTTGGCTCAAGTAATGCTCCATAGGTTTTTTTTTTCACAATGATACTACTCAGTATATATCACCACTACACCAAATACTTTATTTTTGCACTCGACGCGCGTTTCGCTAACCATGTTAGCTTCATCAGTCAATCATCGCTAACATGGTTAGCGAAACGCGCGCCGAGTGCAAAAATAAAGTGTTTGGTGTAGTGGTGATATATACTGAGTAGTATAACGTATAATGTAATTCGTTAATATCTATTATGGTATTAGGTGTAACACTCTAAGTGTAGTAGCGTTTAACTTCCCACTCACTGTGCATATTTTTTTTTTATCTTATTAGTTTGTAATTACTCCATTTTACTTCTTTAATCTTCATACAAAAACTCCCAGATTAAACAATACTTTACGAAGCTTTAAAATTTTATGTCAGGTCTTTTATTTCCTGAACCAAGATTAACCAAAACGGGAGAGAAAAATTTTAAAATGCCCCATTTTTAATATTAGGATATTAATGAAAGCATCTCGTATCATGCATTTTAAAGGGTGTTAATCGACCTCTTAAATATCCATTTAGAAAGGGATGAAGTAAAATAACCTGACAAAATATTTGCGTTAGTTAACTGGTTTGAGATTTTAGGTGTGATTAAATTTCTATTATTAGCTGTTACTAAATAGTTGTTATTCTGTTATCGCTTGTCGGTTTTCCGTTATACCGGAAGAAACTTAACCGAAGTTCGATTCGATTTCCTCTACTGATTTTAACATGATCTTTTAACTTCTTGACACAAAGAACATTGGAAATAATTCCTAATATGATACCTATCTTTTCTTAAACCCATCGCATCTGTTATATGGTCGGTGAAAAGAAATACGTTTAAAACTAGTTTTCTCCTTACTAGAAAAAGAAAATAGTCAAATAATATTAGAGAATATAGAGTTTTTAACGTTACTCTGTTGATCATATCTTGAAATAATAATAATAAAAGAAACAAGCAATATATATTCAATTGAGCATATTCATTCTCACTCATTTTAGCCTGTTCTAGCAATATCGCTTAAAAGCTATGGATGTTTTTTCTACTATATGTATACTAAGTAAAAAGTACATACGATCAACAACAACAAACAGATAGACAGACTACTTGATAGTGCTCAAAGGAAACTAAAAACTAAGTGTGAAACAAGAATGAGAAAACCAGAACAATTGCAAAAATTCTAATTAATGTTGCTTATAGAACAGAAAGAAATAGTTGAGTCCGAAAACTACTAGAAAATGTGATTAGTGTTACTGAATAAACTCTAAAAATTTTAGATCTAATACCCAGCACTTGAATGGGAAAAAAGGAAATCAGTGTAACTGGACAAAAGCTAAATCACCTGCATTAAGCTGATGATGTAGTGCTAAAATCAGATAATGTTGAAGACATACAAGAAATGATTATTGAACTACAAAATAAATCAGGTAATGTAGGACTACTGCTGAATAGAGATAAGACAAAGGCTATGACAAACGAAGACAGTCCGTGAGGCTTGAGAATAGAGGGCAAAATACTTAAAAACGTAGAAGAATACATCAACCTTGGTCAAATGACAAAATGTGGAAAAGCAAATCAAACAGCAGAAGTACAAAGTAGAATCAGACTGGCATGGGCAGCATTTGGCAAACAAAGGAAAATACTAACCAACAAACGACTTCCTCTGAAACTAAGAAATGTAGTGTTTGATTAATGTATTCTACCGGTTCTTACTTACGCGGCTCAGAAATAAACTTAAGAAGATGATGGACCAACTGAGTAAAACACAGAAAGCAATGGAATGCCAGATGCTGAATATAAGACTATAAGAGAGAATGAGGAACGAAATTATAAGACAGAAGACCAAAGTGATATACCTACGAGAACAGGTAGTAAGTTTGAAATTGAGATGGACAGGTCACAAATAAGACAACAAGATGAGAGATAGAATAAAATAATATAAGAATGGAAGCCCTGGTTGGGACAAAAATCCAGAGGAAGGCCCCAAACAAAATGAAAGGACGACCTGAAAAGACCGGATGGTTTAGGATGGATCAGAAAGACGCAAAATTGAGAAGGATGGAGACAGAAAGGGGAGGCCTATGCCCGACACTAGAAGAAGGGATATTATATAGAGATAGATAGACCCATTTTGGAAGCTGAGAAATACATTAAGTTTAGAGTTAACAGAAATTGCCTTATTGAATATGTTATTGAATATCTCAAATAAGTTTATATCTGTTAAAATCGGTGGCTTAGCTTCTGTGAAATAAAAGTCAATCTCTAAAGAGAACCCGAAGAGTTTGAAGTAGTTTAATACTCTTTTGTCCCTTCCCCCACTCGAAAGCTACAAACTTCTTCTTACGTTAGGTATTATATGTGTACCAAATTTAAGAAACGATATTTTATTTAGTTGGGCAGTTACGGTGCCAATAGATTCTGTTTTTCATGATTTAGTTTTGCAGAATTATAAAGAAATGTTGGAAAGTTTTTTTATGCATACGATACTTACCTTAGCGAGAGAAGTAAAAAGATAAGAATTTTTTTTTAATTTTCGAGACTCTTTGAATATTAGTTAAGCCGTTTTGATACTTCAACCACAATGGTGATAAAAAATCATCTATATCGTTTCTACTTAGTCTAAGATTTCTAAAATTTTCATGAAAAAAATTATGGCAGTCTGCTGCCGCGATAGCTTTCTAACAAAATGAAATATAGATCTCAAACTTGTTACGCATATCGTATTTAATGTGAGATAGGAATATATTACTTTTGATATTAACATTACCAATTGTCTCTAAAAGTTAATTGAGAAATAATTTTAATTATAATGAATTTTTGTAATTTATTTATCCTTTGCGTAACTGTTTTATATAGTAATCTAATTATTCTAATTGTAATTAAATTACTTTCGCAGAAATTCAATTATATTTATAATAATTTAATTGCCCTGAAAATAATTAAGTTACTTTTATGGTAATTCAATAAAATTTATGGCAAATCAACTATTTTTTAAATTATTTCAATTGCTTGCATACTAATTCACCTCTGTGCGGGTGCGAGATAGAGTACCTCCCCCAGTACGTTCTTTCTGTCACAGTAAGCGACTAAAAGAACAAATGCCCATATCTCACCCGGAATCGCCCGCTTAGGTTACGTGAAGTTGCTTAACGTCTCGTGGCTGTGCCGATATCCCCGAATCATGTTGTGGGAAAATAATAGCATAATGAAACTCCCAGGACCAAAAGAAGTCGAAGGTAAAATAATTTCCCGTTCAGATCTCCGAATGGGGGCTAGTTCACGGACGTCAATATGAGGAGATCGCAATTTTAAAGTATATTTTTGTAATATACGAGGTTTTTTAAACTCGAACATAAATTCAGCAAACACCTGCAATCAAATAAGTTTCATGTATCTACTCTTCGCGAAACTGAAGTCAGTTCATCGACCAGCACATTTAACTTTCTCTATCCTGGATACGACGGTTTAAATGAAACTTTGGATTCTGTCTTTTTGTTAGAAGCGATGTCTCTTGCCAGCGAAGGGAGGCTCTGCTACCTCTATCGACCAACCAGTGATACTAATTTTAAAACAATTTTCGCTTCTCTTGCAGACACCATCGATGATAAGTGCTCAAATTGCAATCCAGGGTGGCTTTAATGTCCACAACATCAACTGGCTTATGTATTCAAATACGACCGATGAAGAAGGCCATGAAGCAGAATCATTCTAAATCAGTTGTAGCTTATACAGTTTATTGACGAACCAATATGGATTCCTGATCGAGACGAAGACTTTTCTAGTCTTCTCGACCTGTTTTAACCACGAATCCAGACATTTGCACTGTCACTGTTAGATTTAAGAGCATAAACTGTTTTCCACATCGAATATTCTACTCATTACTGATACTGATTAATGAGGCTAGACACCAAAAAAGCTTCTGGCGCTGACGGAATACCTGCCATAGTTCTCAAAAACTGTGCAAGGGAACTAACACCAGTTTTCTGTAGACTTTTCAACCTATCCTACAGAAAGGGAATATTTCCTTCCTGCTGGAAATGTGCCACAGTTCAGCCGATACCTAAAAATGGCAAGAAGACCTTGCCAAACAACTACCTACCAGTACCACTGCTTTCAATGGTATCGAAAGTCATGGAAAAAGGCTATCAATCAGCATCTTCTAGAATATCTTGAAGGATTCAACATTATTAGCGATCACCAATATGGCTTTCGTTAACATAGATCAACAGGAGATCTTCTGACTTACGTAACACATGTTTGGAACAACGCAATTGAACACTTCGGAGAATCTCGAGCGGTTGCTCTTGATATATCCAAGGCATTCGACCGATAGTTTCTGTTTGTGGCTCTCATGTTTCCTCAGAGAGCGTTCTTTACGAGTCGCAGTCGACGGATTTCTTTCACACACACACCTTTACTGTTAACGTCGGTGTGCCCCAAGGCACCATACTGTCTCCTACTCTCTTTCTCATTTACATTAACGATCTGCTGGAAAAGACCGGGAATCCAATCTACAGCTTTGCAGATGACAGTACGCTTATCTCTTCATTCACTTTGAACGCTCGGACATCGGCTGCTCAGGCGAATATCCGCAGACAGCAGGAAGTCATTCAACTTAACAAAGACCTGGAAGAAATTCTATCTTGGGGTGACAGTAATCAAGTGGAATTTTATGCTACAAAAACCCAGGCGGTAGTTTTTTTCTAAAAAAGTTTTATCTAAAAAAGTTAACGTTGCTGAACCCGACATTCCCTTAGCATCGTCACTCAATTTGTTGGGCGTTAATTTGGGTGCAAATATGTGCTGGCATGAACATGTTGTAGGCATAGCAAGGAGAGCTTCTCAAAAGTTGGGAATATTATTTCGAACCAGAAAGCTTTACACTCCACAACAACTGTTAATTCTTTACAAAGCTCAAATTCGACCAACTATGGAATACCGCTCCCATGTTTGGGGTTCCGCTCCCAAACATACACTGCATTTGTTGGATTCTATTCAGAGAAGGGCTGTTCGTCTGATTGGAGACCCAGAACTGACCGGCGGCCTTGATTCGCTGGAACATCGAAGAACGGTTGGCGATTTGAGTCTATTCTACAAGTATTTTCATGGAGAGTGTCAGAAGGATGTAGCCCGCTTAATTCCTCCCAGAGCGGTGCATGTTAGAAGTACACGTCACGCTGATACTTCACATCCGTATGAGGTTGAACTTGTTACTCCTCCTACAACGCTTTTCAAGCAGTCTTTTATATGGAGAACATCATCCCTTTGGAATGGCTTATCCAGGACTGTGTTTCCCACCGAAACAACGTGCATTGATTTTTCCGCACACGTGTCGTTCCTGCAGCGCTTTAGGGACTTCCTGCAGCACGTGTGCTAGACCCATAAAGAAAAAACAGAGGCGCCTAAACTGTGCAAGATTTGGCACTATAAATCTGCGAAATGGAAATAAATCACGTTTGTTTTAGATTCAACGCCTTATCTGACTGCGCTAAGGAGGTTTCCGATGTCATTTCGTCTATCCTGGAAGTATTAATGTCTATTTCGAAAAAAAATGCTCTTTCAACAGCAAGCCTAGATTTAACCGAAAATGCAAAGAAGCTGTTGCTTATAAACATCTTGCCTACCGACAATGGCGTGAAAAATGCTAATGTCATCAATAGTAATACCTTTGTTCGTACCTGGAAAAGACGCAAGAAATTATCGACGAAACCAAGGAGGCACACAATTAAAGAATTAACAACAAAACTCCTTGCCTATACCAATAACTCCAGGTTTTTTGGTCGGTTGCTAAGGTTATTAATAATTTAATTTAATTTCAGTAAATCCTCCATAATATAATGCCTGCTGAGAACGCCCTCTTGTTAGCTGAACTCTTTGTTTCGCATTCTACTGTCCATTTTCAAGGAAAAAAAAAACCTCTATTCCTAAGGTGCGGTTAAGGATGCCTGCTGTCTTCAGGCAGGGTGTCATGAAACGTATTTAAATGAAGCTAGACATTAAAAAAGCTTCCGGCCTTCCGGTGCTGATGGATTACCTGCCCTAGCCTGCCTAATTCTTCCCAAAGTGATGCATGCTCATCCCTTTGGAATGATTTCCCCAGGACTGTGTTTGACTCCGAGTATATATTTTTACAACGATTTAAGATCAACGTGAATCGCTTTCTTCACAAATATGTCACTTTTCAAGAACTTTGGAGATTTCCCCTGCAGCAAGTGTGCTATGCCATAAAGAAAGAAAAAAAATAACGGAAGTAGTTAAATTACTGGTCTAGTAAATTTAGTGGCAACGATATATTTGAATATATCATGTTTAGTGGCTAGTTTCGAGGGACACGAGCGGAGGGTATACGAAGAAAATTTAAGGAAAAAAGAGAACACTAAAGGTGAATCTACTTATACAGGGAATGAATTTACAAACAAGGGGATGAAAACCATGACAAAGAAAAGGCTCTCTTTCCCTGGAACTCTAAAAAAACTTTTCTACTTTTTTTTACGAACAGTTTAGTTCATTTGCAGGTGTTGACACTAACATTATAAGTACTAAAAATTTGTCATTTTTATTGCACCGTTAAATTACGTATATTCTAGATAATAGATGCTACGATATCATCGTTGAAGGCTCTATTTGCCGTCGAATTAGGTGTACTTCATATGAGGTCGTGAATTATACAGTCAGTCCAAAAAGTCTCCATACATGTGTGACGTAGTAAATTCCGTTCTTTACCATCTTTTATAGTACCTAATATACCCACATCTGTTCATTATATAAACATAAATACCAAAAATCTGTTTTAGTCTTAGTTGAGCGTTTGAAAATGTAGTTATACTACCAAATCGCGATAACGCAGATGTAAATCTTTACAAAAATATATTTAGTGTCAGTTTACAATGCAATTAAGCAATTTATTGTTAAAATGTGCTGTCACAAAGTAACGGACCAATCAATCAACTCTTTATAATTATTTGTCCAGCAATACTGGCCTCTTCACGGGGGGAGTCAGTTTTTTGGGACGTCCGGAACATGCTCGAATTTTATAGGAACCCGTAGATTTATACTGGTTTACAATATACTGAATAGTAGCATGCGATTTTTTTAAAAATTTTTCCTATATTGCTGTATGATTTTCCATCTTTCCACAAATCAATTATGATTTTTCGAACTTGAAATGAAATTTCACAATTTCTCTCGCTCATTTTTAATACAACTTTGAAAACTCACTGCAAAATTACTAGCAACAAGTGACAGATTATAAAGTATGGCCGAAAATTATTCATTTGTTTTGAATTTAGAGAGCAATAGATAGCTTGATAAAATGTGGCTGATTATAACGTGTTTTTTTAATGTAATTCTCGAGTATATGGAGACCTTTTGACATTAATTTTGTTTACATTTTTATAACAATGATGTAATTTCTAAATAAAATACGGAACGTATTTGTTTTTAATACTAATCCTCGTTGTTTAAGTTTCAAATATTAATTTAAAACATGTTTTCTTATAGTTTCCAATTAATTAGTTAAACATAACAGAAAAACAG
>CM032454.1:105041728-105118997 GCA_019049505.1 Pachyrhynchus sulphureomaculatus | reverse complement strand
GTATAAAAAATATTAACATAAAGTTTCCATAATATTGTGTTAGAATAGCGAGTTAACATGATATTAAACCCAGGCTTATTGATATAACCTAATGAATGATGGGTTACTCAACAATAAGATGAATAGTTTAGTTCGCTGCAGGCCGTTCTCATTACAATCATATCTGCAAAATCACTTGTCCACATTACCGCATAAGCACTGCCCATTTATTGACGTCAAATTTATGCCTCGATCGTTTGCTACTTAACGTCTGCAATGCCTTGTGCTTGTGACTTAAATTTGAATCGTCGTAAGAAACCTGTACAATGTAAATATTTTTTAACACAGACAACATATCGCGAAATTACTGTTGTCGGCAATATTTTAACCGCGTACTCAATTATTTTGTGTTTTCTTTTATTTTTACACTTCAAGTGTAGTTATACAGGTGTCTTTGCAAAAAGGGTCAGTTTTCTATAATTTCATGGATCTGTCGTTAGGGACTAGTTTAAGAAGAGTAGTTTGGCGGAAAACGAAACTCCTGTAGCGGAATATTCCAATTCAAGATTTGAATGAAGATAGACACCAAAAAAGCTTCCTGGCCCTCGCCCCTGACGGAATACCTGCCATAGTTCGCAAAAAAACTGTGCGAGGGAACTGAAACCACCCAGTTTTCTGTAGATATTTTAAACCTATCCTACCGAACGGGAATATTTCCTTTCTGCTCGAAGTGTGCCACAGTTCAGCCGATACCCAAAAAGGCAACGAAGACCTTGCCAAATAACTACCGACAGTCGCACTGCTTTCAACAATATCGGACAGTTATGGCATAAGGCTATCAATCAACATCTTCAAAAAATATCTTGAAGAATTCAACATTAATTAGCGATCACCATATGGCTTTCGCAAACATAAATCAACAAGAGATCTTCTGACTTATGTAACACATGTTTGGAACAACTCGTAATTGAACACTTTTGGAGAATACTCGAGCGGTTGCTCTTGACATATCCATTTCGACCGTGTTTTGGCACGATGGACTGTTGGCTAAGCTAGGCTCTTATGGTATGTCTGAAAAGTTCTGTTGTGGGCTCTCATGATTTTCCTCAGTGGAGCGTTCTTTGCGAGTGACGGTTTCCTTTCTAACACCTTCACTATCAACGCCGGTGTGACCCCAAGGCTCCATACTCATCTCCTACTCTCTTTCTCATTTACATTAATGACGATCTGCTGGAAAAGACCGGAAATCCAATCTACAGCTTTGCAGATGACAGTACGCTTATCTCTTCATTCACTTTGAACGCTCGGACATCGGCCGGCACAGGAGAGTGTCCGCAGACACGGGAAGTTGTTCAACTTAACAAAGAAACCTGGGGAAGAAATTCTATCTTAGGGTGACAAGATAACCAAGTGGAATTTACCTCTACAAAAAACCCAGGCGGCAGTTTTTTCTAAATAAGTTAACGTTGTTGACCCCAACATAGTTACTGCGGGGGCGCTCCATTCCTCTAACAGCGTCACTCAATTTGTTGGGGCGTTAATTTGGGAGCAAATAATGTCCTGGCATGAGCATGTTTGCAGGCATAGCAAGGAGAGCTTCCTCAAAAGTTGGGAATATTATTTTGAACCAGACTGTTAATTCTTTACAAAGCTCAAATTCGACCAACTATGGAATACTGCTCCCAGCAGAGCTTGTTCTACAAGTATTTCCATGGGAAACTGTTCGGAGGATGTGGCCTGTTTAATTTCCTCCCAGAGCGGTGCATGTTAGAAATACACGTCGCGCTGATACTTCACATCCGTATGAGGTTCATCTTGTTACTCCTTGTATAAATGTTTTCAAGCAGTCATTTAAATGGAGAACATCATCCCTTTGGAATAATTTGCCCAGGACTGTGTTTCCCACCGAGTACAATTTGCAGCGATTTCATGAGCACCCGTAGATCGCTTTTTTTTTCCGCACACGTGCCCCTCCTGCTTAGCGCTTTAAGGTCCTCCCTGCAGCACGTGTGCTAGACCCATAAAAAAAAATTTCAGTTTTTGCTCAATTTCTCTGTTCCTAGACATCTATGAGCAAACAATTGTTATTAACAATACTGTAGAGCATCAAATTGTGCTACATCTTTTGTATTTATGATTTTTTTCTACGTGCCATAGTTATCGAACTACAGGGCAGGGAGAGTGTTAGAATTTTTGAAAAATAACAAAAACCCGCACATATATTATTACGTAGAGAAATACAATAAAAAAAAAAAAAAAACAAATATATAATTGTTATCACATAATATATAAGCTTTTATACATATTTATTATTATATTTATGCAATTATTAACTTATGATACATACATTATTGATATAATTTTTAAAAATTTAGCTCGCTTTGTAGGTCCTGCTTTTGAATACTTTGAATGTTGACCTGTAATGGTAATACATAACAAAATGACCTAACTTTGGTATTGTAGAGGCCATAGAGGCCATACCCATCCCAGTTCTCAGAATTAAAACTTGTGGCAGATGGTCTCTAAATAGAAATTGGAGAGAGGGGAGGTACCATCGTTCATTCTTACTTACTCCTCGCCTCGACTTTAGTGCAAATTCGGTTTGTTGTATTACTCTGACCCCCGCGTTCAATCCTACATGACTGAGGAAATTGTTATACAAGGGATTTCAAGACTCGTTGGTAGCAACTTTGAAAAAGCAATTTTAAATCGTTAGGACAAAGTTGGTGACTCTAGCATTCGTCTCTAGCACTATAAAAGTAGCCAATAAGAGGATAGAAATCGATCCGCTACCATCCAAAGAATCAAGAGCGAGTCTGACGAAGAGTTGGAGGAGTACTTAAAATATGAACTTGCATCCTTCCCGATGTCTTTATTTTCAAAAGAAGGGAATGCGAAAGGGAACAAAATCATCCATTTATGCAGCTTTTACTCCAGCTTCTAGCATTGCGACACTACAACACAACATTGCCGTAAAGCAGTGGAAGAACGGAGATGTCGACATTGTCAAGACAACACTTTTAAAGGCCTCAGCTTATAAATAAGTCTTCATCAATGGGGAAGATACTGACCTGTTGGTGCTTCTCACTGGTTTGGCCCTAACATGAACAATGTGTACCTACGCAACCATGGAAAAAGTGAGTCTGCTAGTGTACTATATTGTAGTTCCTCTTTCAAATATGATTCATCCCTCTATCCCCCCAGGTATTGTACTTTTTCCTGCATGTCATCAGTGGATGTGACACCACATCCACCATTTTTTAGCCAAAGCAAAATCAAATGCTGCATTATACTAAAAAAAAATCCTCAGCTAAAAGAATAGTTTCAGTACTCTTACAACACTCTTCTGCTGAAGACATAGCCAACGCAGGAGAGAAGGATCTGGTAACTTTGTATGGGGGTGACATGGAGTCGCAAAATTTGGATTGCCTCCGTTACCCTCATTTCATCGAGGCAGCTGCAGAGACCAGCAAATTAAGTCTTGCACGACTGCCACCGACACAAGACACTGCCAAATACCATTCCTTCCGAACATACCATGCAGTCGAAAAGTTGTTGGGGGTTTGAAAAACAACCTACAGACTGGGATTGGATACGCACAGATCAAGGGTTTGCACCAATTCAAGCTAGTAAGGATCCCACACCTCAATCCTTACTGAAATTTATAACATATCGCTGCAAGAAACAGTGCTGTAGTGCTTGCACCTGTCACAAAGCAGGCCAAAGTGTTCAAGGTTTTGCACTTTCTGTTTTGGCCAGTTATGCCAAAACGCTTCTATTTCTGTTTTGAAAGACAGCGACATAGATGAAGAGACTCTGGGTGATCTTCACCAAATTGAGGAGCTTGCCATTAATCCCTCTGCACACTACCATTACAGTCAACATAATGACAATAATGTATGTATCATAAGTTAATAATTGCATAAATATAATAATAAATAATGTATAAAACATAATATATTATGCACTAATAATTATTATTGGTTTTTATTGGAGTTTTCTGACACATTTTCTGCTCTGTAGTTCAATAACTGTTGCACGTAAAAAAAAAAAATCATAAATACAAAAGTTGTAGCACAATTTATGCTCTACAATTTTGATGATAGCAACCTTTGCTCTTCGATGTCTAAGAACAGAGAAATTGATCAAAAACCCAAAAAAGTTGGAAAATTTCGAAGTGATTTCAATACAACATTGCAAACTGGGTTTTTAACTAGTGGCCTTGGTACCTACAACATATCCAAAAATTATAGATATCCGACCTTTTACAAGGAAACCGATTTGTTTGGTACATATTGACTGGATTATTACTACAACTGGTTATATTAAATTTCATTATTTATACTTACTCAATAACTTTTATGCTTAATTTGTTAGCTGGAACATTATTAGCCAAAGCGTGTTGACAAATATGCAAAGCGGCTAATTTTAAAGCCGTATCACACTGCAATTCCGGGGAAAACCTTTCCTGAACAACATCATTGCAACATTGGTTTATATAAGTAATCTAAAGCATTTAAGTCTTTTTTAGCTAGATCAGCTGCAGTTAGTGGAACAAAGGTGACTCGAAAGAGGCATCGAAGTTTATGAGCTCCAGGTTGGGAAGCTATCTAAAAATAATACAAAAAAGATTACACTACTCACCACAATGTTAAAATACCAAAAATTCGTAATTAAGCTGTAAAAGTCCATGATGCTCTAGTTAACATCACTGAATTTTTGCAAAAATTAGAAATACGAGGGTTACCTTTTAAGTTTTTTTTACAAAAACAATGAAAGAAAAAAAAATTTTGGTACAAATCGTTTCATTGTTTCCACTTTTGCATGCGTTCGAACCAACTGTCGAAACATTTTTTGTACTCTGAAGTTGGTGCCTCAAAAATATGGTTTTGAAAGGATTCAGCAGCTTCTTGAGGTGATGAAAATCGTTGCCCACGCATTTTTTCTCGACATTCAGGAACAAAAGGCGGGGTTTATGCGATAAATCAGGTGAATATGGCAATGAGGCATTAATTCGATGTTTTCTCTGTCTCTGGGTGAGATCTCTATCACGATGAACAATGTTGCGAAGTTTTCGGTTGTTTTTCCTGATTTCAACAATGACTTCTGGCAAACAAGTTGTTGTATACCATTCAGCATTAACTGTTCTTCCATCCTCTAAAGCAATGGTTGCAACTTGTCTAGTATAATCAAAGAAATAAGCGATCATTTTTAAGGAAGAACGTACCACTTCTGCTGAATTCGGTTCATCTTGGAACATCCAATCAGTTGAGTGTTGCTTAGTTTCCGGCTCGGACGAATATATTCAAGTTTCGTTTCCTATTACGATGTTGTATACGGATTTTGCATGTCCTCGGTCGAATTTTTGAGCATTTCCTTCCATCAGTTGACACGAGCCTGTTTTTGAGTTTCGGTCAAATTATGCGAAATCCATCGGGAACAGATATTTTTCACAGCTAAATTTCCATGCAAAATCTACTGCAGTCTTCGACATGCCTAAGGATGCCTCTATTTCACAGTAAGTCATATACCGATCCTCTTCATTCGGCATCGATGTTTTTTGGAATAACAACCGATTTTGGTCGAACTTCACGAAATTCATCGCTGACGGAAGCACAACCATGATGAAATTCTGTGAACTAATTGTAAAGAGTCTTTTCTGATGGTGATTCATTACCAAAACTTGAACGACGCGATTCGAGGCATTATTGTTGAGTTAGACCTTTACTAAAAACGTTAAAAAATCATCCGACGAAAACCTTCACGCGAAATTTCTGTTTGATGACAAAACTGTTTTTTTTAAACGTCACTGTAAACAAACTACTCGGCCAATTTCTTACAACAGTAGTAATATCACATCTTAATAGCGCCATCTAGTGCTCGTTTGTAAAAACTTAAAAGGCGGCCCTCATATGTATATTTTTAGGATAAAATCTAACCTATCATTGAAGTGATGGACCGACCGTAACATTTTTATACCTGCTAATTAATTTTCCTTACATTTGACAGAAAAAGGTACAATAGAGTTTGGAATGTTTAATAATGCGAATATTTTTGGACATAATCGAGAAAAAAACCAACATTACCATAAAATTTGAAATTCAAAGTAACAGTGTAATGACAAAAGACTTAAATGTTATTCAAGAGAAAGATAACAAAGCACCTTTTCTGTCTACAAAACGTGATATAATAATGATAAGTAACAACCCGATCCTAAACCCTCTATCGTGTCATTATCATACATAGGGAAAGTTATAACAAGTTATAACAAGAATACAATCCTATTGAAATTTACCTTATGAGCAAGTAATTAATTACAATTGTTGACTGTGCACGTACTTAAATACTGTAATGTTATTTGCACGTTACTACATGAAACATTAGCTATCTAACAGTCGGTTGACCTTAGCTGAGATTATTCAACGATTAAATTTCGGGCCTCAGACTACCCTTTGGGTTTATGTGGTAAAGGGCCCATTGGGCCTTGGGATAGGGAAAAAGAATAAAACAAATAGTTCAAAACAAAAGTATTCCTAAAGAGGCAAAAAGGGAAGCAATATGCGTGTGTGTGCCCATTATGATGCTTGTCGATCATAACCAGTAAAATCGTGAATCGATGACGGCCGATGGCGACACTGATGAGTGAAACACAAACATCTCAGTGGTAAACGACCGGTGGCGGCACACTCACTGACGACGACTTATTAGAGCGCGACTGCCGACGGTGTATGACAATTCCTATTGAACATAGTCAATGCGATGTATTGTGGCTCTGACGTCGGTCATACTCCCCCTAGTTCATGACATGAATATTGTATATATTTTTTAGGATATATATATATATATATATATATATATATATATATATATATATATATATATATATATATATATATATATATATATGTATACATAACTAAAAATCGATGACCTAGCAAGGGGTGATTTTTCAGAAAGATGGACCCCTACCTACAGCGCAACTCCAAGAATTTATATCCAATTTAAAAAATAGATAGCCTGGAAAGGCATTTTCATAAAAAGAACCCCCAGCTATACCCAATTAAAATGTCGATGACCGGAGGAAGGAGATTTTTTACACAAAAAAATCTGCCTACAATGGAAAACTTCACACTTTAAAAGTCGATGAAAAAGAGCAAATATTTTCATAAAAGAGAAGCGTCAATAATAAAAAAGTTCTGTTTCTAAGGGTATTTTCTACATTCAAGCGGGCCCCGTTGGCCACCCCTGTACTGAAACATAACAACATATATTCTAATCGTATATATGTATGAATAAAATCAATATCACATAGGTGAAAGTGAAAAAAGAATCTGCCCAACATGTAAGATAATAAAAATTACCCATTCATATTATAACAACCTGAATTGAGGACTGATTGAACCAGTAAATTTAAACAAGAATAACATTTAAAATTAGCCTCTCAATTTGATTTCTGTAATGACGTACGTATTGGTCTTCTTGAATGTATACAATAGACAGATGTCTTGATTTCTAAGTTTGGTGTATGTACTACACAATAAATGAATAATATACAATAACCTAGTAACTCTCAAATGCGTGAAACTTTAAATTAATTTTTTTGAAAACGCAAAAACGAAGTGTTAGATAATGGTAGGGCAGATCGAACTATGTCAGAAAAGAACAAATAAATTATGAACAATCGTTACTTTAATATTACAGTAAACGATGAAGTTGGTCGACCGTAATCAAGCCGTTGGGGTTCGGCAGAAGGAAAGTAGCGAAATCGTTGCGTTTTACTAAAAAATATATGGCACACGTCTGTTAAAAATGAATATTTTAAAATTGTACATACATTAGTCTGGTCTCCTTAAAAAAATAATCCAAAATATTTTAAGCAATGCAGGACACAAACATGCAATTTTATAAGCAGCACTTACTAAAATTAGTTAAATCTATACCTATAAAATAGTACCGTGACTGACAACGCACAGCCTAAACCGGTGAACCTAGGGATTTGAAATTCGGAGGAAATATTCTTTGAGTACCCTAGGGGTGCACTAAGGAAGGATTTCTTGAAATTCTATTCCTAAAGGAGTGAAAAGGGGTAGTAAAGTTTGTATAAAGAAATATATTTTTTTTAAATGATGATGATGACACTTTGTAAATATACTCTTCAAAAGAAATAAAATAACACATGTTTCATTATTTTGGAAAATTCATCTCTTAAGGGGGTGAACGGGGATGGTAAATTTTGTATGGTGAAACATTAATTATTTTTTCAAGGTACGATTTTGAAACTTTTTTTTTGTATACTATTCGAAAGTAAGTAATATAAAAATACGTTTTGACTGATTTAAGGGTTGATTTATCAAAATGTATCTAATTTTCACGGATCTACCTGAAAAAAATACGAAACACGCGTAGATATTGACGGAGTTTGTATGTAAAGAAATATTTATATTGCAACTTTGAATAAATATTTTATTCCAAAAATAATTAGCATGTTTTTTTTTAAAAAAAATCAGCCTCCTAAAGGTTAAAATTAAACTGCAAAGTATATATACTTACAGGGTGGAAATTTCAAGCGGTCGGTAGGGACGAAGGGAAGCACTTGAAATATTGAGAAAATTTTATGCGAAGGAAACATTTCATTATTTTTAAACATCACTAAAAATGCATTTTTAAAAAACTACTTGCTTGAACAGGGAATCGAACCGGCCTAAATGACAACAAATAAGTGACCCTGCCTTTTATGGCAGCAATGGATAGACACAATAATGAAGATCAAATACTTTTGAGAAATATTATGCCTTTAATTAGAGGAAATTCACATTTCATGGTTTTTCTTCTAATTTAAGAAAACATATTTCTGAGAAGCATTTTTGTCAATGTTTGGTTCATGTATTTCTCATTTATGACGGTTTCGATTCCTAGCTCAGACAAGCGGTTTTTCGAAAAATATTTAAATATTGGTATCTTATTCAGATAGTAATATAGTATTTTTTAACTTACAACTTTGTATAAATACTATTAAATAAAAATAATTAGACACGTTTTTCATATTTATTCTAATATCACTTCCTCGAAGCTACAAACGAGACCTAAATTTTGTATGTAGTCCTACTTGATGACACGTCCGTACCCCATCAACGTTTTAAAACTGAAAAACCCAAGCAGTGTCGCGATCCATAATGGGTCATCTCTACCACTCCGTCGCACCGAGCTTACCTTAAACATTTCAAATTAGGTTTATTTGTATAATTCCATAGTTTTAGTAGTAGCTGGCGTAGATTTGCGGGAAGATTGTTTCTTCCACGGCCAATTTTATGTGACTTGCTCGCGTGTAAGCTCGCATACCAGGCTGGTTATTTTGTCGCCGCTACATAAACAAACAAAAAACGTAGTTTATAAGGAAATTTTACACTAAGAACCATCACACTGTTTCCACAGAATCGAGTTGTCCCTTTTACAAAAAAAATACTGCAACATCACCCTCTTTCAATAAAAATCAGTAGTTATATTACCTCATCTTCTCCGCGTACGAAGTCGCAGGTAAAAGCTAGTATTACATAAAACTTTTGTAAAAAGTAAAATACTACTTAAATGTCCACTGAATTTTTATTTTTAACACTATACCATGTCTCGCTGTGCGACAGCTTCTTCAGATGGTTTGTTACAAAATGATGATAAAATTACTATAATAAAAGGTTGGTTAACAATTTATTTCAGGTATTAAACTGTTTTAATTATAATAAGCTGTAGTACAGCAAAACATATCATGGTGTTTTACTTTTTTACACAACTATTAGTTATGGATTTCCACCAAGTATCGGATAAATCAATCCAAATATTACATAAATAAGATCGCATAGAGAAATTACAAAAATCCCTTTCGTACCTGTCTTAACAAACAAAATAACAGGTTCTTATTGTGAAATATAACATAATTTTAATTTAGTTACCTCATAATACATACCCTAGCTATAGAATCTTGAGAATCAAGAAGTGTCAATTTATTTCTTTTTAGGCTCTTTATATGTTCAACTACAAGACTAAAATGTTCGGTAGCCCGTATACACAATTTTGCTTCCAAAGAAGTTACAACATTCTGAACTGTCGTCCATGTATCATACTTAAAACTTTTAGTTTGACCATTTTCCAGAAATACTTTAAGGACGTTTGCCATTTGTGGAACACAAAAATCTCCAAGGGTAAATGCGGATTGCTAAAAAGTTCATGAAACTTGCATAATAAACATATAAGGACAAGACACAACAAGTTTGGCTTCTTAATACATTTTAATACGTAATTAATTAATGATTTGACAGAGAGATTCTGGGTATATTGACAGAGCTATGACCATTGCATCAAATAAAAAATTTGATGGACTGGAATTAAATTTTGCAGTAACAAATTGTATAATGTTGAAACTGCAAAAATGTTCGCAAAGTTAAGACGCCAAAGTTGCCGGTATTAGTGAGTCTACTTAATGTACTAAAAGACCCGACACGTCCGATGTCATTTCGAAGGACAAGGTTTTCTGTAAAAAACTGATTAGCCCAACCGTGGTTTATCTGATAAAAAAAAAATAAGACATTACTTTTATTGGTCGGCGATTACCAAAGACTTAATAATTTTGACTAAACATAATAACTAATCCCTAACTTGAATTAATCTCTGTAAAATTATTACGGTAAGAATAAACCCCGATAAACTATATTTAGAGAGATTTTACAACGCTTATTTTTCACATGCCTTTGTCCTTATCGTTATTTCAAGCATGCGCCGTATTAACGCGAGGGAACTGCAAGGTTAGGTCAGTATTCATCTTTTATGAACTTAGGGGATTTTTTTTTTCATTCATTTCATGGTTAAGCACACTGTTTATTAGTATTAGATGGGTCAACACAAATTTCTAAATTAAAGCTGTGTCAAGCAGGTTCCTATCACTTTCTTCAATATTTACAAGGTAACAGGAATGTGCGATACATAAAATTTCATTTGAATTTAGCACTACACACGCTGTAATGCTACTGTGACAAAGATTGCAAAATCCCAACATAATCTGAACACTAATTAACTGTTGTCAGTGTTATTTGCAATAAAATATTAAGATTTCAAGTTTACTATATTTTCTTAGTGGTTTGTATACCTAAGCAGAAAAAAAAAATAGGCCCTATCATAAAAGGGAAATCGTTACCCTTAATAAAGGTTTCTCTTATTTTGTTTCAATACTGCTCAAGCTCTAAATGGTGGACCTATGCTTCAAATAACGATAACAGCTGAGTCCTTATATTTAATTTCTTCCCTTTACTACTGCGCGAGTTCCAAACGGTGGGTGCATGCTTCAAATAAAGACAGTGGCCTATCAAAATAAGCGTTGCAAAATCTCTATTATGAAAATCGTAATCAAGTTATGTGAGATTTTTATTCAATATTTATTTAACAAAAAATGATATCGTACTTCGTCAGCTTTTTTATTAATTTATTATCACCAGTGTAACTCGTACAATCAACGTGAAGATTTTAAGACCTCATTCGTTAAAATCTTAAGAGTTGTTAAACTTTCTATTCTAACCGAATTCCTACAAAACTCACAGTCTAGTGTAGATTAGACAACGTGAATCTGATGTTGATACTGTGACAGCTTTATGGTAAATGTATTAAAATTGAAACTTCCTAGAGGCTACTTCAAACTTTACGTCACCTTGATTACGCCAGTTACATTGGATATGTAAAGTTTCTTAACAAACAAACAAAAAAAATCAGTTCATGCTGAGTAATATATCAAATGAATCAGCATTAAATGTTGATTACAGAAACATATTAATTCATTGTTGCTATAATTTAATTTCTTAATGTCTCCTTTTTTACAGAGATTAGCGGAAGAAGCTGTTAAAATTTATAAGCTACGTTATGAAAATGAAATAATAAAAATATATTATACCGAACTTTTTAAAGCTCTATAAATTCTTTTTCCTCCATTTTTTTCCCTAAAATTGCTTATTTTTTGAATTACCCTATTTCATACAAACATTTAAAAAATTCAAGTCAGCTGTCGATTTTTTTTTCATGGCACATAACCAAGTTAGCGCGGACTGTTGGTATCTTAAACAGGGTGGTTGATATTACCAATTTTTCCGGGTATCTGCTTTATGAAACTTCTTTTAGTATCAATAACTAATGACCCTAGAGTAAAACTGATATCTAACTTATCTCTGCACAATTTTTTATTTATATGTTAATTTGAAAAGTTATTACACTATTTTATTTTGATTTATATGGTAGATCTAACTGAAAGATGTCAATGTTGTTATCGAGATGGAGTCAGTTTAGCTTGAATTTACAAAATATTTACCTACTCTCAGAACGAACCCTTCAAAAACCTTAAATAGAGTCAGATTTTACGAGTGGCTTTTGCAGCAATAATAACCACAAGCTTATACTGTTAACTCAATATTCTTTGGTTTATTTGTATTAATATTAGTAAATGTAAAGTTAAAGAAATCAAAAATTATTGCCTTGAAACATTATCTGAAAAAAGCATGCTGGCAAGTATATAAATTATTTAAGAATATAATTAATTATTTGGTTATATTCCGTTTTCTCGAAAACTCTTGAAAATACACATTTTTAAATGTTAGCATAACATTAGCGGGTTTTGAAACCTGTGGAAAGATGCCCTTAATTAGACTACAGTTTATTATATTTAAAAGTAGAAATTAAACTAATTTGCTTTTTAATTTTTTAGTAGTTAAAAAGCAAATTCGCAATTTCTACTTTCAAATATTTCATCAATGTTTCATAAGAAATCAACTGCTGATCCATCATGATAGTTTATATATATATATATATATATATATATATATATATATATATATATATATACATATATATATATATATATATATATATATATATATATATATATATATATATATAAATATATAAATATATAAAAATATATATATATATATATATATATATATATATATATATATATATATATATATATATATATATATATACAGGGGTGCCCCATATGTATGGAATAATGTTTCCACAGCACTTATTAATCAGTGTATCAAAAAAATGTTTAAATAAAAGTTATAGGGTGTTATACAGCGCTCATGCTGACGTTGACAATAAAATGTTTTGAACCGTCAGTGCGAAGAAATTACGCCATCTTAAATTTTTTTAAATAGAAAGCCCTATATATTATTTTATTTTTGAGTCCTACTTAAAATTCTAGATATTATTTGTCTAAGATACCATACGTCTAAATTGAACTGTTTTGGAATTATTGATCTTTTAAATTTAGATCAAATTAATTTTTTTAAAAAACTGGCTTGTGTCAAACATTTACTGTCAGGTAACGACTTAACGCGTCAAAAAATGATTTATTGAAGAAAACGTGTATAGCTGCATTTTATGAAACTGCAATTTGAGCGTAATATCATAATGGTACATTTAACAGAAACTGAAAGAATCACTTTTCGCTTCGACGCACAGCTTGAAGGCCATTCCGGAAAAGGAGTTGACAGAAGTGACAGAAGTGTGTCCACGCTCAAGGATCCTACTTTGAGGAATTTTAATTGTTTGTAGCGTTATCTTCAATACGTTTTTTTCCCGAATTTGGTCTCATTACTTTTTTATACAAATGTTGTATTCTAGCGCGAAGCGCTGGGCGCATCCTGCCAGGCTTACGTGTCAGGTTATGTTTTTATTATATCTGATGCTAAGCGACTTAATTGATAAGTTTTTATTAAGCAATGGCCCTTCGCTTCAAGCTTATGTTGGTTCAGATTATGTTTTGTTTATATCTAGTCCGGCGCAAACCGCTGGCCCATTCTGCCAGGCTTAGGTTAGTTTAGGGTACGTTTTGGTTGTATCACATTCTGAAAGGCTAATGTTAATACATTTTAGTTTATGTATTATATTTTGATTAAATCCAATGTGGCGCAAAGCGCCAGCCTATTCTATTAAACTTAAAGAACGTGAGGCACCAGCCTCTCCAGCAAAAAGAGATCTCGTTCGCGTAGTCATAGCGCACTTCGTATTAAAATATTAAGATGTATTTCATATAATATGTAATACAAAATCGCTTTTTCTTAGTGTAAATATTACTAATCAAATTTTTAATAATTCCCAAAAATTTCATTTTTTTTTTATTAATTAGTGTTCAGTACGGAACTTATACTGTTAACGCGATATTTTTTGGTTTATTTGTATTAATATTAGTAAACGTAAAGTTAAGGAAATTAAAAATTATTGCCTTGAAACATCATCTGAAAAAAGCATGCTGGCAAGTATATAAACTATTAAATTTAAGCATATAATTAATTGGTTATATTCCATTTTTTCGAAAACTCTTGAAAATATACACTTTTAAATATTAGCATAATATTAGCGGGTTTTGAAACCTGCGGCAAAATGCCCTTAATTAGACTACAGTTTATTATTATTATTCAAAAGTAGAAATTAAACTAATTTGCTTTTTAATTTTTTAGTAGTTAGAAAGCAAATTAGTTTAATATTTTACAAGAAATCAACTGCTGATCCGTTCAAGTTATGATAATTTATAGAACTGGTCAAAGACATTATATATATATATATATATATATATATATATATATATATATATATATATATATATTATATATATATATATATATATACATATATATATATATATATATATATATATATATATATATATATATATATATATATATGTGTATATATGTATATATGTATATATGTATATATATATATATATATATATATATATATATATATATATATATATATAGGGTGCCCCATATGTATGGAATAATGTTTCCATAGCATTTATTAATCAGTGTATCAAAAAAATGATTAAATAAAAGTTATACGGTGTTATACAGCGCACATGATGACGTTGACAATAAATTGTTTTGAACCGTCAGGTCGAAGAAAATACGCCATTTTAAATTTTTTTAAATGAAAAGCCTTGTATATAATTTTATTTTTGAGTCATACTTAAAATTCTAGATATTATTTGTCTAACATACCTTATGTCTAAATTGAACTGTTTTGGAATTATTGATATTGGAAATTAAGGAGATCAAATTAAAAAAAAACTTAAGCTGGCTTGTGTCAAACATTTACTGTCAAGTAACGATTTAACACGTCACAAACTAATTTATTGACGAAAACGTTTATTGCTGCATTTTGTGAAACTGCAATTTGAGCGTAATATCATAATGGTACATTTAACAGAAACTGAAAAGAATCACTTTTTTAATGATGGTTGGTTACGGAGACCGTAGGATCGCTTGTTTTAACTTTTGAAGGTTCAGATTTAGAACGATCCTTAACATGACCTGAATATCTAAATCGTTTTAATGTTTTGCTAACTACGGATTGGGTAATATGTTCTCAATTCGGATATTCTACGTTAAAAATATCACACACCTCCTGTTGTGCTCTCTCTCTCTCTCTCTCTCTCTATATTATATATATATATATATATATATATATATATATATATATATATATATATATATATATACAAACATACATACATACATATATATATATATATATATATATATATATATATATATATATATATATATATATATATATATATACGTACGAGGCTGGTTTGAAAAGTCCGTGCAAAAATAAAAACTACTTATGTGTTTGGGGTAAACCTTTTTTATTTTTCGACATAGTCTCCTTTTAGGCTTATACACTTCGTCCAACGATGTTCTAGTTTGTTGATCCCTTCCGAATAATAGGATTTGTCCAAGTCTGCAAAATATCCATTAGTGTCTGCAATCACCTCCTCATTTGAATAAAATCTTTGTCTCGCCAGCCATTTCTTCAAATTGGGGAACAAATAGTAGTCCGAGGGAGCGAAGTCTGGAGAATAGGGGGGATGTGAAACGAGTTGGAATCCTATTTCCATTAATTTTGTGACCACAACTGCTGAGGTGTGTGCTGGTGCGTTGTCGTGATGGAAAAGGACTTTCTTGTGGGTCAATCGCGGGCGTTTTTTTCTTGCAGCTCGGTTTTCAAACGGTCCAATAACGATGAATAATATTCACCTGTAATAGTTTTTACCCTTTTCCAGATAGTCGACGAGGATTATCCCTTGCGAATCACAAAAGACAGTCGCCATAAAACCTTTCCGGCCGAAGGAACGGTCTTCGCCTTTTTTGGTGCAGATTCCCCCTTGGTAACCCATTGTTTAGATTGTTGTTTGGCCTCGGGAGTATAGTAATGTATCCATGTTTCATCCACAGTGACGAAACGACGCTTAAAGTCCTCCGGATTCTTCTGGAACAGCTGCAAACCATCCTTGCAACACTTCACACGATTCCGTTTTTGGTCAAGCGTGAGCAATCGTGGCACCCATCTTGCGGATAGCTTTCTCATGTCCAAATGTTTATGCAAAATATTATGTACCCATTCAGTCGAGATGCCCACAGCACTAGCAATCTCACGCACCTTAACTCTTCTGTCATCCATCACCATATCATGGATTTGATCAATGATTTCTGGAGTCGTAACCTCCACAGGCCGTCCAGAACGTTCAGCGTCACTTGTGCCCATATGGCCACTCCGAAAATTTTGAAACCACTTATAAACTGTTCTAATCGAAGGTGCAGAGTCACCATAATGTTTATCAAGCTTCTCTTTAGTCTCCTGAGGCGTTTTGCCTTTCATAAAGTAATGAACACGAAATTCGTTTTTCGTCCATTTCTTGAAAATCACTCGACTTCCTTGATTCACACGAATGGCAAGCACAAAGAAATAGACCAATATGGCTGAAACTTGGTGTGCGTTCATTCAAAAGATGCTACTAACTAAACATGACCTCGATACGCGCCGGAGGTGCCATCTCTCGGACTTTGCACGGACTTTTCAAACCAGCCTCGTATATATATATATATATATATATATATATATATATATATATATATATATATATATATATATGTATATATATATATATATATATATATATATATATATATATATATATATATACATATTTTTTTAATTATAAATTTAAGATTGAATTAAAAAAAGTTAGATTATTTTATGCTTTAAAATTTTTTAGAGTTTCAAAATTGTTCCTATGTTACATACATTTATAGCTACAAGGCACCAGAATTTACTGAATTTGTTTTAATTTTTAAACTAACATTTTAAAACCTTTTAAAAAAATGGCCAAGTGTTAGTCGGACTTGCGCATTTAGTGATCCGTACGGTGATTGCTTTTAAAACAAAATAAAATCTCTACCTAGGTTAAGTTAATTAGGTCCCTGATATGTATATATCATAAGATCCAATATGTATTTTCACGTTTGTTCTTAGTCAAAAATGTATAATAGGTTATAGCATCTTAGCTACCTAATAGCCAATAAATCAATCTAGCCCAATCTAGAATCTAGTAATAAAAGTTTAAAATAAATTTATTACCTAAATATTTGTTTAATTAAAAAAAAATTAAATAAAATTATTTTGTCTGGGCACCTATCCGTTGGCCACCAATGTGTGTACTGAAAAATATATTACTGATTGCACTGAATACGTATTGATAATTCGTAGCCCTTAGTCCTGATTAAATTCACAACTTTCCCCGAAAAAAATCTCCACCGTATTGTCAAGCTAAATAGCTTTTTTTATACCAGATAAATTATCAAACGTAATGCACTCGTGATAATATTAGCTCAATTTACACTTTATGGAGAATATTTCAGAATTTTTTCAAAATTTTTTGGTCAGTACTTTTCGGGATAAGAGGTGATTTTTGGCCGTTTTTTAAAATTAATACAAAGAAAAGTGTAAGTATTACATCATATATATTTCTGAACTCGTGTTTTTCACAAGCTTTCATTTGATACTCCATTCGATAACTTGATAGAGACATTTTTTTTTCACTTTCGATTTCACCCCCCAAAACCAACCTGTTAAATCAAAATGTAACTTTCAAAACTACACGGTTCTGATTGGGTCATCAATTCGTATATTGGTCCAAATTTAAACTTTCCATGTAAATGTAATAATAATGCCAATAGAACTTGAAAAGTTACGTATATATATTTTATAGTTTTATGAATAGTTATGGACTTTGGAAGTTAAGGCTACTCAATACAACTAAAGTTGTAAGTTTTTTTCTACACCAAAAAAACACATAAAATACTTAAATAATAATACGTTGTTATAGTAAAAGCAAACGTGATTATTGCACACCATCTAAACATTCAATTCGGCATCAATAATTGATGTGGAGTTGTACTTAAAAAGTTTTTGTGCGATTAGTTGCGTCGAGTTGCAATACTGTCTTGACGTTTACATGAAAGCGAAAAAATACCCAAATTGTATAAAATGCCATATTTCATATCAAATTTCTTAAACATAGCACAACTAAATGAATGTTAATTTTATTTAAGATAGTAAGTATAACGAGGATAACAAATTAGAATTTTATCATTCAGCAAAGTGTTGAATATTGGGAAAGCTAAAGAATAATTTTAATATAAAGTTTTCACTGTATAATTATCTTAAGTAGTAGTATACAAGGTTTGTACAAAAAGTAATGAGACCATTTTTCTTTAGACGCGACTGTACGTCGCAGCGTGCTCGCTTTAGGCGAGTTCGATGGAGGAAGAAGTCTACTTCAAAGCGCACCTAGCGTCAGTCGCCTATGAGCTTCCATGTAGTTCGTATCGTGATTTTAGTGGATTCCTGTCTGAGTAGTAGAGGTAACGCGCTTCTGGGACTGCGGATGGCCATTTTGTCAAGAATCGGTGTCAAGAATTGACCACTAGCCGAAGAAGTGCTGAAAATCCCTGAAAAATTTGCAAGAATATCTGAAAAATTGGTGAAGGCGCCGAAGAGTTGTCGTCAATGACGACACAGTCCAGTGGTTGTTGAACAGTGCCCTTTTGTCATATTTTCTTGAAGAATAGCTGAAAATGTGTAATCTATTTACCTGTATACCTGTTTTACCTGTATACCTGTATACCTGTGTCACCTTTTACCTGTAATTTACCTGTAATTTACCTGTAATATCTGAAGAAGTTTTGACGTCACTCGTCCAGTGGATGTAGCTCAGTGCCTTTTTGTCACTTTTGTTGACCTTGAGGACTTAGAATAAATGTGTGTTAAATGTTGTGTATTAAATTAAATTAAATAAGTTAAAAAAAGTCATGTCTGTAGTAGGATTTGAACCTACATAAGTTGTTTTCAATACTGCAAAACCTGGGGACTTATCCTACTTAGCCAAATAGGATTCGTAATAGAGAATGCAATTGTTGGGATGACATAAAAAAGGATTGGTGAATAATATGTGAAAAGTCTGCAAGAAGTGCTGAAAAATTGGTGAAGGCGAAGAAGTGTTGTCAATGACGTAAATTGTCCAGTGGCTGTTGAATCAGTGCCTCTTTGGCAATATAAGTTGTTGAAAATGTCTTCCGAATAGGTGTAAGATAGATGTAAATAGGTGTGAATAGATGTCTTAAGAGCCTGCAAGAAGTGTCGTCAATGACGTAACAAGTCCAGTAGATGTGCAAACAGGGTATCTTAACTTCATTAAAACTTTAATAAACTTTCATTTGAGGAGAAGTTGCATTAGTTTAGATGCTTATTGGTGTGGTCTTATCAGAGTAGGCGTAACCTGATAAGAAAAGTGTTAATTTGATAGGTTGAATGTGTATGTGGTGTAAAAGGAAGATAAGAAACTTGTTGTTGGTTGGTTGACTATGTAAAATGGCTTCCATAAGGCATGTATTTGATTGGTTTGTAGTGTATAGGTGTGATAAGAAACTTGTATTTGGTTGGTTGAATAGATGAAATGTGTGTTGATAGCACTTGTTTGTTATTTTGACTAGTAAAAGTTTGTGGTGTGAAAGAGGATGAGTAGGTAATATATTAGTTGGAAATGTGTGCAAAAAGGCTTTATTAGGTAGTATATTTGATGTAAAATTTGTTAAATGTTCCCCTATAAAGTTGTTTGGCGTCTAAAAGTCGGTAAAAAAGCTTGAAAAAGTAAACAAGTGGCACCGTAAGTCTGTAAAAATGTGTGAGATAAGGCAAAATGTAAACAAAATGTATGAATAATGTGTGATTCATGGTACTTTTTGTAAGTAAAATTGAGTAAACAAGTGGCTCGTTAGGTCATCAAAGTAGATAAGAGAGGTCAAAAATAGTTGATAAGAGATGAGTGAATGTATGTGAGAATGTAAGAAATAGCAAAAAGTTGTATTAATAGGAAAATTCCATGCAAATAATTGAAAGAGCAAGAAATTTTAGTTGGTTGTAGTTAAAAGTAAAGGCAAAAGTTGTTGTTTGTCCTCAAGTTATGATATTGGGGCTCGTTGAAAAAATGATGAACTCGTTGGATTTTGCTATAATATGTTATATGAGATGAAAGCAAGTTAAATAAGTAATATTTGTCAAGAATAGTAAAATAAGTATGAAATGAGCTTAAATTATTCTAGTTGGTCTTCGTTGAAAAATGGTGAACTCGTTGGAGATTTTGTTAGAAAGCAAAAATAAATCACCTATTTGTCAAGAATAGTAAAAATAAGTATGAAATGAGCTTAAATTATTCTAGTTGGACTTCGTTGAAAAATGGTGAACTCGTTGGAGATTTTGTTAGCAAAAGTAAATCACCTATTTGTCAAGAATAGTAAAATAAGTATGAAATGAGCTTAAATAATAGTAAAATTTTAAATGAGCCTAGCCTTTTACCGTATGTGGGAACGTTAAAATGTAAAAGTTGTTGTTTGTTTTTCACAAAGAGTTAGTTTTGTTGAGCTTAGTTTGGTCTCGTTGTATTGTAAATCTTAGTAAAATATATATGTAGAGAGATGAGCCTAGCCTAGCCTGGACTCGTTGTTATTTCTATATATTATGAGAGGATAATAAAACACACAAGTATGAGCACACAGATTTTATTAATACCAATGAATAACACTCGTTGAAATACAAAAACAAAAGAGCCTCGTCTAATTTGATTAAAAATCTCTACAACTACTCTATATGTCTTATATACCTTAAAAAGGAGAAAATTTGAAAAACTACTTACTAAAATACTTAAAAGTACAAAATATCTATAAAACAATATAGTTTATTAATAACTACCTAAAATCTTAAGACGTAAATAATGATTTACCGTATTTATTTCGTTAAATGTAAACGTAAAAGTTGTTTGTTCTCAAGTTACTTGTAAAATGTATAAAGTACAAATTACAATTTAATAAATATATAAATTCGAGAGTTCAACAAAAACAGATTATCAAATTGTCTACTAAAAAAGCAAACAGGAAAATTTGAATAACTATGAATTGGTTTAAATTATTGACTTACTTAAATACTTAAAAGTACAAAATATCTATAAAACAATAAAACTAACTAAAATCTTAAGATGTAAATAATATGTTGCCTGGTACGAAATGATCCCAACAAAAACCAGTTGTTAAAATGAGAGTTCAACAAATTTGATAAGAAAGATCAAATATTTGTCGATAAGAGGATGTAAAATGGCAATGTATAATATGCATTAACTATATATTTGACTAGAAATATTAAATATGTATAAATGAGAGAGAGTTCAGTAAAAACAGATAAGAAAGGTTAAAATTAGTTGATAAGAAGTAGATTTGAATACATTGAAGAGTAGTAAACTTTGGTATATTTGGTATTTGACAAAAAATAGTAAAAATAAGTATGAAATGAGTTTAAATTAGTCTAGTTGGGCCTCGTTGAAATGAGTTTGAACTCGTTGGATTTTACTATAATATGCTATATGAGATGAAAGCAAGTTAAATAATTAATATTTGTCAAGAATCGTAAAATAAGTATGAAATGAGCCTAAATTAGTCTCAAACGAGTTTGGAGGAAATAGTTTGAACTCGTTGAATTGCATCTTAGTAAAATATATATGTAGAGAGGAGAATAAAACACAAGTATAAGCAGAGATTTAAGACAATATATAATAAACTCATACAAATTTACAATATTTACTTGTAACTTGTTGGTTTCTATAAGAGATGATGAGAGAGAATAAAATACAAGAATGAGCAGAGATTTAAGAAAATATATTAATAATTCTATTGTTTAAAATAATTCATTCAAGTCATCTGTTTCCTTGTCTTTCGTTGGCTTCTCGTTCGAGTCCTTTTCTTTCTTTACTGGAAAAATAAGAAGAAGGTAAATGTTTTGAAGCATCTTTTGTTTTAAACAGATCCTTAATTTCACATGCCAAACATCGTTCATTATACAGATCTGTTTCTCCTTTACATTTGGGACATTTTATTCGTACAACAACTGGCATTTTTAATGGTTATCTCGGACACCTGTTATTGAACTAAGTTTAGTTAGATAAATCTCAATCTTATATAGAAAAAAATATATTCCTGCTAATACTATTACTACTATTATGTTTATTATCAAAACCTAAACATTTTACAAGTACTTTATTTCCTTGTCGTTTTTTGTTTTATCCTATAAGAAGAAGAAGAACTGTTGTTGCTATTATTGTTGCTATTATTGTTGCTATTGATGTTGTCAGAAGACATACTATATGTCTTATATGCTTAAAAAAAGGAGAAAAATTTGAATAACCATGAATTGTTTATAATAATTACTGACTAAAATACTTAAAAGTACAAAATATCTATAAAACAATAAAACTAACTAAAATCTTAAGATGTAAATAATATTTTGCCTGGTACGAATTGATACCAACAAAAACCAGTTGTTATAAAATTAAATGAAAGTTCAACAAATTTGATAAGAAAGATCAAATTTTTGTCGATAAGAGGATGTAAAATGTATTGGATAAAATATAAATTGCAATGTTATGCTTTACTAATAACTATTTGACTAAAAATTATGAATTGCTTAATAGTATGTATAAATGAGAGAGTTCAACAAAAACAGATAAGAAATGTTTAAAATTAGTTGATAAAAAGTAGATTCGAAAGCATTTTGAAAGACCAATAAATTTGTCATAAATTTAAATGTGTAAAATTTTATTTTGTTTCCAAGTTACTACTATCACTAATTAGTTGATTTTTGTATAAATCAAAATTTGTTTCCAAAAGAACAAAGATTTGACAAAAAAGACAGTAAAAAGTCCTTATTGCATAAAAAGTGGTGAAAATAGGTGTTAAAAGGTTCTCATATAGTAGATATTAAGGTAAATTTGAGCTTGATAGTAGAGGTTTTACCAATATGAGCTAGAGTTAATAAATAAATTTAATAAAAGCATAATTTAACACAATCCTACAAACAGTTACATAAAATGTGAATAAAATAATGTCTAAGAGTATTGATTGGTTGAGGTAAATAAAGTATGTGCAAAATAATTTTTTAGTCGTTTGTTTTATCCTACAAGAACAAAACATTTCCAAAATGTTAATAAAATGAATGCAATATTTGTTCAAAACTAGATCAGACAAGGTTAATTTGCAAATAAATAACTAATATTTTGCTTGGTACGAATTGATACAAAATTAACTGAGAGTTCAACAAATTTGATAAGAAAGATCCAATTTTTGTCGATAAGAGGATGTAAAATATATTGGATAAAATATAAATTGCAATGTTATGCTTTACTAATAACTAATATAAATTCGAGAGAGCGAGAGAGAGTTCAGTAAAAACATATAAGAATATGTGATAAGAAGTCGAACGCATGGAGAATGTTAATAATTTAAATACCAAAAAATTTTACCATATATCGTTGTCGTTACATAATGATATATGTGTAAATAGACAACTTAAAGGATTTTACTAAGTTTATGAATATAAAGCTCCTCATTTGTAAAATATCAACTAAAAAATATCATTATCGTTATGTGATATATGTGTAAATAGACAAAAGAATAATTTTTACCAACCATCTTATATATAAATGATACTAAATGACAATAATTAGTTAAAATATCTAAATAATAGAAACACTCCTTACATGGTTTAAATCGTTAGGTACAAGATAATTTACTATCATATCAATCTGTATTTTTCAAACCACACACTAGACATTGTAAGTTTAATTTAAATCGAACAATATCACTCATACTTTTGATAACATGGTTAGATGGTCAACCTATTTGTTTTAAACTACTTAAATTTTTAAATGAGTTAATCAAATATATACACATAAACGAATAGTCTCTAAAAAATCCCAAAAATAACAAAAACATGTAAACAAGTTGATTTATTTAGTCTATAAAATGAAGATAAATGTTGAAAACATGTTTATAATAACAAATATCTGGTGATTGGAAAATTTGGTCTGACTTAATTAGCACTATCTATTACTTAAAAACAAACTGCAAAATACAAAATAATAATAACAATATCTGGTGATTGGAAAATTTTGTATGATTTACTCGCAGTAAAAGTATCAGAGAAAGCCATTTTATATTTATTCGAGTTCTATAACTATTTATATATATATATATATATATATATATATATTTAGATAGCAATTTATCATTTATTTAACATTGTATTAAAATTTATTTTTTAATACAGCTCAATAGATTTACAACTGGTTTCGATAATTGATTGGTCTCGTTGCATGAAAATAGGTGTAACCTGATAAGAGAAGTAACATTTGGATAGGTTGAATGTGTATGTAGTGTAAAAGGAAGATAAGAAAATTGTAGTTGGTTGGTTGAATGTGTAATATTAGATAAGAATCTGTGTATTTGGATAGGTGAGCTGTGAAAATGGGTGTTGTCTATTGGAAAAGGCATGTATTTGATAGGTTGTTGTGTAAAATTTGCTAATAAGAGTATAAATTTGATTGGTTGAAGGGTAAAAAATGTGTGTGTTATCTATTCGAAATTGTGTCTGATAGGTTGAATTGTAAAGGCAAAGAAGTAAATGTATTAAAATTAGCAATGATACAATGTAAAATCTTGTAATTTGAGCGAAAACAGTAAATAACTGGCGCCGTAAAGTCGGTAAAAATGTCGAAGATAAGGCAAAATGTAAACAAAAAGTATGACTTATGCTAATTTCCTTGAATTGAAACCAAGTAAACACTTTGGCGAATTATTCTAAAAATAGAAATGACGTGATAGCTAGAATGTTCTAAATGGTCTGATAGGTCACACAATAGATAAGAAAGGTCAAAAATAGCTGATAAGGAGTTGTTTTGAATGCATACAAGTGTAGTAAAATTGGTTATATTTGTCAAGAATAGTAAAATAAGTATGAAATGAGCTTAAAATAGTTTAAAACGATGATATTTGGATTCGATTGAAATGTTGTTGTCTAAATGGTCTGATTAGGTTCCTACTATTATTATTATTATATTGATGTATGAAATGAGCCTAAATAAATCTAAAACGAGTTGGACCTCGTTGAAATATTGTGTGTGAACTCGTTGGATTTTGTTAGAAAGCAAAATTTAAATTATATGATTTTGACTGGATGAATGCATGATTCAATAGATTCAACCTTGAGTAGAAAAAACAGCATAAACCCTTGAATATCCTAAGTCTTATTACCTTTATAAGATGTTTTTGTTTTAAGTGAGAATTGATGTATTTACATACATTTTCCGTACTAAAGTCCTTATACAGACTGTTTTGTTTTTAAGTAAGAATTGTGGTATATATTATATTTCCTAATAAAATCCATTATTACTACCTTTATATATAGGTTTTTAAATGAGTATTGTGGAGACTCTTTTTCTTGATTGCTACCGATAAAACATTATAGTATGATTTTTTTGAATCAAATAAGTAGTGTAAATTGAATTCGTTGTTTGTTTTTCTATGTATGTGAAATTACTACTAAATGAAACCAACAATTACCAAACAAAATAGAAAAGATGTAATATATAGAAAGTATAAACGCAAAATACATGTAAATAAAATTAAATTCGAATGAGAGTTCAACAAAGTTGATAAGAAAGATTAAAAATAATGTGTTAAGGTGTTGAGTAGCTGTATGGAGAATCGTTGTTGTCGATTGGTAAATGTTAGTTTTAAACTGAATAAACTGATAAAATAGATATTTTTCACTAGAATGGTGGTTTAAATAAATAATTTGCACAATTTGCATCATAATTTGATAATGTCAAAACAAAACTATTGATTTTTCTACAGGTTTCACAGCAGCATATATCTTGACTGAATGAGAAAGTTAATGATTAACATCAATATTTACTAATAAAACATAAAAGTTTGATTATTTGTTTTTATTAATTCATTTAAAACACAATACATGTTACAAGGTTTGAAAACAATATAAATAGATATTTGTCATCTTATACAATTTTATTTTACAAAAAAACAACTCTTGCTATTTTTTAGAAATATTAGAATTACAAACATTTAAGAAATAAGTATCTTTCCCCAGGATTTTTGTTTAGCAAACCGATTGATCTTCTTGTAAATAAGTCTTCTCGTTTGTAAAAGATCGACTGGAGCTGTCTCAAAATAATGTTCAGTAGTTCTAGTTTTTTTTTAGTGTGTAAAAATTTTTTAAACATAAAATCTGCAACTTCATTATCGATGTTAAAATGCTTACTATGTCTAAATTTTCCAAGGTCTACTTCATTTAAATGGTTTTTAAGTAGTTTCAATGTTGGATCATAGATCTTGTCCGAATAAACATTCCAAAAATGAGGAGTAACTCTTAGATTTTCTTTACCTTCATCATGATCATATAATAACGATCCACATTCAATCTCCACAGGAATATCAAATTTCTGAGCTATTTCAAAAATCAATATTGATGTTGGTAAACAGGCTGCGAAGTATTTTCTTTGACTAAATACTAGCTCTACTGTTTTTTGTATAATTTCCAAGATTTCGGTTTCACGAGACATGTTTTTTCCTGAAACGTCAAAATATTAATTTTCAAGACAAAATAATAGTGCAAGTTTTAAATATGTATATATTCTAATATTATAGTTTGTATTTATTTTTCTTACCTTTATATATTATAAAATTACTTCGATGTATGTCTATCCGAATGTCACACTATCAAAATATTCTAAGAGTATCGTTTTGTATTTGTTTTACTCCCTTTATATACAGCTCTTATATATTGAATTAATCGTTTACGTCAGTTTCGTAAGGATAAGAAAACAAGTAAACAACTTGAGTCTCTATGTCTATAAATATCCTAAAGAAAATAAGAAACAGTTTAATTTATCATTTGTTTTCAAGATTTTGTCAATTGGAATATCATATCACGAAAACAACATTTAGACGAAGATCTAATACGAACTTGTATCAATAAAGTCAATTGGCAACTTATCTCCCAATATCAGCAATTAAACGAACGATTTATGACGGAATTTGCCGGAATGTTGGATTGGAATGCAATATAAAACCTTTTTTAGTACAAGTTGTTTTTGTTATTTTTAACTACATACTGCTAATACTACACTTTAATTTTATCATTGCATAAAACACGAGTTATGTTATTTATACATTCAATGTATTTGAATTTATTCTTTATCTGGTAAATTTTAACCTTCTTATCTGTTTTGAACTCTCTTTTATGGGATTTTGTTGTTATAAAAAGATTGAATAAATACAATACAGTTGTCTACGTTTTCCTCTCTCACAACATATTTATATCTTGTTTGTTTTGTGTGTGTGTAATTACTTAATCAGGTGAGTTTACCATGAAAATTTTTATACAAACCACATCATATCTAATTCGAATTGTTGTTTGCAGTATGTCCTCTATAAACGTTGAATCTACCATACCTACAACATCATCATCATCTAATCTAATAATTGATATGGATGCAACAATTCCTACTACTAGTACTACTACTAAGGAAAAATTTCCACTTGATAAAAATATATTTTTGGATGGTCTTACACATATGGGACTACTCAAATTTCTCGAGATATTCAAATGTACACCTCTATAATGCTGTTTAAAAATTATTTCTCAAACTGTATTAGATTTATCTATTATTAGTTTTTCTATTAGTATATATATTCATAAGTTTAAGCTAGTAATTTGTTAATTTAGTTATAAAATAAAACAACGTTTATAAGATATTTGTATTTTATTAAAGACTAACTAAGAATTTCAGCATAAAAAAAATTTTTACAGGTAACTTGTCAAATTCCTCCCATTTTTCTCGTGTCGGTTCCTCCTCCAAACACACATGAATCATGTACTGTCCTCTTCTTATTTCAAACAAAATATCTCTGAAAATCAATAATAATATATTAGACAAGAAACAAGTAAAAGTTTAGAAAGGTTAATTTTACTATTCATACTCACTTGAATAACTCTTTTAATAACACATATATCATATCTAATGATATATCATCATCTATTAATTCGACTGCGAAAAAGATCATTTTTTACTTCGAACTAGTGAGTATTACACAAACAAACAAAATTGTAATTTAATCGGTATAAGATGGGTGTTTATATATTAAATACAAATCATCCGATATGCATTTTTTAGAAATATATACTAATTACACAAGTTTATCAGTACTTGCATCATGCAAAATTTCCATTTGTTATTAAAAACATGTTTTTCGATATTTATCTCGTATCATTATATTTTTATAGACTAATTGAATTGTTTTTGCAATAAAGCAAAAACTAATTAAACAAAACAAATCTATAAGTTTAAAATATAAAATAGAACGAATTATTTATTAATATAGTCATCAGTTTAAACGTTTAACTTGAACAAAAAATATTATTATTCAGTTAGTCAGTCATTCGATTTCAATATGATTGAATCAGATGTGTTTATTGACATTCAAGGATATAATTGTTCTTTTGGATATGTAATCAAAGAGTTGGCGATTCTCCATACAGCTACTCAACACCTTAACACATTATTTTTAATCTTTCTTATCAACTTTGTTGAACTCTCATTCGAATTTAATTTTATTTACATGTATTTTGCGTTTATACTTTCTATATATTACATCTTTTCTATTTTGTTTGGTAATTGTTGGTTTCATTTAGTAGTAATTTCACATACATAGAAAAACAAACAACGAATTCAAACTCTCTCTCTCATTTCAACGAGAATCCAAACTCGTTGTTGTTTAAGCCCTCCTAATTTAAAATATTACTTTACTCCAGTTGTATACTTTTTCTTAATAAATCCCCTCTGAATATGCCCACATTAAATTGGAAAATACCTTCCTGTTTCGATCATCACATATAACCTGTGACGATAAAAAGGTACAATGTAGTACCACAAATTGTTTTACACTACTTATTTGATTCAAAAAAATCATACTATAATGTTTATCGGTAGCAATCAAGAAAAAGAGTCTCCACAATACTCATTTAAAAACCTATATATAAAGGTAGTAATAATGGATTTTATTAGGAAATATAATATATACCACAATTCTTACTTAAAAACAAAACAGTCTGTATAAGGACTTTAGTACGGAAAATGTATGTAAATACATCAATTCTCACTTAAAACAAAAACATCTTATAAAGGTAATAAGACTTAGGATATTCAAGGGTTTATGCTGTTTTTTCTACTCAAGGTTGAATCTATTGAATCATGCATTCATCCAGTCAAAATCATATAATTTAAATTTTGCTTTCTAACAAAATCCAACGAGTTCACACACAATATTTCAACGAGGTCCAACTCGTTTTAGATTTATTTAGGCTCATTTCATACATCAATATAATAATAATAATAGTAGGAACCTAATCAGACCATTTAGACAACAACATTTCAATCGAATCCAAATATCATCGTTTTAAACTATTTTAAGCTCATTTCATACTTATTTTACTATTCTTGACAAATATAACCAATTTTACTACACTTGTATGCATTCAAAACAACTCCTTATCAGCTATTTTTGACCTTTCTTATCTATTGTGTGACCTATCAGACCATTTAGAACATTCTAGCTATCACGTCATTTCTATTTTTAGAATAATTCGCCAAAGTGTTTACTTGGTTTCAATTCAAGGAAATTAGCATAAGTCATACTTTTTGTTTACATTTTGCCTTATCTTCGACATTTTTACCGACTTTACGGCGCCAGTTATTTACTGTTTTCGCTCAAATTACAAGATTTTACATTGTATCATTGCTAATTTTAATACATTTACTTCTTTGCCTTTACAATTCAACCTATCAGACACAATTTCGAATAGATAACACACACATTTTTTACCCTTCAACCAATCAAATTTATACTCTTATTAGCAAATTTTACACAACAACCTATCAAATACATGCCTTTTCCAATAGACAACACCCATTTTCACAGCTCACCTATCCAAATACACAGATTCTTATCTAATATTACACATTCAACCAACCAACTACAATTTTCTTATCTTCCTTTTACACTACATACACATTCAACCTATCCAAATGTTACTTCTCTTATCAGGTTACACCTATTTTCATGCAACGAGACCAATCAATTATCGAAACCAGTTGTAAATCTATTGAGCTGTATTAAAAAATAAATTTTAATACAATGTTAAATAAATGATAAATTGCTATCTAAATATATATATATATATATATATATATATAAATAGTTATAGAACTCGAATAAATATAAATGGCTTTCTCTGATACTTTTACTGCGAGTAAATCATACAAAAATTTTCCAATCACCAGATATTGTTATTATTATTTTGTATTTTGCAGTTTGTTTTTAAGTAATAGATAGTGCTAATTAAGTCAGACCAAATTTTCCAATCACCAGATATTTGTTATTATAAACATGTTTTCAACATTTATCTTCATTTTATAGACTAAATAAATCAACTTGTTTACATGTTTTTGTTATTTTTGGGATTTTTTAGAGACTATTCGTTTATGTGTATATATTTGATTAACTCATTTAAAAATTTAAGTAGTTTAAAACAAATAGGTTGACCATCTAACCATGTTATCAAAAGTATGAGTGATATTGTTCGATTTAAATTAAACTTACAATGTCTAGTGTGTGGTTTGAAAAATACAGATTGATATGATAGTAAATTATCTTGTACCTAACGATTTAAACCATGTAAGGAGTGTTTCTATTATTTAGATATTTTAACTAATTATTGTCATTTAGTATCATTTATATATAAGATGGTTGGTAAAAATTATTCTTTTGTCTATTTACACATATATCACATAACGATAATGATATTTTTAGTTGATATTTTACAAATGAGGAGCTTTATATTCATAAACTTAGTAAAATCCTTTAAGTTGTCTATTTACACATATATCATTATGTAACGACAACGATATATGGTAAAATTTTTGGTATTTAAATTATTAACATTCTCCATGCGTTCGACTTCTTATCACATATTCTTATATGTTTTTACTGAACTCTCTCTCGCTCTCTCGAATTTATATTAGTTATTAGTAAAGCATAACATTGCAATTTATATTTTATCCAATATATTTTACATCCTCTTATCGACAAAAATTGGATCTTTCTTATCAAATTTGTTGAACTCTCAGTTAATTTTGTATCAATTCGTACCAAGCAAAATATTAGTTATTTATTTGCAAATTAACCTTGTCTGATCTAGTTTTGAACAAATATTGCATTCATTTTATTAACATTTTGGAAATGTTTTGTTCTTGTAGGATAAAACAAACGACTAAAAAATTATTTTGCACATACTTTATTTACCTCAACCAATCAATACTCTTAGACATTATTTTATTCACATTTTATGTAACTGTTTGTAGGATTGTGTTAAATTATGCTTTTATTAAATTTATTTATTAACTCTAGCTCATATTGGTAAAACCTCTACTATCAAGCTCAAATTTACCTTAATATCTACTATATGAGAACCTTTTAACACCTATTTTCACCACTTTTTATGCAATAAGGACTTTTTACTGTCTTTTTTGTCAAATCTTTGTTCTTTTGGAAACAAATTTTGATTTATACAAAAATCAACTAATTAGTGATAGTAGTAACTTGGAAACAAAATAAAATTTTACACATTTAAATTTATGACAAATTTATTGGTCTTTCAAAATGCTTTCGAATCTACTTTTTATCAACTAATTTTAACATTTCTTATCTGTTTTTGTTGAACTCTCTCATTTATACATACTATTAAGCAATTCATAATTTTTAGTCAAATAGTTATTAGTAAAGCATAACATTGCAATTTATATTTTATCCAATACATTTTACATCCTCTTATCGACAAAAATTTGATCTTTCTTATCAAATTTGTTGAACTTTCATTTAATTTTATAACAACTGGTTTTTGTTGGTATCAATTCGTACCAGGCAAAATATTATTTACATCTTAAGATTTTAGTTAGTTTTATTGTTTTATAGATATTTTGTACTTTTAAGTATTTTAGTCAGTAATTATTATAAACAATTCATGGTTATTCAAATTTTCTCCTTTTTTTAAGCATATAAGACATATAGTATGTCTTCTGACAACATCAATAGCAACAATAATAGCAACAATAATAGCAACAACAGTTCTTCTTCTTCTTATAGGATAAAACAAAAAACGACAAGGAAATAAAGTACTTGTAAAATGTTTAGGTTTTGATAATAAACATAATAGTAGTAATAGTATTAGCAGGAATATATTTTTTCTATATAAGATTGAGATTTATCTAACTAAACTTAGTTCAATAACAGGTGTCCGAGATAACCATTAAAAATGCCAGTTGTTGTACGAATAAAATGTCCCAAATGTAAAGGAGAAACAGATCTGTATAATGAACGATGTTTGGCATGTGAAATTAAGGATCTGTTTAAAACAAAAGATGCTTCAAAACATTTACCTTCTTCTTATTTTTCCAGTAAAGAAAGAAAAGGACTCGAACGAGAAGCCAACGAAAGACAAGGAAACAGATGACTTGAATGAATTATTTTAAACAATAGAATTATTAATATATTTTCTTAAATCTCTGCTCATTCTTGTATTTTATTCTCTCTCATCATCTCTTATAGAAACCAACAAGTTACAAGTAAATATTGTAAATTTGTATGAGTTTATTATATATTGTCTTAAATCTCTGCTTATACTTGTGTTTTATTCTCCTCTCTACATATATATTTTACTAAGATGCAATTCAACGAGTTCAAACTATTTCCTCCAAACTCGTTTGAGACTAATTTAGGCTCATTTCATACTTATTTTACGATTCTTGACAAATATTAATTATTTAACTTGCTTTCATCTCATATAGCATATTATAGTAAAATCCAACGAGTTCAAACTCATTTCAACGAGGCCCAACTAGACTAATTTAAACTCATTTCATACTTATTTTTACTATTTTTGTCAAATACCAAATATACCAAAGTTTACTACTCTTCAATGTATTCAAATCTACTTCTTATCAACTAATTTTAACCTTTCTTATCTGTTTTTACTGAACTCTCTCTCATTTATACATATTTAATATTTCTAGTCAAATATATAGTTAATGCATATTATACATTGCCATTTTACATCCTCTTATCGACAAATATTTGATCTTTCTTATCAAATTTGTTGAACTCTCATTTTAACAACTGGTTTTTGTTGGGATCATTTCGTACCAGGCAACATATTATTTACATCTTAAGATTTTAGTTAGTTTTATTGTTTTATAGATATTTTGTACTTTTAAGTATTTAAGTAAGTCAATAATTTAAACCAATTCATAGTTATTCAAATTTTCCTGTTTGCTTTTTTAGTAGACAATTTGATAATCTGTTTTTGTTGAACTCTCGAATTTATATATTTATTAAATTGTAATTTGTACTTTATACATTTTACAAGTAACTTGAGAACAAACAACTTTTACGTTTACATTTAACGAAATAAATACGGTAAATCATTATTTACGTCTTAAGATTTTAGGTAGTTATTAATAAACTATATTGTTTTATAGATATTTTGTACTTTTAAGTATTTTAGTAAGTAGTTTTTCAAATTTTCTCCTTTTTAAGGTATATAAGACATATAGAGTAGTTGTAGAGATTTTTAATCAAATTAGACGAGGCTCTTTTGTTTTTGTATTTCAACGAGTGTTATTCATTGGTATTAATAAAATCTGTGTGCTCATACTTGTGTGTTTTATTATCCTCTCATAATATATAGAAATAACAACGAGTCCAGGCTAGGCTAGGCTCATCTCTCTACATATATATTTTACTAAGATTTACAATACAACGAGACCAAACTAAGCTCAACAAAACTAACTCTTTGTGAAAAACAAACAACAACTTTTACATTTAACGTTCCCACATACGGTAAAAGGCTAGGCTCATTTAAAATTTTACTATTATTTAAGCTCATTTCATACTTATTTTACTATTCTTGACAAATAGGTGATTTACTTTTGCTAACAAAATCTCCAACGAGTTCACCATTTTTCAACGAAGTCCAACTAGAATAATTTAAGCTCATTTCATACTTATTTTACTATTCTTGACAAATAGGTGATTTATTTTTGCTTTCTAACAAAATCTCCAACGAGTTCACCATTTTTCAACGAAGACCAACTAGAATAATTTAAGCTCATTTCATACTTATTTTACTATTCTTGACAAATATTACTTATTTAACTTGCTTTCATCTCATATAACATATTATAGCAAAATCCAACGAGTTCATCATTTTTTCAACGAGCCCCAATATCATAACTTGAGGACAAACAACAACTTTTGCCTTTACTTTTAACTACAACCAACTAAAATTTCTTGCTCTTTCAATTATTTGCATGGAATTTTCCTATTAATACAACTTTTTGCTATTTCTTACATTCTCACATACATTCACTCATCTCTTATCAACTATTTTTGACCTCTCTTATCTACTTTGATGACCTAACGAGCCACTTGTTTACTCAATTTTACTTACAAAAAGTACCATGAATCACACATTATTCATACATTTTGTTTACATTTTGCCTTATCTCACACATTTTTACAGACTTACGGTGCCACTTGTTTACTTTTTCAAGCTTTTTTACCGACTTTTAGACGCCAAACAACTTTATAGGGGAACATTTAACAAATTTTACATCAAATATACTACCTAATAAAGCCTTTTTGCACACATTTCCAACTAATATATTACCTACTCATCCTCTTTCACACCACAACTTTTACTAGTCAAAATAACAAACAAGTGCTATCAACACACATTTCATCTATTCAACCAACCAAATACAAGTTTCTTATCACACCTATACACTACAAACCAATCAAATACATGCCTTATGGAAGCCATTTTACATAGTCAACCAACCAACAACAAGTTTCTTATCTTCCTTTTACACCACATACACATTCAACCTATCAAATTAACACTTTTCTTATCAGGTTACGCCTACTCTGATAAGACCACACCAATAAGCATCTAAACTAATGCAACTTCTCCTCAAATGAAAGTTTATTAAAGTTTTAATGAAGTTAAGATACCCTGTTTGCACATCTACTGGACTTGTTACGTCATTGACGACACTTCTTGCAGGCTCTTAAGACATCTATTCACACCTATTTACATCTATCTTACACCTATTCGGAAGACATTTTCAACAACTTATATTGCCAAAGAGGCACTGATTCAACAGCCACTGGACAATTTACGTCATTGACAACACTTCTTCGCCTTCACCAATTTTTCAGCACTTCTTGCAGACTTTTCACATATTATTCACCAATCCTTTTTTATGTCATCCCAACAATTGCATTCTCTATTACGAATCCTATTTGGCTAAGTAGGATAAGTCCCCAGGTTTTGCAGTATTGAAAACAACTTATGTAGGTTCAAATCCTACTACAGACATGACTTTTTTTAACTTATTTAATTTAATTTAATACACAACATTTAACACACATTTATTCTAAGTCCTCAAGGTCAACAAAAGTGACAAAAAGGCACTGAGCTACATCCACTGGACGAGTGACGTCAAAACTTCTTCAGATATTACAGGTAAATTACAGGTAAATTACAGGTAAAAGGTGACACAGGTATACAGGTATACAGGTAAACAGGTATACAGGTAAATAGATTACACATTTTCAGCTATTCTTCAAGAAAATATGACAAAAGGGCACTGTTCAACAACCACTGGACTGTGTCGTCATTGACGACAACTCTTCGGCGCCTTCACCAATTTTTCAGATATTCTTGCAAATTTTTCAGGGATTTTCAGCACTTCTTCGGCTAGTGGTCAATTCTTGACACCGATTCTTGACAAAATGGCCATCCGCAGTCCCAGAAGCGCGTTACCTCTACTACTTGTCTGTAGGCTCGGTCGAAGCTTAAAAATGCAACGTTCTATCGAACAGCGCTACGCCATTAAATTCTGTGTGGGACTCGGAAAATTGGCTATAGAGACGTAGGCCATGATCCACCCAGATATTGCCGCCAATTGGAAGCTGCATCATGACAATGCACCAAGCTACAACTGCTTCGTGGTCAACGACTACCTGGCCTGGAACGGCATCGCAACGCTTCCCCAGCCCCCTACAGTCCCAATTTGGCACCGGAGGACTTTTTTTCCGCCTGAGTGAAGACATCCCTTAAAGGAGACAGCCATGAGACCGCAGCGGAAGTCAAAGCGGCTTCGACGCACAGCTTGAAGGTCATTGTGGAAAAGGACTTTCAGGGGGCCTTCCAAGCGTGGAAAACTCGTTGGCAGAAGTATCAACGCTCAAGGATCCTACTTTGAGGAATTTTAATTGTTTGTAGCGTTATCTTCAAAACATTTTTTTCCCAAATTTGGTCTCATTACTTTTTATACAAACCCTGTATTCTAGCGCGAAGCGCTGGCGCATCCTGCCAGGCTTACATTAGGTCAGGTTATGTTTTTGTTATATCTGATGCTAAGCGGCTTAATTGATAACTTTTATTAAGCGATGCCGATGGCCCTTCGCTTCAGGCTTATGTTGGTTCAGATTATGTTTTGTTTATATCTAGTCCGGCGCAAACCGCTGGCCCATTCTGCAGGGCTTAGGTTAGTTTACGGTATGTTTTGGATGTATCACATTCTGAAAGGCTAATATTAATACATTTTAGTTCATGTATTATATTTTGATTAAATCCAATCTGGCGCAAAGTGCCAGCCTATTCTATTAAACTTAAAGAACGTGAGGCACCAGCTTTTCCAGCAAAAAGAGATCTCGTTAGCGTAGTCATAGCGCAATTCGTATTAAAATATTAAGATGTATTTCACATATAACACGTAATACAAATCGCTTTTTCTTAGTGTAAATATTACTAATCAAATTTTTAATAATTTCCAAAAATTTATTTTTTTTTTATTAATTAGTGTTCCATACGGAACACTTATAAGATGACTTCGGTGTGTGTCCGTCTGTCTGTCTGGCACACCCGATTTTACCGAAACTATTTGTCATAGAATTGATGGTAATAATATAGGAATTGATGGCCTCACCAGAGCCATGTAGTAAGTTAAATTTTGACTTAAGGGGTTACTTTTGGGGGGTGAAATCAGAAATGAAAAAAAAAATTTATTTACTAGGTCATCGAGTGTGGTGTCAAATGAAAGCTTGTAAAAACACGAGTAAAAAATATATGTATATATAATGTAATACTTGCGCGCATTTTTCTTTGTATTATTTTTAAAAAATCGCGAAAAATCTCTGTCCACCCGCCTTATCTCGAAGAGTATATATCAAAAAATTTTAAAAAAATTCTAGAATATTCTCCACGAGGTGTAGATTGAACGAAAATTATCACGAGTGCATTACCTTTAATAATTTATCTGGTATACAAAAAAAAAAAAAAAATTTTAAGGTCATCAGTTTTCAGTAAAGATTGGAAACAAACTTTATTGAAAACTCATTTGGGGTGGGGTATGTTTTGTGAAGTCACTGATCATTTTATACCTCCGTAACAATTTTTTTTATTTTAAAAGCAATCAACGTACGGAACCCTAATTGCGTAAGTTCAACTTGCACTTGACCGGTTATTTTTAAATAACTAGCGTACTAAACGTTTCCAATAAAATATGATAATGAATGTTTAAAAGTTAAATAAAATGTCTTTACAGTCATCCACATCCATCTTTCTTCTGCTCACAAGTGAATATTTTAAAAATTATTTGCCCCATTTCTAATAATCGTTGTTGCTTCATCACAACCTAAAGTTGAGCAAGTAATAGTTCAGGTCATATTATTTTGCTGTAAAAGCTACTCCGTGTATATTTGGGATCTGTTTCTGATTGATGCCGTTATATATGGATAATGTGTGCGGGTAAAAGATAGATTGGCCATTCTCGCTAACAATCTCTCCTGGTTTGTAATTGAGGTAAATTGCAGGCCCGTAGATACTAACATAAAAATTTGAAAAAAGGGTTTTACCAACAAACCCCGAGACCTCAGGTGGTAGCTCAGCGGCTTTCAATCTCTTTCGATTAAAGTAAAAAAGGAAGTAAATTAATTTATTAAGTGTTGTTTCATTTAAAAAGAACCGTTACAGTTAGCAAATTAAACCCCCTTTCACACATAACTTGTATTGCACCTTTTGTCAATTGAAGACCGTTGCTTGAGAAAGAGACTGACATATCCGAACGTTTTTTTATAACAATCTGTCATAGTGAAGATACTTTTATTATTTTAAATTTTACCAGCATATATATATATATATATATATATATATATATATATATATATATATATATATATATACTCGTATATATATATATATATATATATATATATATATATATATATATATATATATATATATATATATATATACGAGGCTTGATTGATAAATCAGTAACTTTCATAAGAGATGCAGCTCAAATCGCTGCCTCCTTTTATTGTTAGTATTTACAACCTCATTTAATGTTACACTCCAAGTTTCAAGTAGACGTGTAGAATAGAAAAAAAAATTACCGTGTTTTAAAGTGAATAGGTTTGTTAAAATATAAAAAAGTGAGTTTCGTGTTTTAATAAAACATTATTTTTTGCTCAGAAAAACAATTAAGGAAACTGAAGAAAGTTCAAAAAAGTATAATGGAGACTCTGCTCTGTCCTGTGGAATAGTGCACAAGTGGTTCACTGAATTTCGTTTTGGTGGTGCAAGCACGAGTGATGTTGATCGCCCGGGACGTCCAAATGAGGTTACAAACAAAGAAATGGTCAATAAAATCCATGATATCGTATTAAATGACGACTAAAGATACGCGAGATAGCCAACATGGTAAACATCTCAAACGAGTGTGTTTTTAATATCTTAAGTGAATATTTGGGTTTGAGGATGCTGTTAGCAAGGTGGGTGCCACATTTGCTCACGTCGATTAAAAACGGAATCATGTAATCATTTCGAGGCAGTGTTTGGATATGTTCAAGCGCAATCCAAGTAAATTTTTGCAGATATATCTACAAATGAAACGTGGATCCATTATTATACTCCAGAAACTAAAGAGCAGTCGAAACAATGGATTAGTCGCGGCGAAAGTGTTCTGAAAAAACTAAAAACGGTTCGGTCGGCTGGAAAGATCATGGCCACAGTTTTCTGAGATTCGTGTGGTATAATTTTCATCGACTACGTGGAAAAAAGAAAAACTATTACAGGGCAATATTACGCTTCATTACTAGATCGATTTCACGTTGCGTTGATGAAAAAGCGACCCTATTTAGTAAAGAAAAAAAAATCTTTTCCATCACGTAACGCACCAGCTCACATGACTGCAATTACCATGGCCAAAATTTTGTGGAATCGAAGTACGAACCGCTTATTCTCCAGATTGGGCCCTCTGTGACTTCTTCCTCTTTCCAAATCTGAAAAATTGGCTCGGTAAAAAGAGGTTCGCGAGGAGATCATCAATGAAACAAATGCGTATTTTGATGATTTTGAAAAATTATATTTTTTGGAAGGTTTAAAAAAGTTAGAAACTTGTTGGGCAAAACGTCTAGATATAAAAAGAGCTTATGTTAAAACATAAATAAAATTTTTGTGCAATTTCTTTTTCCCTTTTAATGTCACTGACTTATCAAACTACCCTCGTATTTATATATTTATATATACATATAAATAAATATATATATATATATATATATATATATATATATATATATATATATATATATATATATATATGAATATATATATATATATATATATATATATATATATATATATATATATATATATGTATATATATATATATATATATATATATATATATATATACACTAGTATGTTTAAAACACTTACATGTTATAATAATTTTTTGAGGCTTCACTCTTCCCAGTGAAGCGTGATACTAACAATAAGTTGCAAATAAAAGATCTTATAATCGAAGCAAAAATCTGTGAGAATTTATATAATAGCATATGTGTGCAAAATTAGAATGACAACTTTTGAGATAGCTTATTTGTGGAGAGGATAATGCTCGGTGAGAATATACTGAAAGTTAAAACGTCAATAATATTCTTACTTATACAGAAAATAAAAAGAGTAATTATAAACACAATTATTACTACAAAAATTAACTTACAGGGAATAAAGGCGCACCATTTACACAAACGCTTTCAGCGAATCTAACCCTGGACGGTTTACATTTTAATCGGGCTCGCTTTGTTGCAGATAAAAAGGTCGATTTTCTCACACCTTGTTGCTCCGCTGGCTGACAAACTTTTAAGGTCACTGATTTTGAACAAGATCGAACTAATGAAATAACGTGCTCTCTAGGGGCGGTTTTTACATCTTCTCCATTAACTGATAGAATCTGGTCACCTGGAAGTAACTAAAAAAAGCAACATAGATATAAAATAGTTAAAAAATTGGACAAACTTTATTTATTAGAAATTGTATTATACAAATTTTTACAACAAAGCTAAGTCACTCGTAAATTTTAAATATAATAAGTTCAAAGTCATATTACAGTCTTTAATAAACAGTAGCAGCGCAATGGAGAAGCAAGGAGAGTATATAACTCCCGCGCCCTTCTGGGCCTACGCCCCCCTTATACGTCACTCCGTCCTAGTTTAGTACAATAATGGTTCCTTATTTTCCCTAAGAAACGCCTTTATAACCTGACTGCCACTGTTAAAAAATTCTAGTTCGTTAGTTAATATAATAATTAATTGTGGATGAAGAAGAGAGAGATAAGATCTGGCTTTTCCCAATCGGCATTAAGTTGAAAGGGACGGTTAGGGAAAATCCCGACTATCAGTCACAGTCGGATATTTACAATCAAGACCGGGAATGTATAGTGTAAGCCTATACATTGGGTGATTCATTTGAGACTAAATACGACGGATCTAGTCGTGGATGTCGAATTAAGACTACTTCAGGGCTCACTTTTGATGAGTACGTGTATGGCAACTCTGGGAGCTAAAGCTGAATTCTAAGATTGTTACTATTTATCTTCGGTGAGATTCATTCGTGTTTCTTTCCTATCGATGTCGCTTAACTGACACTTATTCTCTTTTCGCTCTGATGCTTCGAACATTTGGGCCTCAAGGTCCTTATCTTTCCTTTTTATTATTATTTCTCCCCCCAAGCCAAGATGTTATACAAAATGACACCGGGATAATCATGTTATACATGATAATGAAATTCAAGATATTAGTATACCTCCTGAAAACAGTAGCCTTGCCACAACATGTGCCGCTCTGTTTTAGTCGACACGCCTTTATTTGGGTACATGTAAATTGCCTCCCGAGATAAAACTGGACCCTAAATAATAGGTAAATTGCCTCCCATAAATTTTAGCTACCTGATATAGATGTGTAAATTGGGTCCCGGTTAATAAATAATAAACATGGTTTATAAGTTTGATTTTATTGAAGAACAAAAAATGTAGCCAACAAATTAAAAGAAAATACCTAATTCTAAATTTTAAGATATAGCCTAAACCTTAAATCTACCTATAATACTAAAGTGTAAAGGTACATAATGATATTTCACAAATATATATAATAAAATATATATAATATTCCATGCAAACATATATAATAATTATTAATCCCTAGCACCACAATGGAAAGATATGCATTTAATAAAATGCATTCTCCTAATTTCGTTGTTTTCGTAACGCTCGATCATTTCTGCGATGAATTTTTTACGATTTTTTACACTGATATTATGAATTTTAGCAGTTAAATGAACACTTTGTAATTTCACATAAGTTTTTGTTTGGAATTCTTTAAGTTTTTCTATAAAAATAAAAATATTTGGATGAGCTTTGTAGAAGGAGTCGTTAAAATGTTTGTGGAACGATTCACAAGCATTTATAGTGCAGGTCAGTTCCACTGAATTCTCAGCCCAAAGATATGAAGGAAATAAAGAATCCTCTGATATGTAGTTGTCTATTAAATAATCAGAATATTTTTGAATATTTTCTGTGTTTCCCACCGAGTACAATTTACAGCGATTCAAGAACAGCGTGAATCGCTTCTTCCTCACACGTGCCGCTCCTGTAGCGCTTAAGGGATGTCCCTGCAGCACGTGTGCTAGACCCAAAAAAAAATAAGTCGGGTGCAACTGATAGCAAGTCAAATACGAAACAATCGCTGACTTCATCGGGTTTTAAAAAAGTAAGGGCGAATGCCATTCGTAACCATTTTCCAACTTCAGAAGTTTCATCTTTATATGAACATGTTAAGCCGTATTCTTGGATTTTTCGATACCAACATTGTGAAAGATGAAACCGACATCCAACTATTTTCGCTAGTTTTAAAAGTATCTTCAATACTCTTCGGCAATGCAGGGTTTTTTTTCCGACGGGCGTTGTACATATTTCTTCTAATATAAGCAACGTCGGACGTAGGAACTGTTGATGGTAGATTTTCTTGTAGTACGCGCCATATAATTTTGGCGGGTTTTTCTGAAACATCTTCGACAGCTTTTCTTTTATAGGTCGGGTTAACAATTTGACGATGAAATTTTCTATCTTTACGTCATGGTCATGTTCCTGTACATGTTTTGTAACGACAATATTGTTGTCCACTTCTCCCATAGTAACAAGGAAAGATTTGCACGATTTCTTTCACCACTTTTTAAACACTTTTGGAAGCTGTATTTATAGTTGTTTAAAAGTAATAACCGTTTTCATTTTTCACTTAAAATTATACTGGGATTCATATTAAGAAAATGTTTCGCGTCTTTACTGATGGAATTTAGAAATCAAATTGCCAAGTATTATAAGCTCTAAATCAGCTATACATACCACACTTATTTGCAATATTGTATACCTACCCTTAATTACCGGGAAATACCCATAAGATAGAAGAAAGGTTTGGGAGGCAACCTGCCTATAAATGAGGTTCATTATATCTGACCAGTTTTACTACAACCTGCGGGGAGGCTATTCGCGGGACCAATATGATTAATAAAAAATAAATAATTAACCCTAAGGAGTCGAGGACCGAATCTCCAGCTCCTCCCAAGTTCGTGCTAAGCAAGCTCTCACTAAACCTTCCTGAAGGATACTACTCAGTATATATCACCACTACACCAAACACTTTATTTTTGCACTCGACGCGCGTTTCGCTAACCATGTTAGCTTCATCAGGAGCGATGATTGACTCATTAATTTGATTGAGTCAATCATCGCTCCTGATGAAGCTAACATGGTTAGCGAAACGCGCGTTGAGTGCAAAAATAAAGTGTTTGGTGTAGTGGTGATATATACTGAGTAGTATCATTGTGCCAAAGATTTCACATTCCCAACTTACTTCCTGAAGGATGATCTAACCAAAAAAAAACGGCCAAGTGCAAGTCGGACTTGCGCAATTAGTGCTCCGTACGGTGATTGCTTTTAAAATAAAATAAAATTCTTACCTAGGCCAAGTTCATTAGGTCACTGACATGTATATATCAGCAGATCCAAAATGTGTTTTCACAGAGAAACAGACGGACACCGAAGTGATACCCTAAGTTCCGTACGGAACACTAAAAGTATCTGATATTGTTTCTTCCTTAAATTCATAACGATCTTAAATGTGCTAATGAGAAATGTAATTTAATTAAGAAACTGGTATTTTATAAAGTGTATTTTAATTTATTATATGTTTCATATACGGAAGAGAAAATTGGTAAAATAATGTACAAACCTTATCAACGCTGGGACCTCCCTCCGTAACAAATCTTACTATGACAGGTTTTTCTGATCCAGCGACGAAACCAAAACCTAAGCTCGATGATCGTTCTAAAACAACCGTTCTCGAGTTGGGCTTGGGAAGAATATGCACATTTTTATACGCTGGTGTTTCATATGTTGTCGTCTTGTTTACATGACTGTAACAACATACAATAATTATTCAAAATAGAGAGCTATTGACACTAAAAACTACTTTCAATTTGCTCTGAAAATTGCGTAAGTTTTTTTAACAAAAATTAGTAAAAATACTTAAAATTCAACTCATTATACTTTTCAAAACCGTCAACAAGAATTAATTGATTGATATTTGACAGATAAATTATTATATCTCACAGATTTAAATAAACTGCACCCACAAAGGTATCTAACACATTTATATTGTAAAATCCAATAAGATTTTGTTTGAAGGTAAGTGAAATCAAATACTTTTTAATTTAGCGCAGTTCCATCCGATCGGATAACATTCCTAAAAATATACAACAGGTGCTGATGTTCAGCTACAAATAAGGTCGGATGATGTCTTTTTAAGGAAAGTAAAACTAATTACTTATGTAATCTTATTGTTATAACAAATCATGATTTATATGACCTTCACTGGAAATTTTGGTCCCTCTAATTTTGAAATATTAACCACTTTAAAAACTGGAATAACTTTCTATGTATTCTTCTTCGGTATCTTTTAATACTCACTAAAATATATCGAATATAGCTAATATAAAAGTTTTCGAAAAACTATTTTAAAGAAATCCATGGTAAAACTTTATTCCAGAGAAAATCTTCATTACTTGTTATTTTGACCAACCTATAGACGCTAAGACAGCGACATAATTTATTGGAAAAAGAAACATGACCGGGACTTAAAGGGGAAGGATCTTAATAGTACTGAGATTTGGGAGTGAGTAGATCATTAAAGTTGATAGTACGTCAAAATTTTCCACGTCTGAAATTAATAATTTAAAAAACCAACCAACCAACCAAAGATATTTGGTGAAGTAATGTGTATGGGTGAGTAGTATAATCTTTAAAAATGTCCGAATGTATTCTTAGTTCAGCTTATTTTTTAGCTAAATCTGTGCCAATACTGTGCGGAAACGAAATGAAATTTGTTGGCAAATTAAAATAATCTATATCGCTGTGTTAAAACAATTCTACGTGGCTGTCTGAAAAGTTCTCGACCTAACAATGAAAGACAATTTTTTGACGTGAAATATGTTTTATTTTTCAATATAATCTCCGGAAACTACATTTATTCCAACATTTTCCCAATAATTCAATACCATCATTAAAGTGTGATTCCGGAATGTCTGCAAAATATCCGTCCACGGCTGTAATAGGTTCGTCATTTGGCGCAAAACGCTTTCCAGCTAGGAATTCATTCAGGTTTGGAGACAGATAATAGTCAAAGAGAGCCAAATCTGGTGAATACGCTGGATGTTCAAATTCGTACTTTAATTCGTTGAATTTTGCCTTCGTCAAAACACTTGTGTGAACATGTGCATTGTCTTGATGAAAAACGATTCTTTTCTTCTTTAAAGCAGGTCTTTTCTCACGAATTTTTTGCATCCAACTGATCCAAAAGATTACAATAATATTCATAGTTAATGTTTTTCCTTTCTGAAGATAATCGATCAACAAAACAGCTTTGTAATCCCAAAAAACTGTGGTCATAACATTCCCTGCCGATGGAACCGTCTTTGCCTTCTTTGGTGTACTTTCGCCGGCTTCATTCCTTTGTTTCGACTGTTCTTTTCGCTCTGGTGTATAGCGGTGGATCCGAATTTCATCAACAGTTATAAACCGACACTTGAAATTAATTTTATTTTGCATAAAACGATCAAAACACGCTTGAGAAATACGCATTCGAATGAGTTTTTGATCAATTGTCAGCAAATGCGGCACACATCCTGCACAAATCTTTTTCATATGTAAAATATTTCCAATGCGTTCTTTTAAAATGCCTATGGTCTCAGCTATTTCACGCACTTTTACTTGTCGAACATTTAGCACCATATCATCGACTTGTTGAATAATTTGTAGTATTGTAGAAGTTTTTGAACGACCTTCGCGTGGATCATCTTCGAGGCTTGTACGACCAGATTTAAAAAGAGCAGCTCATTTTTTACACTTTTAACAATTTCGAATGAATTTCTGTTGATGTTAAACCATCCAAAACAAAGAATTTAATCACTGCACAATATTCAATTTTTTCTATTTTAAAAATATCAACGATACGTCAATATTAAACAGCTGCTACTACTCGAATGAATTGTCAGATCGAAATAAAATTTTACAATTGTTTATATAAAGGATGAAACTTTCCAATACAATTATGATTTAACAGTTTCTAACGCCATCTATGTGTCAGGCCGAGAACTTTCCAGACAGCGTAGGTAGAATGTCTTACAATACATAATCAAAAAAAACTTAGGTTTTAAATATTATAAATCAAATATCTTGGTTATTTTTGGGGAATTTGATGCAGTGACATATTTTTTAAGAGTGACTATGGTAAACGAATATAAAATCTTTGAGGATGATAGTTACAGAAAGTGATAACTTGGAATTTTAATGAATGTGATTTTTTAAAATCTTACCTTTAAATCAATTTCCTTTTCCCATTTCTTCATTTATTTCAAAAGGTAGATTGTGGCAACTAGGCAGATAGTTTTTTAACGTACATAAAAAACAACGCGACAGTACAAATATGTAAAATCAAGCAGAGAATGCTACACAAGACCAGTTAAAGTCATCTCTATGGTACAATCCCTGATATCCTCCAATAATAGCATCTAATTTGTATGAAATTATTAAATCATTGTAGAGTTAAAAAAATACTAGAAAACTTCAAGACCATCTGAAATTAAAGCTGCAAAAAGAGGTGTTCGCAGAGGAATAGATTTTGAAATCGATTTTCAGAGAAAATATATTAATATCAGTCAATGTGAGTTGATCCTCAACAAAGAATATTGCATTCTTGGTGCTTCTGTGAAGGATTTTGTTTTAACAGAGTGTCCAGCTAAAATGAGCATTGTAAAAATTTAAGTAGAAAAAATATTATTTACCAAAAGGCATTATTTGGTTTAGCATCACAAATTTTGAAAAGGGTAATGATGTACACATACATAAGGTAGATTTTAATAAAAATAATTGTAACATTGGCATAATCTGTATGGAAACATCACATTTTTCCTAATTTGAAAAAGGGAACATAATGTGTGTCGAATTAAATGACATTATATTAAATAAAATATGTATTTTTCACTTACTTAAAAGAAATGTTATAATCTGTGACGTTGCCAGGGGGCTCAGCTCAGCTCAGCTCCTATGGATGTAGAAAATACCCCCCATAGAATTGGGACCTTTCTATATCTATTTTTAAATAGAGTGTAAGTTTTTAGAGTACAACTGTAGGTAGAGTTTGCTTTTATACTAATAGCAGAAGCTTTAGGGTGTCAATTTGGTATATTGTGTTCTTTGAGACGCAACCAAAACATACAAAAAACGATTCCAGATTTTTTTCAAAATTACTTCTAGCCAGAACATTTTATCAAAAGTGAAAAAAATATATTACAATTACAATGCATACAATAAACAAAAATATTGTTTCAGTACTTACTTAATATAGTAAGAACGTCCTGAATCATCTATAGCTCTTTCCCAACCATAAGGTACAGTCTCTTTACCGGTTTTCCATGATTCAACTGGTGGCAGCCATCCAGCAGTTCTTGTTATGTGGCTAAAAATTATAAAACTTTAAAGTTTGTACTAATCGAAAAATAATTTTTAATGGCATAGCCTAGGAAATGTATGTAAAATCCTTCGTAAATATTCTAGCACAGCGGACGCGTCCACAAATTCCTTAATAACAAAATCTCATCTAGCTTCAAATGTTAACAATTTATTCTTCTTGAAGTGCCATATCCGATACGGACATAGGCGGCCCTCTCCCCTTTGCCTGTGGTTGGTGTCTTTTTAAATATTCCACAGGCAAGAGGGACCTACAGTTTAATGCCGGTTCCGAACGTCCAAAGTGAGAGGGCTCTCCTAGGCATGATACTACGGGTGGTTTGCCATTGCCTTCGCAAAACAGTTTATTAGGATTTTTAAACTACGCTTAATCATCATATTATCAGCAATATTTCCTTCTTTTTTGTCTTCCTATTCTTTTATATAAATTAACATACATAGACAGATTTTGACGTACATTTTTCAAGATTAACCGTTAACAGGTAATATAAAGAACTTTGACCTGACTCACAAATAATTACAGAGGAAATATGTTTTAATAAGTGGGCTTTTTTTTGCACTGTACTCTGTAAACCGTCCTCCATATGAAGCCATTTTTCGAAATTTCACCTGCTTTCCTTCTAGAAGCTGTTTCTTTGATATACTGCATGTGTCAGAAATTTCTTAAAATTGAGGGAAAGCGTACATATTGCAGATACTTCCTTAGAGGCGTCTTTTTGGGCGATTGGCAACCGTCGCATTAGAATATATCAATGGTGATGTAGCCCAGGATGGTTGTCGAAACTTTAGACGCAATTTTGTCAATTCGTGAGTTTTATAAGTTGCGGGCAAGATTTCTTTAAAAACGTCCGGAAAATCTGAGAATGTATGTGAGTATTCACCATTATGGTGAGTTTATAATGAACAACCATCTTCTTGAATAGCCACACGGATTTTAAGTTGTGCTATTACATTTAAAGAAAAATCGTAAAATGTGTATAAAAGTTTAAATATTGAATATATATATATATATATATATATATATATATATATATATATATATATATATATATGTATATATATATATATACATATATATATATATATATATATATATATATATATATATATATATATATATATATATATATATATATATATACATTATTATATGTATATATATATATATATATATATATATATATATATATATATATATATATATATATACATTATTATAAAATAATAATTCAATTTAATTTTCTAACCTTTAATTAAGTTGAGCAAAATTTAAACATTTTGGCATCCCTTTTGACAGAGAAATCTGGCGCGTAATGATCGCTGGTCTGTTTTAAAGTTTTTTTTTGTACTAGTTATGTTTTTCAGTGTTTTACGCCACAACCTAAATAAATTATATTTTATGACCGAAAAACTATGCCCGATGTAGTTCTGTTCACCATTTTTCTCTAACTCTACTACCAATAAAGATATAGCATCCTGAAATACATACCAAAACTCTTCCTGTCAAGTGGAATTGCTTCCCTAAGAACAGTGACATCGTTTAGTTGCCAAAATGACTGACATAACAAAATTCAGCTGAATAGAATTTTCTTTAACGTGTATTGAAAATACTACATTCCATCCAAACGATATTGTTTTCATAGGCAAGGAATTCTTAACTGACTACGACGGGCGGTTCTCTATTATATTTTTGTATTCTTTTAAATTCGCATATCTTAGAGATTAAACATACAGAAAAAGAAAAATTACATACTTACAATATCAATAAAGAATTTAATTTCGTAATTTGCTAACTGCCACTGTTTAATAAATGATAAAAAATTATGTTTAGATTTTGTAAGTATAATTTTTTGTTTCAAGGGTTATTTTTTATATTAATATAACCCATTTTGATAAAATCTCCTTTAAAAGAGCTCTTCTCAGGATCCAGGAACTACAAAATTTAAAGATCTGCTGAACAGCCAGGATCTCTCGCATAATAAAAGAAACAAGAGTATCAGGTTTTAATCTGTCATGCTTATTTAAAGTTCGCTTGTTGCTATATAAATCAACGCATTTCAAAGTTTATTTTAATGAGTAAATGATGAAACTAAAAATCTTATTTGTATGATAAAGGCCTAAACGAGTACAATTAATAATTATAAGAACTAGAAATCTATAGTCTTATAAAGCTTAATGATAATAGGTACAATATAATTATTTGGGATTTTAGAAGTTATTGGAATATAATCAACCAAACTACTTATCGGTAGGTAGATCCCTAAGTACCTAAATATGCAATAAAAATATTCTGTGTAAGTATAAAAATAAAGCAAAAACCTATAATATGCTTAGTTCAAATCAGTTTTGCCCCGGTCAATCTTCGCGGAGTCTGCAAATCTGCATTTTCCTGCGAGAAAAAACAATGATACTTAACGTCCACGATGCCCTAGTGCATCAACAGCCAACAAGCCAGTCCGTGAAATTGTGGAAACCTGGGCTAACATTACGGGAGTTGGATCAGCAACTATTTACAGATTTCTAAAAGAAAGAAAACGCGGTCCTTGCAATGAACCTCAGAATCATAAAAGAAAGGGGCCCTTAGAGGTCGATGAAGACTTTAAAAACGCAATAATATACCATTTTTTTAATAAGAAAGAAATACCTACACTACATAAAGTTTTGCAAGAAATCAGAGAAGACCAGGATTTTAAAAAATGGAAATTATGGAAAATCCTTCATAACCCGAATTTTTGTTGGGAAAAATACAATAGAAAATCTATTTTTATCGATAAAACAAAAATAATCTTTTGGAGAAGAGAATATCTACGAGCAATCAGAAAATTTCGAGCCCAAGAAAAAAATATTTTTTATTTAGATGAGACTTGGGTTAATGAGGGACACACAGTGAAAAAATTCTGGATTGACAAAAACATCAAGAGTGCCAAACAAGCTTTTATGGAAGGTTGGACAACTGGATTACAACCTCCTTCAAGAAAAGGTCGCAGGCTAATTATAGGACATATTGGTAGTGAAAACGGATTTCTCGACGGTGGCTTGTTGGAATTCGAATCAAAGTCAACTAAAGATTACCATGAGGAGATGACGGCCGATGTTTTTGACGAGTATTTCCAACAAATGATTGAATGCAGAATCTATATATATTATAGTATTAGACAATGCTCCATACCATTCTCGATTATTAGAACGACTCCGACAAATTCATGGAAAAAAGCGGATATTCTTCAATGGATAAGACACAAAAATCTCAAACATAAAGATAGTATGTTAAAAGCGGAAATTCTCAAAATTGCGAAACAAAATAAGGCACAGTTCAAGAAATACGCAGTCGATGAGATGGCAAAGGAACGGAATATCACAGTGCTTAGATTACCTCCATATCATTGCGAATTGAATCCCATAGAGCTAATTTGGGCATAAATGAAAGGTTTCGTTGCAAGGGAAAACACCACGTTCAAACTTCAAGACGAAAGGCAATTATTACTCGCCGGAGTAAAGAGCATGAAAGAAGATAATTGGAAAAACGCCATTCGACATGTTATTGAAAAAGAAAATAAAATGTGGAAACTTGAATACATTGAAGAAATTGTGGAAATAGAACCCTTAATAATCAATTTAAGAGAAGTCGAGTCTTCAGATTTTGAAGATGATGATTGTTTTTGTTTGCAATTAAAGTACTTATATATCGTGAATTGTGAATTCGTATATTAGATTTATAGATTAAAAAATTTTTGGTAATAAACCTTATATTTCTATAACTTTATTTTTAAGATAATTTTATTAAACACTAAAAGCAGGTTACGCTCGGACGGCTATGATACCGATGAACCCTCATTTACATTTTATGACTCTATTGTATAGCAGAGGTTTTCTGCCTAAAATAGGATGAACCCTTAAAAATAATTTAAAATAAGTAGCAAAATTCAGTAAAAAGCATAAGAAATCTCTTTTTTTTTGGGCGCACCCCAACATGTATTTGCATTTACAATGAGAGAATTCTGCTATCAACTCCAAACAAATACACTTTAGCACAAGTCAGTATTTTAAGGTTCTAGATATCTGAGCAATGTAGTTTTTTACCGATACACAACACAAGCAATTCTATACGCAATGTTCGATTTTTCCATATTTTTAGATTTATCGTTCAGTCTAGTGAACTCAACCGTTTTAAACCCCTTTATAGCGATCATGATGTTTTCATTATTAAAAATATTTGCTATTGTTGGAGTTAGATCTTTAATATATGGAAAATATACGTATTTTTATATTCAGGGTCAGATTAGATTTTCTTATTTTTTATATTTAAAGAACTACAGGGTGCGTCACCAAAATCTGGACAAATCAAACAACTTTTTTAAGGGCATGGTTTTTATTGAAAAATTAAGTTTGAAAAAAAATTATTTCACATTAGGGCACTTATCATTCAATGTATCCTCCATTAGCTTGAATAACAGCCTCCATTCTTAGTCTGAAGAACCGGCACGCCGTCTGTAATTTCGCGCTGTTCACATGGACGAACGCTGCCTCAATAACGGTCATTAATGATGTCATATTGAGATGCCGAAACGTGTTTGTGACCCTTTCAACTACGCCTCATACGTAGTAGTCCAAGAGATTCAAATCTGGATTATTAGGGGGCCAGAATTTCTTGAACCTTGATTTCAGGGATCCTCACGGTACATTCTTTCAAGTGGCGCTTCCTCCGAATTATTTCCGGAGCCCAGTGCGAAGGCCTTCGACGATCGCGGATTTTCGATTATACTCCGCACTTGTTTTTGACATGGTGCCAATTTTGAGACTAACACTATTTACTTTAGTCAACGGCGACTTTCGGTGGAAGCATAATATGGCGGGGAATTTCAACTGAAATATGTCCGGATTTTGGTTACGCACGCTGTACTATTAGTTGAAAATACAAGTTTATTAAAATAATTGTTCAGGACATGAATTATCAAGTAGTAAGCATTAAGTCTGTGTAGATTTTTTTCCTTAACGATTGACGATGGATATTCGACCTTTCTTTTAAACAATTATCACATTTATTTTATTTTTTTTTTAATATGATATGAACAGTAATTTGTACCTGTTCGGACACTCCCTATAGATATGGCACAGAGTGAATCGCCTCGGAACGGAAAGGTAGTTCATAAGAAAGGTCGAGAATGCAGACAGTTAATAAAACATCCAACACATTAAATAAGTATTAGTGAAATTGACTTATAAAATCGGCAATCAAAAGAAAAAAAGTATTTTTTAGAATTATAATGTACTGGAAACATCTAAATTTTTGGTAAACAAAGAGAACAATTTCCGTGATTTCGTGATGCATGGTTATTAAAACAACACCTGGTCAATAACAATTCTTCAGGGAATCCAAATTTCATAGTTAGATTCATTTTAATTTGTAACAAGATTACAAGAATTGTCTTAACACTGGTCGCCAATTAATAAGTAGTACCGCAATGTCTTTTAATGTAAAGATAAAACAAGCTTTGATTTACCAATACGGAAATGTGGCAAAGCAAATACTTTCACGTGAGTACTTAATTATTCTGGTATTTTAGTATGCTGTGAAGTATTAAAGAAAATAAACTACATTTTATAATTCTATTTTAAAATGGTGTCTTGAAATGTAAGGTGAGAAATATTCTTTGAAATATTACATATACGTAACTTTTGTCAAGTAAACACAATTTCGTTTTCTTGGATAGATTGGGTACGTAAACGTGGAATATTTAAATATTCCAAGCAAGTTCAACTTACGGTCTTATATTTTTTACTACAGAATGAAACCCTTCGGATGGAAACTGGACCAGTCGGGTAAAATTAATCACAGTTTACTCTTTGTAAACATTAAATTAAAAGTCTCATCCCTCGCCTCAACATCCTTTTGTTTCAAATCTAAGAAACATCACAATTCAAAATTCGTATCGTATCGTATTTTAGTATGCTGTGAAGTATTAAAGAAAATAAACTACATTTTATAATTCTATTTTAAAATGGTGTCTTGAAATGTAAGGTGAGAAATATTCTTTGAAATATTACATATACGTAACTTTTGTCAAGTAAACACAATTTCGTTTTCTTGGATAGATTGGGTACGTAAACGTGGAATATTTAAATATTCCAAGCAAGTTCAACTTACGGTCTTATATTTTTTACTACAGAATGAAACCCTTCGGATGGAAACTGGACCAGTCGGGTAAAATTAATCACAGTTTACTCTTTGTAAACATTAAATTAAAAGTCTCATCCCTCGCCTCAACATCCTTTTGTTTCAAATCTAAGAAACATCACAATTCAAAATTCGTATCCAGGGCTACTTTTTTTCACTCAGCGTAGCAATAAAAATAGAATTTAATAGGTATGCTATTATTCTTTTTTTGTCACTATTTATTTAGGTGAGGTATAATACTTTTCACCTCTGTTCATGGTCTTACTATTAAGGTAAAATACTATAAGAAAGTTTGTTTGGTTGGAGCATTTTTTATGGGCCTAGCACACGTGCTGCAGGGAAATCCTTAAAGCTCTACAGGAGCGACACGTGTACTCGATCGGAAACACAGACCTGGGCAAATTATTCCAAAGGAATGAGGTTCTCCAAATAAAAGACTACTTGAAAAGTGTACGAGGCGTAACAAGCGGAACCTCATACGGACAGGAAGTATTAGCACGACGTGTATTTCTAGTACGCATCGCTCTTGGAGGAATTAAGCGGTCTACGGTCTACTTGTCAACGGTTTTTCGATATTCCAATGAATCAAAGTTACTGGCCAGTTCCGGGTCTCCAATCTTTTGAATAGAATCCTACGTGTATGTTTGGGAGCGGAGCACAAAACATGGGAGCAGTATTGCATCGTTGGACGACTTTGAGGTTTGTACAGAATTAACAGTTGGGAAATGTAAAGCTTTCGACTTCAAAATAATATTCCCAGCTTTTGAGAAGATCTCTTTGCTATGCTTGTAACATGTTCATGACAATATGCATAATGCATATTTTCTCTCTAATAACGCCCAGCAAATTGAGTGACGATGTTAGAGGAATAGAGTGCCCCGACATAACTATGTCTGGTTCAGCAACGTTAACTTTTTTACAAAAACTGCCGGCTGGAATTTTGCACCGTTAAATTCTACTTGGTTACTGTCACCCCAAGATAGAATTTATTCCAGGTCTTCATTAAGTTAAACGATTTCCTGCTGCATCACTAGCCGATGTTCCAACGTTCAAGGGAATGAAGAGGTAGCGTACTGTCATCTGCAAAGCTGTAGATTGGATTCCCGGTGTTTTCCAGCAGATCATTAATGTAAATAAGAAAGAGAGTAGGAGACAGTGTGGAGCCCTCAGGCACAGCGGCGTTAATACTGAAGGTGTTAGAAAGAAATCCGTCAACTGCCACTCGTAAAGAACGGTGTTTTAGGAAACACGAGAGCAATAAACAAACTTTTCAGACATACTAAAAAAGCGTAGCTTAGCCAACAATTTATAGTGCCAAACACGGTCGAAGCCCTTGAATATATCAAGAGTAACAGCTCGAGATTCTCCAGAGTGTTCAGTTGCATTGTTCCAAACATGTGTTACATAAATTAGAAGATCTCCTGTTGACCTATGTTTACGAACGCCATATTGATGGTCGCTAATAATATTGAATCCTTCAAGATATTTTAGACGATGCTAAAGCAGTGCGACTGGTCGGTAGCTGTTTGGCAAGGTCTTCTTGCCTTTTTTGGGTATCGGCTGAACTGTGGCGCATTTCCAGCAGGAAAGAAGTATTTCCTTTCTGTAGGATAGGTTGTAAAGTCTACAGAAAATTGGTGTTAATTCTCTCGCACAGTTTTTGGGTACTATGGCAGGTATTCCGTCAGCGTCAGAAGCTTTTTTTTGGTGTCTAAGTTCATTAAAATACGTTTTATGATACACTATCTAAAGACAACATCGGGAATCCTTAATTGAACTATGGGAATAGAAGTTTGTTTCTAATTCGTTGATTATGTGCCTCCATGGTTTCATCGATAATTTCTTTGCATCTGTTCTGGGTCCGAACCAAGATTTATGACATTAGGATTTTCACGCCATTGGCCGTAGGCAAGATGTTTTAAAAGCAACAGTTTCTTTGCATTTTCAGTCGAACCAAGGCTTGCCGTTAGAAGGGATTTTCTTCGAAAAAGTGATGCAAGTGCTAAATTGTTTTTGATAAGTGAAAAATTTTGCCTAATCTAGAAAATTTTGAAGAGTTAGGCCTTCCTTACAAAACAGTCTTGAGATAATTTGTATTTATTGTTAAGGAAAGATAACACGTATGAGGTTGATTGTCAATTAATTGAGCTTTTAAATACAAGTTACTTATAAGCCAAAGTTTCTATTTGCAGATCTCTGTGTACGATTCTATTGGGTCTACATCTAGAGGCATTTACTCTCATTTTAAGGATTTCACAATGAAGTATTAGAAGTTTTTTAAAGTTGGTTTTACTTAAAATGTTCCCATTTGGTGCACCATCAATTAAAATCAATCTTTTCTTTAGGATAATCTTGGCTTTAGAGTTAAGCTTCCTTTCATAATGTATTAAAGGGTAAATAGCCAAAAGTTGAACATTAGCTTTTTTAAATAGATTTGTGGTGTTTAAATTCCACTTATTAATTTTTTTATCGAAGTGGATGCTAAGATACTTGAACGTCATTAGACTAGTCCATTTACTTAATATAAACTCTTACTTTAGTTTTTGGAAGATAAATTATAGATTTAGAAAAGCAAATAAATAGTTTTAATCTGGATTTAACCTAATTTTCATCTACCTTCCTAGTTGGTTAATAGCCCGTTGAGAACGTAAAATTACAATCCTAGACTGTTTTATTTTGCTGTCAATTGTTAAATTGGATTTAGGAATATCAGAAGTATAAATGTTGAACAGGACAGGACCGACCAGAGGCGAGCCCTGTGGAACTCAACAGGTATGACATTACTACGTCAACAAATCGTGCGTATGTTTTTAGTAGTTAGTTAGTACGCTAAGGTAGAAAATCGACGGACTTATCCAGGAACAATACGTTACTAGAGCCAACTTAACACGCACAATTTATCGTGGGAGGAAACGTTTCAAAACTTAAATTAGAAATAAAAGCAAGAATTTTCGTTAGTATTACACAAATGCCGTATACTGTAAACTCCAAATGTTAGGTTATAGCTATTTGTATTTTTTTTTTTCTATTCGATACATCTGCCATATTTTATAATTCTAATGAATATTTATTTCCCAGTTTCCCTCACGTACACCATATCATTAAAACAAGGAATTTTATAAGCCCTTTGATTTTGTACATCAATCATATATTTTAGTAATCTCAAGCATAGTCCAATTTTCTTAAACATGTAGAAAGTTATGCGAATGTTGAATCTTTTAAGTAACTTGGCATTTCTTCTGTAAATACACTATATGCAAGTGGTTCCTTATTGTCATTTGCTCTAAGAATTGAGATTTTATAGCGATTAAAAGAACATTTAATGTCGTTAGTAAAATATCTATTGCTTCTTAAGACATTAGTTATCGCATTTGTCTCTGATGTATTGGAATGTCCGTGACATTGTTCTTTTGTTTTTGGGGGGGGAAGGGGGTGGTGAATAGCCATCAGAAGTCTATATCAGTTGGTTTTTAGTAAACACAGTGTCCATTTCTTTATTCAAGAGCGTTCTGTATGTACTAGAGTGTTTTCGGAAACTGGAGTATGTAGGTGGTAATATACATAATGATTGAAAGTAAATAGTTTATTATTTACAAACTATCCTTTTCAGTTCGTTGAACGAAGCTAATAGACTTTTAGGCCTGAAATTAGATATATCACCTGGGTTAGCCATATTAGCCACATACACGACATTCTCATTTTTCCATAGATATATTTGGAAGTGGCAAGGTGATTCAAAATTGGTTGAATATTTAAAGCAATGAGTGATCATGTAAATCATTTTAAGTTAATCCCATAAATGTTAATGGCATGTGACTTTAGATTATGTGACAATGAAAATTCCAGTAAAGTATAGTAATTGCCTCAATATCATCCACTCAAGTTTAAAATATAATTTACACAAAATATACAACTCATTCACAATATTTAAGTAAGTATTTTTACTCTTTTTAGGTCTCGAAAACCAAACAATTAAATAAACGTAAAAAATTAATTCTAATATCTTATTACATACTTGTCGTAAATAACATAATGCAATTTGACTCTAACTTTTCATAAAGTTGGCCATGGATGCCACAGCGGAATTGTCTCTTCAGTAACAATGTTATTTAATTTTAGTATCTGTCCAATTGTATGAGTATACAGGGTGAGTCAACGATAGAGTAAAGTTCATTATCTCATTTGTTTCGGGAATGACGAAAAAATGTTAAATACAATAGTTTTAGGGAATGTTAAGGTGCATAATTTAAAATTATTTTTGAGTATACACTGTACCTCAAAAAAGTGTGACCGACATAACATATGTTTTTTTTTAAATGGAACATCCTAGTTTCTAATTTATTTTTAAATTCTGCATAAAATTTTATAACTTTTTTATTAGTAATATTATATACCTAAATCTAGTAGTTTTTCTAATATTTCAATTTTTTTAAAGAATTACTAGTTTTCAGTTTTGTAAAAAATGGCCAGTAGCGCCATTGTTTCTGAAGGTGGAATACTCATAATTGGTACGAGCGTTCTATAGAGATGAAAAAAAAAGATATGTGTAAAGAAATTTTAGTTAGATGTTACAGAATGTTCAAAATAAATTTATACATTTCGACTATTTTAAATTGAAAAAAACCTCAAATTTTTTAAATGGCACACCCTGTATGTTATTATTTTTCTGATAGATTTTACAAAACCCTCCAACTTTTATTAAGTACTAGCCGTGCCCGCGGCTCCGCTCGCGTGGACTTGATTCACTAATATCGTCCCTGCTTATTCCTTATGTTACCTAACGTAATAAAATATCTGCCATTATTTCCCCTTATCTTCCATTATTTCTCCTTATCTCCCATTATCTGTACATAATTTCCATTATCTAGGCTTATTTCTGCTCATCTCCCATTATTTATCCTTATCTCCAATTATTATTTCTCCTTATCTCCCATTATTTCTCCTTATCTCCCATTATCTAGGTTTATCTCGACTTATCTCGCAATATTTCTACTTATCTCCCATTTATTTCTCCTTATCTCCGATTCTCTCACCATAACTCCCAATATTTTATCTCTGCTTATCTCCCATTAGTTCTCCTTATCTCCCATTATTTATACTTATCTCCTATTATCTCACCTTATCTCCCATTATCTAGGCTTATATCGAATTATATAAAACATATGTATAAATTTATAACAACACGTAAATCGGATAAGCGGTTCTCAAGTGATAAGCGCACTAACGGACAGACAGAGAGACGTTGCATTCTATATATATTATTATCTCTACATAATTTCCATTATCTAGGCTTATCTCTGCTCATCTCCCATTATTTCTCCTTATCTCCCATTATCTAGGTTTATCTCGACTTATCTCGCAATATTTCTCCTTATTTCCCATTATTTCTCCTTATCTCCCATTATCTCACCATAACTCCGATCATCTTATCTCTGCTTATCTCCCATTGTTTATTCTTATCTCCCATTATCTCACCTTATCTCCCATTATTTAGGCTTATATCGAATTATATAAAACATATGTATAAATTTATAAAAACACGTAAATCGGATAAGCGGTTCTCAGGTGATAAGCACACTAACGGGCAGACAGACAGAGAGACGTTGCATTTTATATATATTATATTCTTTGCAACATGATATTGTTTCATATTTAAAGGTTAAGGCAGTGTATTGCAACGCGCTAACGGTAACCTTTTTCCCGACTTGATTCACTATTATCGTCACCTGCTTATTCTTTATGTTACCTAACGCAATAAAATATATCCTATAACCTGGCCAGAGAAAATATTTATATTTTAAAAAAAAAGCACGTAAATCGGATAAGTGGTTCTCCAGTGATAAGCGCACTAACGGACGGACAGACAGACAGGCAGAGAGACAGGCCGACAGACAGGCAGAGAGACGTTGCATTTTATATATATTATAGATAGAAGATTATAGATAACCTGGCCAGAGAACAAATGTATGAATTAAAAAAAAAAACAGGTAAATCGGATAAGTGGTTCTCGAGTGATAAGCGCACTAACGGACAGACAGACAGATACGTTGCATTTTATATATATTATAAATGTAATAAAATATATATCCATTACCTGGTCAGAGAACATGTATGAATTTAAAAAATCAGGTAAATCGGATAAGTGGTTCTCGAGGAATAAGCGCACTAACGGACAGACAGACAGACAGAGAGACGTTGCATTTTATATATATATATATATATATATATATATATATATATATATATATATATATATATATATACATATATATTTATTGTAGATATAGATTATTATTATTATTATTATATAACCTGGCCAAAGAATATATGTATGAATTTAAAAAAAGACACGTAAATCGGATAAGTGGTTCTCGCCTGATAAACGCACTAATGGACAGACAGACAGACAGAGAGACATTGCATTTTATATATATTATAGATTGTAGATATTCTCTGCTACATAATATTATTCTATATTTAATGGTTTAGACTGTGTTTTGCAAGGGAACGCGCTAGTGGCAAACTTTTTTCCGACTTCATTCACTATTATCGTCACTGGTCATTCCTATGCTACCTATCGTAATAAAATATAGCCTATAACCTGGCCAGAGAACATATGTATGTTTTAAAAAAAAAAGTAAGTAAATCGGACAAGTGGTTTTCCAGTGATAAGCGCACTAACGGACAGACAGACAGACAGACAGAGAGACGTTGCATTTTTATATATATTATAGATTATAGATGTCATATACCTCTTTCTAAAGTTTTCGATTTATTTTGAATTTTTCAATTTTTACCCTTGTTTTTAATACACTTACGCCATAACATCATAGTTGCCAAGACAAAATAAAAATGTAGACATTGTCAAATTTTGACATGTCTATTAAGCAAGTAAAAATAGTTTAATTTGTTGTAGTAAGTGACGTATAAAGGTAATAGTTATGGATTTTCCTAAAAATGAATTAATTGATATGGTTTATATACTGGGCGAGGCGGGAAAAAATTATCTTTTGGCAGTAAGGCTTTACGGAGCGAAGTACCCTAATAGACGTAAACCATCTAGAAAATCTTTTCAGTGCTTAATGGAACGGTCTGATGGTAGTGGTAGCGTTAAGTATTCGAAACGGAAAGTAGTAAACCAGAATGCTACCAATGGGAAAAAGAAATGGAGATTTTACTTCATGTTGAAGATAATCCCCAGGTCAGCAGCCGTCAACTAGCTGACTTATCTGACACATCCCAATCTACGGCTAATCGCACCACGAGAAAATACAAGTATCATCCCTTTCATATGGAACTACACCAAGAATTTCAAAACCGTGATTTTGAACGACGAGTAAACTTTTGTACCACCATGAATGGAGCAATAGACGTCGATCCGAATTTTTTATCCAAAATAATGTTTTTCTGATGAAGCTACTTTTTGCAGTAATGGAGCAGTTAACAGCCATAACATGCATTATTATTCAACAGTTAATCCATTTTGGGTCCGGGAAGTTCAAAACCAAAACCATTGGTCGCTTAATGTATGGTGTGGAATATTAAATTTTCGAATTATTGGTCCATATTTTTTTCGCGAACCGTTTAACGAGCCTAGAAATCTAAATTTTTTGCAAAACGAATTACCTCAGCTTCTTGAAGAAGTTGATAACTTTGAAAGGGAACAAATGTGGATTCAACAAGACAGAGCTCCTGCTAATTACCACCGGGAAGTTCGGGAATTTTTAAACGATCGTTACCCACAACAATGGATCAGTAGGGATAGATTCATTCAGTGGCCCCCTCGAGCATGTGACTTAACAAATTTATATTTCTTTTTGTGGTGCTACATTAAAGATCGTGTTTATGTGAATCCCCCTACAACACCAGTAGATATGGAAAATAGGATACGGGATGCGTGCAGGATAATAACGCCCTTTATGCTAAGGAAAGTGAAGTAGTAAAAGTATAACAAAACGACTAAACATGTATATTCAAGTAGACGGGCATATTTCTGAACATTTATTACGTCATAATAATTAATCATTAGATAAGTTAAAATATAAAATTATTATTAACTATTTGTTTATGTTTTTACAATAGCGTAAATGTATTAAAAACAAGGGTAAAAATTGAAAAATTCAAAATAAATCGAAAACTATTAGAAATAGGTATATGATATACTTAATAAAAGTTGGAGGGCTTTGTAAAATCTATCAGAAAAAATAATAATATACAGGGTGTGCCGCTTAAAAAATTTGAGATTTTTCAATTTAAAATAGTCGAAATGTATCCATTTATTTTGAACACCCTGTAGCATCTAACTCAAATTTCTTTACATATATCTTTTTTTTCATCTCTATAGAACGCTCATAGCAATTATAAGTATTCCGACTTCAGAAACAAGGGCGCTACTTGCATTTTTTTAGAAAACTGAAAACTAGTATTTTTTAAAAAAATTGAAATATTAAAAAAACTGCTAGATTTAAGTACATTATTAATAAAAAAGTTATAAAATTTTACGCAAAATTTAAAAATAAATTAGAAAATAGGATATTCCATTTAAAAAAACATGATATATCGGCCACACTTTTTTGAAGTACCCTGTATACTCAAAAGTAATTTTAAACTGTGTACCTTAACATTCCCTAAAATTGTATTTAACATTTTTTTCGTCATTCCCGAAACAAATGAGATAATGAACTTTACTCTATCGTTAACTCATCCTGTACAATGGCTGCTGAAAAATTATCTCTTCAAGAAAGAATTGAAATCATTTTAATATGGGGCAATAATTACCGACGTTCGCGAAAAGCGGCTAGAATATTCAACAAGGCTCTTAAATATCTTTCAAGAACATAGTTCTGTAGATGGCCGATAGAAAGTCGGTCATCACAGGCAACGAAAAAGGTTCAGGCCAGTTTTAAAAACAAAATAAATTTCATGCTTACAAGATTTTTTGATATAGATAACTAGTCTTATTTTCTCCTACTAAACTTAGTGTACTAAACATACTCAATATTCGTATCGGTAAATGTATAAATAATAAAAAATGGAAAAAAGTACGTCAGTCGTAATTAGCACAGAAGAACTACTTGAAATTTTGTCCGTAGTTTTAGAACAACATACAAACCAGTTTGCACGGAAATTGACTATTTAGAGGGTAACTCAAAAACTCCGTGACACTTATGTAGAATGTGGAAAAAACCAGCCCAAGTCTGAATTGACAAAATTGGCAGAATAACAAAAATATTGTAACAGCTGGACTATTCTAATAAATCTTTGAAACTTTCAAACTGTTAATAGTAATTGAACAATTAGAGGGATTTGTCTTACCGAATATGATACCACATATGATAAAAATATTCAGAAGGGTTGACCGAAAATCATCCTGACATGCCTAAAGCCACCAATGGGTAAGATTCAGATTGTCTGCCGCATCAAACCATCTCAAATTTATGTTGGAAAATCTAAACCTACCACAAACACGGACAAGCTGAACAAATATTTAGAAAGATTTTTAAAAGAAAAACATTTTGAGGCAGAATTACTTAAATCAATTCAAATTAGTTCATCATTTGCGAGATAATAGAGGGAGACTTGTAACCAAGTTCGAATTTCTGTTTCTCCAAAAAAGCTGTACCTGATTCATACCAAAAGCACGTTCAATTTAACAAAAAAAGTGTGGTAAACTTAAAAACTCTGAAATTAACTTGAACGGCTATGATCTAAATAGAGAAATAAAATTAGTAAAATGATTAAAATTTATTAAAGATCAATTTATACATCCGCCTTACTATAATTATTTCAACTATTTTTCTGAATTTTTATGGTTTTACATTTTTGCGTATGCAAACGAAATGATTAAAACTTACTTGCAATAATACAGTCGCCCATCATTACCCACATGGACAGTCCAACCAGGTGCTGGTGCACAATCTAATATATGGAGCGCACGATTACATTCTTGTTTTTCAGATTGTTCTTCGGAAATATGATCACCCACATTTAATGATCTCTGTGTGACGTCTTTTTGAGGATCGTTTGGGCTAGTATTCTGTAAAATCATTCCGACGTTGAGAATAAATTTTGACTATTCTTTCGGGATAGCCTGGAATATACAGTGTAGGGTTTTAAATGTGTAAAATCAAAATTAATAATTTGAAATAGAAAAAATGGTTATTTCCAACATAGCATAAAGTTGTAGGACTCTTAAAAATATGTTAAGAGTTGTTGAAACAATTTCAAGTGTAGTATGTAGTTTGGGGATCATAACCATAAGAAATGAATTTAAATCCTGTGATTACTTTAAAAATTCCCAAATTTCTTTTCAACTGCGAATGTAAAGATACTGAAACTCCATTGGTAAAGAACTTTCGATATATCGATAGTTATCGGCATATTGAGTAACGATAGATAAATTAAAAAATAATCAACATATAATATCGAAATGTCGATAGTTATCGATAGCCGTCGATATATCGATAGTTATCGATATTTAAGAAATAACTTAAGTTCTCGGCATATCGATAGTTCTTGATATATCCATAGTTCCGATATATCGGTAGTTTTCGATAATTATGGAGAGTGAACGATATATTTACAGGCATCACGGATTGTCATCCGCCGGTCATCAATTTTAGATGGTCGATATATCCAAAACTGTAGATAAGCTAAAATCGATAGATAGGTTGCCATCGACTATCGATAGGTAAAAGCCATTATCGCCCATCCCTACTTTTGAGTCCCTCTGGAAAGGATGGGTATACAATAAATGACGATTTTGATCGCCAGAATTTATTTTAGTACCGATGCTCATTTGGTATTTAGTAATTAAGCAAGTAAGAAGATAATACAAAATGGATACTGCCTCAAAAAATACATACGAAATACCTACACGAGTACCAACATTAATATGAGTACTGAATTTGGTTCTGGTACCAATGTAAATACCCAACACCAGAACAAGTATCAATTTTAGTATTGGCACCCAATTTGGTAGCCCTTGTAGCACTGGTACCATTTTGATACCTGGTACCATATTAGATACTGATTTTGATATAGGTGTCAATTGTGGTACCTGCTACCGAAATTAGTACGTAATACTTGATATCCATTTTAATTTTTTAATAGCTAAATCTATACTATAGGATGCAAAGGACTTGTTCCTAAAGAAAAAAAACTGTCAAGTGCAAGTGCAGAGCGCTGGCGGCAAACTTTTTTCCGACTTGATTTTCTATTATCGTTACTGCTTATTCCTTGTGTTATCTAACGTAAGAAAATATCTGCCATTATTTTCCCTTATCTTCCATTATCTCTCCTTATCTCCCATTATCTCTACATAATTTCCATGAATTAAAAAAAAAAACACGTAAATCGGATAAGTGGTTCTCGAGTGATAAGCGCATTAACTGACAGACAGAGAGAGAGAGAAAGACAGACAGAGAGGCGTTGCTCTTTATATATTATAGATGTTACCTAACGTAACAAAATATATACTAAAACCTGGCCAAAGAACATATGTATGAATTAAAAAAAACACGTAATTCGAATTCTCGAGTGATGAGCATAATAACGGACGGACAGACAGACAGACGTTGCGTTTTATAATATATATATATATATATATATATATATATATATATATATATATATATATATATATATATACATACCAGGTAACATAGCCAACATGTAACACAATGTAATTTTTTTTTATTTTGAAAGTTAAATATTTGCATTTTTAGATACCAGAATGGGAAATTATTAGGCTTTTTTATCACTTAACTACTTCCAGTTTGACCGGAAGTGACCGCAACTTTCTTATTTTTAATGGAACCCTGTATATTTTTTTTATCAATTTTACTTCGCTTTGAAAATCCTCTTTCCAACGATGTATTACAAATTGATATTTGTTTGACCGGTAAACTCTTAGACGTCATGATGGATATACTAGCAATTGTTTTTGTTCGTTTTATCTTACTTTGGAAAGAATTTAAGACTATTCATTTATCGTGCTATTTTCACGAGTCTAAGTGACTCCTACAAAATTTTATGCTTTACATTCAGTTACAGAATTTTCTCTTTAAATAATGATCAATATCACCGAAATTAAGATAGGAACACATATTTTTTATTTAACCTAGTTACACATTACAGGTTTTTTACCAACATACATCTAACAAAACTATCGAACGCCAATTGCATTTCATATTATTTTCAGAAAATAAACCGTTTTATTATGCAATAATTTGATATCAACAAGATCCAATACGGACTTAGTGGGCTGTGATAAAACAGACGAATCGAAAGTCATGGTTGCTGAGTATTACCAAAATGGCCATTATTATTATTTACTTTACGTCCAAAATAATTTTTCGTTAACAAAAATGTATTCAACGGATGAAAAAGACAATTTATGGAGAGGGCAGAAAGAATAGCCGACAAGCCGCCGAGTTGTACATGGCAAGATATCCCGATAGGAGGCACCCACCCAACAATTATTTTTTAAGGGTAGAGCAGCAGAAGGCAACCGATTGAACCTGTTGATGTATTTATTGGTGAGGAAGAGTCAGAAATCAACGTATTGGCTATTGTTTAGGTAGATCCTCCAATTTCTGTAAGACATGTTGAAGAACAAACCGGTGTAAATCGTGAAACTACTACAAATATCAAATAAATCAACATTTATTTCAAACAGATTACCAAAGAATGGATTATTGTAATTGGTTTTTGCAAAAATACCACCTAGATAACCAATTTCATTACAACATTCTATTTTCAGATGAATCTAGATTTACCAATTTGGGTCTATTTAATCGTAACAATACTCGATATTGGGCCTAAGAAAACCATAGAACTATGCGAGAAAGTGCCTATCAAGAAAGATTCGGCTTTAACGTTTGGTTGGGTTTCCTTGGCACAAGAATTATTGGTCCTATTCTATTTGATGGTGCGTTAAATGGAGAAAAATATTTGGAGTTCATTCAAAATGATGTTGAAGATTTTTTAGAAACTTTACCTTCAAATCGTGGAGACATTATTTTCCAGCAGGATGGCGCTCCAGCCCACAATAGTAGAAATGTAGTAAACTGCTTGAATCAAATATTTGGTGCAAATTGGTTAGGTACCAATGGACCTAATAAGTAGCCTGCAAGATCGCCAGATCTTACGCCTCTTGATTTCTAGTATTCCGTACGAAACACTTGTAAGATTACTTCGGTGTCTGTCTGTCTGTCTGTCTGTCTGTCCGTCTGTCTGTCTATCACACCCAATTTGCTCCGAAACTATTTGTCATAGAAAGTTGAAATTTGGTAATAATATAGGAATTGATGGCCTCATCAGAGCCATGTAGTTTTGAAAGTTAAATTTTGATTTAAGGGGTTAGTTTTGGGGGTGAAAACGTAAGTGAAAAAATAAATTTTTACTGGGTCATCGAGTGTGGTGTCAAATGAAAGCTCGTGAAACCACGAATAATATATAAATGTATATATATATATATATATATATATATATATATATATATATATATATATATATATATATATATATATATATATATATATAAATAATGTAATACTTGCGCACACTTTTCTTTGTATTATTTTTAAAAACAGCGAAAAATTGCTGTCCCCTCCCTTATCTCGAAAAGTACTCATCAAAAAATTTTGAAAAAATTCCACAGGGTGTAGATTGAACGAAAATTATCACGAGTGCATTACCTTTAATAATTTATTTGGTATATAAAAAAATTTCAAGGTCATCAGTTTTCAGTAAAGATCGGAAACAAACTTTGTTGAAAACTCATTTGGGTGTGTTTTGTGAAGTCACTGATCATTTTATACCTCCGTAACAAAATTTTTTATTTTAAAAGCAATCAACGCACGGAACACTAATTGACCAAGTTTAACTTGCACTTGACCGGTTATTTTATATGAAACCATCTAAAAGAAAAAGTTTACAAAAATCCACCAACTGACAGAAATGATTTAGAAATGCGCTTAAGAAGAGCAGTAAATCAAATTACTGAAGTTCAGTTAGAGAACGTTATGAGAGCCACGGTGAGAAAAACAAGATTGTGTAGGATTAACAACGGAGAGCATTTTGAACATTTGGAATAAATACTTGGCAAATTTATATCTAGTATAAAATAATTTTACCTATTTATTTTTATTGTTTTACTTAGTTAAAATATTACTTCTTTCTAATATTAATTAATTACAACTATCGGTTTTATTGTGTTATTCTTATTATTAAATGTTTTGGTTTTATTATTTGCATTTAAATATTTATTTAATAAATAGGTTTCTTATTTTCTGAAAATAATAATAAATCTAATTGTTAGATAGTTCTGTTAGATGTATGTTGGGAAAAAACCTGTAATGTGTAACTAGGTTAAATAAAAAATATGTGTCTTAATTTCGGTGATATTGATCATTATTTAGAGAGAAAATTCTGTAATTCTACACTTTATGGAGGATATCCTAAAATTTTTTCAAAATTTTTTGATCAATACTTTTCAACAATTTTTGGAAATTTTTAAAAAATAATACAATGAAAAGTGTGCGCAAGTATTACATCAAATATATTTTTGAACTTGTGTTTTCGCAAGCTTTCATTGGACACCCTACTCGATCAATCACCGGGTAAAAAAATTTTTTTTCACTTTCAATTTCACCCCCCAAGACTAACACCCCTTAAGTCATAATTTAACTTTCAAAACTATACAGCTCGGATTGGGCAATCAATTACTATATTTGTGCCAAATTTCAACTTTTTATGTCAAATAATTTTGAAAAAATTGGGTGTGACAGACGGAAGTGATCCCATCCCATAAGTGTTCCGTAAAGAACAGAAAAAGTAAAGCTTCTTATGGAGGGAGGGTGGCGCCAATCGACAAACAGCAGAGGGGGCAAACCAGCAACTAGGCGGGCAGAGTCCCTTATTAAAAAAACTCTTACACTCTTACACTGGAACACTAAAAGCTAAAATCCTTCTCTATACAGTAAACTCAAAATTGAGGACTGGACGGAGAGATTTTTCACAAACCAGAACCCTTTCATATAGTGGAATTTTAAAAGCTTTAAAAATTGATGACACACAAAAAAGAACCCTTAGAATGAAACTTTAAAAGCTTAAGCCCGATTCAGAAATCGATGACAGGCAGATTTTTTACAAAAAAGAATCTTTTCTTGGAATGAAACTTTAAAAATTTCCCTTAATAAAAAAAATATTTTTCCCATTTCCTACATCTGTAGGACTGGGGCATATTCTCTCCCTTGGTTGCCACAGTTAGTAGTGTAGATGGCACTTGACCCTAGAAAAACTCTGCTTTCTGATTCGGTGATTGTACAAGCTCCGCCCTCACAGTTAGGCAATTGTAGATTTCCATTTACAACCACTTACTCATTGACCGCCCACATTATGTAACTGTACAACACTTGTATCAAATGATATTATTACCTGGTCCTATCGTGTGACCCGCTACTTTTTGCATGACGTCACTAAGCTAGCTTCGTGTGACCGTACCTGCCCCGCCCTCTGAGAACGCCTAAATATACGAGTTACACCAGTTCTCCGCTTGTTTACATCTAAACGCACTCTAAGATTAACAATGTACTCAAGGAAGGGCGATTAGAACCAATGAATTACGATTTGGTTCTATGTAGGTGTTGTGTTGTAGCAGAAGTTCTAAAATACAAAATATATGGTTCACCGTCTTTCGCTATATTATTAAAAGTCTAATCTAAAGAAGCAAAATTATCATGCATAGTTTTAGTTAATAAAAAAGAAAGTAAATAACATAATATTTACAGTTTGTCAAGCAAGAACGTAACTGCTCGTATTCTTGAAATGTGTCTCGGAAACATTTTTTTGCCATCAATGTATTCATTGGTGTGCTAACAACGGTGCAATTACCTTGGTAAGTGGTCCAATCGCCTCCTGCATAAATAATCATCTGGCATCTTCGAGACAACTGAGTCAAAGTCCTCAGAGTCTTTTCTCTGAGCTTTTTCTTTACAAGAGACAAAACGTTTTCAATAGGGTTGGCGTCCAGCGATTGTGAGGGCCACTCTAGTATCTTATCGTGGGCCCTAGCGAGCCGTTTCGCGACGTGATTTTCTCCCAGCAAAAGTTTCTTCAACGTTCTTCGGAATTTGACATCATGAGCACGAAGATGTTGTTGAATGGTCTCATGGAACACATTCAAACCAGATTTTCTGAATTTTGCAGCTCATTGACGCAGCGTCAATTTCGGGTTCCGTGAAAACAAAAATACTACTTTCTACTCTCGAAGTAACTTTGCCTACCGAACGACGTTTTGGCATGCCGTCGACATATTTCGTCTCCTTAAAATGATTTACCCACTTTTTCACAAACGAAACTGACTTAAATATATTTAGCGGCCGCGGAATGTGTCATTTTAGGCCCCTTTGGATGGGAACAAAGAACCGACGCGCAAACAAGTGACTCATTTGGAAATTACATGATTTCGACGAAAGTTCGAAATTGACTGATACTTTTACTAAAGTGCATCGTAGACAAAGATTCCCTCTACCGATTTCTGGTTGAATCGCTAGAATCGCATTTACCAAAAATGAATTATCGCGGACACGTTCTTACTTAGACTTTATAAGAAACAACTCAATATTTTCTAAATTTGTACTTTAATAAGTTATATCTAACCTGCTATGAAAATAAACAAATATAATAGTCCAAGATCCCAGAGCCCCCAGACACAACTTATTTTCTGATGGACAAAACTAGTGGGATTACGTAGTGTTGGCGTGTACTTCAAATGTCTGCCTACCTGCTAAGCTTGCCTGACGGCCCATTCTCAGGTACCAGGTGAGAAAGGTGAATTAAAACAGGGCTTACTTAAGTTAAGTTCTGATGGCTAATTTTTATATATATTGTGTAGAATATTATTATAAAATAATTTTTAACCTTGCCAAACACTTCCCGTCGGCTCCAACTTTTGCCAGACGCTTTAAAGCTCCAAAAAAATAATTTAACTTAACTTAAATTCTGAAGCTTGAACTCGATATATGTTATTTAGGGGACTATTTCAAAGCTATACGTCATCAGCCAGACAAATCGTAAGGGCCAAGCATCCCCCCAGACACCGAAAAACATCCAGCCGTTAGTATGAGCGCGAGAGCATGATGCATGCGTTTTAGAACGAGTGAGATATCTATGCGAGCTGTTTTCCCCTTCTTAAACTCACAGTCTACGCTGTGTGTATACCCAACATACAGTATATAATAGTATAGTATCGAGTCTATGCGTGTCTAACAGTTTTGCCGGTTATAACACGTGTTTTGTGATATATTTGTTAAATTAAAAATATTTGCATTATTCAATAAAATATCATGCAGAGTTATTAAATTGTGCGTTTTGTAAAAAATCTGATGAGAATTTGACACATTTTACGGAAGAGACGTTAAAAAAATGTGAAATAATTTTGAAACAGAGGAAAATACATAACCTTAAATTTAAGGACGTAGTTTTGCCAGTTGAATTGTTTGAAAGTGCTCACTACAGACAATGTTACAAATCATTTACCGGGTTAATGAAGAAATATTACTTGCCGAAATTAGCAACACCAGCAGAATCTTCTCCAGAAGAAGATTTACAGAATAGCGCAGTGGATACATCTACAGTATCTACCTCATCAAGTCCAGCAACAATTATTTTATCTGAGTCTTCTGAAGGGGAAATATCTGAGTCAGCTGTTACAACAGAGTTACTCGAACCGGTATCATCTAATTCTGAAGAACATAGTGCGCAGCTAGAATGTGCTGTAGGTTCTCCCTCTACAAGTAATATAACTTTTGATAGAGATGTAAATATTGATGAAAATCAACAAATTTGTATATTTTGCGGGCAAAAGACAAAAAAGCATCGAGGGAAAAGACTACCTTTACATTCATCGAATAAAAAAGATTTTTTAAAAAAGATTGACGAAAAACACGAAAAATTCGCGGAGTTGATTGAGAAAATTAAAAATTTTATACATTCAAAAATATATTATCATAATAATTGTCAATTAGATTATTATTATAAAGCTTCCTCAAAAGAAAAAACAACTAGAACTAACTGGTATGATGTTCGTCAATACCATCAAGAGGTTTTCAATGAAATGCGTGATTTCATTCAAGAAAATGTAATAAACAAAGAACGTTGTTTTTTTTCTGACTTATCTTCATCGCCATTATATGAAGTTATTGAAAGAGAAGGAAGAAAATTTAGAAGACAGAATTGGAAATTTTACACTACAAAATTTAGAAAGTAAAATAGTAAAAGCATTTGATACAAAAATAAAATTTTTTATTATTCAGAGTAAAAAGTTACTGGCTCCAAAACGTTTAAGTGTTATCGATGAGCAATCTCTCAGGCTCGATGAGCATTCGCTCAGGCGAATTTTGTTATTAGATGCTCTGACACTGACATTGCAATAATAATCTTGGGTAATATGCATAATTTAAAAAACGACGATTCACACGTTTTGATTTTCACAGGCACTGGAAATAAATAAAGATATGTTGATTTAACAAAGATTTACGAGCACTTGAGACCGTCGTTGTGTAGAAATTTACCAGGATATCATGCTCTTACTGGATGCGACTATAATTTTGCTTTCTTCAAGAAAGGGAAGCAAAGACCATTCAATATATTAATGAAAAAATATGACTATCAGCAAGCTTTTATGAAATTCGGCGAGCCAGAATCATTTACAAATCAACATGTACAACAGAATATATTCAGTAAAGTACAGAATTTTGTCTGCGACATTTACAATGTTACCGGAACACTTAATATGGATGCTGCTAGGCTTCAACTGTTTATAAATAGTTATACCGTTTCGGATGTCAATGAAGAGTTCAATCCAAAAAATTTAAAAAGCTTTGATGCCAGCAATTTACCACCATATCACAGTGAGCTTTACCAACACTTTCTTCGAGCAAATTATATTGCAAGTATATGGAATAATGCAAGTAAAAAACAACCTAACATTTTTACTCCTGAGAACAATGGATGGACATTGGAGGAAAACGAGTACCGTTTTCACTGGTTTGATGGCGATCAATTACCTGGTTTTGTCAGCGAATCACTCCAGAATGAATCAGGTATTGTAATTAGACATAAAATCTCGAATTCATTATACATTTAGTTACTTGATTTCTAATTTGTTTATCTATTTCTACAGAAACAGCTGCTAGCGATGAGAATGATGATGATGATGATGACTTCGGTATACGGTATCATGATTGGCTTGATAATGAAGCTTCCAATGGCCTTGACGATGACGACCAGGACGATTGAAAGACAATAACATTTTTTAAAATAAGGAATTATTAAAAATGTATTGTTATATTTGAAAATTGTCCCAATAAATATTTTTTTTTAATTTGTAAATTAAAAATGCTAGATATGTTCGATACTATATTGTATGTTGGGCATACACACAGCGTAGACTGTAAGTTTAAGAAGGGGAAAACAGCTCGCATAGATATCTCACTCGCTCTAAAACGCATGCATCATGCTCTCGCGCTCATACTAACGGCTGGATGTTTTGCGGTGTCTGGGGGGATGCTTGGCCCTTACGATTTGTCTGGCTGATGACGTATAGCTTTGAAATAGTCCCCTAAATAACATATATCGAGTTCAAGCTTCAGAATTTAAGTTAAGTTAAATTATTTTTTTTGAAGCTTTAAAGCGTCTGGCAAAAGTTGGAGCCGACGGGAAGTGTCTGGCAAGGTTAAAAATTATTTTATAATAATATTCTACACAATATATATAAAAATTAGCCATCAGAATTTAACTTAAGTAAGCCCTGTTTTAATTCACCTTTCTCACCTGGTACCTGAGAATGGGCCGTCAGGCAAGCTTAGCAGGTAGGCAGACATTTGAAATACACGCCAACACTACTTAATACCACTAGTTTTGTCCATCAGAAAATAAGTTGTGTCTGGGGGCCCTGGGATCTTACTCTATAAGTGACAATACCGGTACGTTTCCACAGCCGGTTTTACTGGCAGAACACGTGCGATCATTCTGTGTTTTAGCATCGCTGCAGGGACAATAATTTTTAGTGTTCCGTATGGAACACTTATAAGATCATTTCGGTGTCTATCCGTTTGTCTGTCCGTCTATCTGTCCATCTATCACACCCGATTTTCTCCAAAACTATTTGACATAGAAAGTTAAAATTTGGTACTAATATAGGAATTGATGGCCTCATCAGAGCCGCGTAGTTTTGAAAGTAAAATTTTAACTTAAGGGATTAGTTTTGGGGGAGAAATAGGAAGTGAAAAAAAAATTTTCTTACCAGGTCAAGTGGTATGTCAAATGAAAGCTTATAAAAACACGAGTTCAAAAATATATATAAAGTAATACTTGCGCACACTTTTCTTTGTGTTATTTTTAAAAAATCGCTATCCTCCCTTATCTCCAAAAGTACTAATCAAAAAATTTGGAAATAATTCTGGAATATACTCCACAGAGTATAGATTGAAGGAAAATTATCACGACTGCATTACCTTTAATAATTTATCTGGTATAAAAAAAAATAAATATTTCAAGGTCATCAGTTTTCAGTACATATCGGAAACAAACTATGTTGAAAACTCATTTGAAGTGTGTTTTGTGAAATCACTGATCATTTTATACCTCCGTAACAAATTTTTTATTTTAAAAGCAATCGATGTACGGAACACTAATTGTGCAAGTTCAACTTGCACTTAATAGGTTATTTTCCATAAGACCGGGTTAAAAATCCGTCCAGTGTTCTCTGCTGGTTCTTACCGCATTCACTGACGATTCTTATGGCAATGATCCATAAGATTTGACGGGAAACAATATTATGAATGACATACTTTATCTATTCTTCTTTGCGTCTGAGACTTAGACTATGCAATTGGTGTAGCGAACCCCCACGAGGGCGTATCCCTAATGGATACCTTTTTAAACTAAATATATTTTCTGAAATTAAATAATGGTCCTTCTGAACGGGGAACTCACGGATACCATGAAGTAATCCTCCTCACATGCCATGGGGTGGAGAGGGGTGCAGAGATATAGACTGTAATTTATTGACACTAATAAATAATATAAAGTTATGTTAGTAGTATATTTTAAGGTTTATATACGAGGGTCTATCTAGACATCAACTCCATCTACTGTTTGTAGACCTAACCAAAGCGTACGATATCGTCCCAATGAAAAAAATTATGCCAAATATTAATACGATCAACCGTAAACAGTACAGCAACCGTCGCAGTAAAATAGCTATATGACCACTCAGGTTCCCAAATAAAGTTAGGAAACATTCTTTCCGAAAATTTTTCTGTAACAAAGAGTGTCAGAGAGGGTTGCAGGTTTATCTGAATGAGGGATTAGAGAGATGGCGAAGAGCATGCGGAAGAATGGGAATATAGCTGTACGACGAAATAACGTTGTTTTTTTTGCAGACGAGCAGGTGGTTACACCTCAGGGGAAGGAAGATCTTGAATTTATGATAAGAACACGGTTTGAAGATCATAAAACTAGGGTTTAACAGTTAACAACAAGAAAACCAAATATTTGTGTACAGGAGGAAAACAGGGAAGCCTTACTCTAAATGCCGATGAGTCATAGATGCTTGTGAAGAGTATATATATCTCGGAACTAACATAAGTAAAGACGGTAGAACGGAAAAAGAAATGGAGAGTAAAATAAGTAAAGGAAAGGCGGTCATGAGACACCTAAACTCTGTTGTGTGGTCGAAGAACATAATATCACAGAGAAAGCACCTCATTTATAATACAGTATTTAAGAGCATCGTGTTGTGAAACTTGGCAATTGACGAAACGATTGGAACAGAAACTAATATCACTCAGAATGGATTACTGGCGAAGATCGGCTGGGGTGTCAAGAATGGATGGAGTTAGAAATGAAAGAATAAGGAATGTAATAAAAGTAAAAAACCACGATTATTGAGGAAATTCAACAACAGCGACTTATATGGTACAGGCACGTGAAAAGAATGGAATAACACTGAATACCGAAGATGGTTCTGAAGTGGGTACCAAGAGCGACATGGTATGGAGGTGTTCAGAGGGCAATGTCAGAGAGAAATCTAAGGCCCGGAGATTGGAAAGATGGAAGAGGACTGAAGTTGGGAACCGGAAGGCGAAGAACGCTATAAAAGACCGAATTGATGATGACGACATACGAGGGTGTTTTTTTTAAGTTATCTACATAGCCATGAAAATGAAATTGTACAAAAAAGGTGCCTTGTTATCAAATTACTGTCGCTGTTCCAAGTGTTAAGAAATGGACCAAGAGTTATGCATGAAGGAATGTCGCAGGTAATGATGGACTTTTTTTTTATGGGTCTAGCACACGTGCTGCAGGGAAGTCCCTAAAGCGCTCCAGGAGCGGCACGAGTGCGGAAAGAGCGATTCACGTTGTTCTTGAATCGCTGTAAATTGTACTCGGTGGGAAACACAGCGCTGGGCAAATTATTCCAAAGGGATGACGTTCTCCATATAAAAGATTGCTTGAAAAGCGTTGTACGCGGAGTAACAAGCTGAACCTCATACGGATGCGAAGCACCAGCGCGACGTGTATTTCTAACATGCACCGCTTTGGGAGAAATTAAGCAGGCTACATCCTTCGAACACTTTCCATGAAAATACTTGTAGAACAGACTCAAGTCGCCAACCGTTCTTCGATGTTCCAGCGAATCAAGGCCGCCGGTCAATTCCGGGTCCCCAATCAGACGGACCGCTCTTCTCTGAACAGAATCCAACAAATACAGTGTATGTTTGGGAGCGGAGCCCCAAACGTGGGAGCAGTATTCCATAGTTGGTCGAATTTGGGCTTTGTAAAGAATTAACAGTTGCTGTGGGGTGTAAAGCTTTCTGGTTCTAAATAATATTCCCAACTTTTGAGAAGCTCTCCTTGCTATGCCTGCAACATGTTCATGCCAAGACATATTTGCTCCCAAACTAACGCCCAACAAATTGAGCGACGATGCTAGGGGAATGGAGTGCCCCGACATGACTATGTTTGGTTCAGCAACGTTAACTTTTTTAGAAAAAACTGCCGCTTGGGTTTTTGTAGCGTTAAATTCCACTTGGTTACTATCACCCCAAGATAGAATTTCTTCCAGGTCTTTGTTAAGTTGAACGACCTCCTGCTGTCTGCGGATATTCGCCTGAGCAGCCGATGTCCGAGCGTTCAAGGTGAATGAAGAGACAAGAGTACTGTCATCTGCAAAGCTATAGATTGGATTCCCGGTCTTTTTTCAGCAGATCGTTAATGTAAATGAG
>CM032454.1:105011728-105036728 GCA_019049505.1 Pachyrhynchus sulphureomaculatus | reverse complement strand
ATTATATTAAGTCATCACTGTTGTTACTGATTGAATCAACATAACTCACTCACAAACAGAGAAAGCATTTTTTTTAATTGAATAGCTTCAAAAACTTCAAAAAATGAATGATGCAGTACGCACTAGTTTCAAAAAACTAAAACATTTTGAAATTGCCCAAGGGTACTTTCAGAAAAACCCTGCTTCAAAATGGCGTTAGAAAAATTTCAATTGGTATTCATTGATGGATAACACTGGTCAACAAAAAAAAGAAAATTGCTTGTTTCCTGTGATTTTTTTTTATTTCTATCTCAAATTGACGCCTATTTTTTTAAATATGGCAACAATTTTTCTCTAACAGCTTTTGTTTTTGAGTTATAGCTAACTACCCTCATTTACTATTTTTACTTAGATTTTCGTTTTTTTATTGGACACTAAAATATATTTTGTTGTTGTTTTAGATATGGCTTCGTCAAGAAGATGTTGTGTGCTTAACCCCGATTGTTTTTGCTATATTTGTGGTGAATATATATTTGCAAAATATTGAAAACCTATATCCCACTTTGTGAAAACTGCGTATCATCAATACTTTAAAATAAAATTGTGTAATCAGGACAAGCCATGGGTTCCTCATACTGTATGCCAGAAATGTGTGGTATGTCTACGGTTATGGTCCAGTGGAAAAAGAGATGCAATAATGTTCGTAACACCCATGATTTGGCGAGAACCTCGAAACCATCATGACGATTGCTACTTCTGCGTTGTGAAAATAAACGGAATTAACCCTGGAAATCGAAGTAAGTGGTCATATTCTAACTTATCTTCTGCTCAACGACCTCAATTAAAATCACAAGAGGTACAACCTAGCACATCTAAATCTTCTGATGATCCAAATCTCTGAGAACCCGAACAAAATACATCAAGTGAAGACTCTGATTCAGACTACAAGTGTAGCCTTTCAGAACCTCAACCATTTAATTAGAAAGAACTAAATGACTTAGTAAGAGATCTGAACTTACCAAAAGAAGCTTCTGAAATTTTAGCATCTCGTTTAAAAGAAAAAAATTTGCTTACTCCGGAAACCAACATTACATTTTATCGTACCCGAGAAAAAAATCTGTTACCGTATTTTTCTCAAGAGAAGGATTTAGTTTTTTGTAACGATGTTGGTGGTATTTTGCAGCAGATGGGATTAAAACAGTACCAACCTAGTGATTGGCGTCTTTTCATAGACAGCAGCAAAAGAAGTTTAAAGTGTGTTTTGCTTCATAACGGTAACAAGTACGGATCTATACCTATTGCACATTCGACGACTTTAAAAGAAGAATACGTAAATGTTTCTAAGGTTATGGAAAAAAATTAAGTATCAAGACCACAAATGGGTCATTTGTGTTGATTTGAAAATGGTTAACTTTCTTTTAGGTCCACAAGGGGGGTACACAAAGTTCCCTTGTTTCATGTGTCTCTGGGATAGTCGTGACAAACAACACCATTGGTCACAAAAAGTTTGGCCAGTGTGGGAAGAGCTAAAAGTTGGTACAAAAAATGTTATAAACGTGCCTTTAGTTAGCCGAGACCGCATCATACTTCCACCAATTCATATTAAACTCGGCATAATGAAACAGTTTGTAAAGGCGCTTGACAAACGTGGCGAATGTTTTAATTTTCTTTCACGCAAGTTTCCAGGATTAAGTTCAGAAAAATTGAAAGCTGGTATTTTTGATGGGCCACAGATTAGGCAACTCGTGAAAGATCCTAATTTTGTCAAATCAATGACTGAAGTCGAATCCAAAGCTTGGAATTAATTTGTTTTGGTTATGAGTAGCTTCCTAGGCAAAAATAAATCTGACGACCATGTCGAGCTTGTTGAGTGCATGCTATCGAACTTGCAAGAGCTAGGGTGCAACATGAGCATAAAAATTTACTTCCTGCACTCGCATTTAGACCGATTTCCACAAAATCTGAGTGATTTTAGTGAGGAGCAGGGTGAAAGATTTCATCAGGATCTTCGGACAATGGAAGAGCGTTATCAGGGGCGGTGGAACTCACATATGATGGCAGACTACTGCTGGAGTTTGCAACGAGATCTACCTAAAGTCGTTCATTCAAGGAAATCTTATAAAAGATCATTTGTTAGTGTTCAATAGAAATTTTGTTAACATAATGTTTTTTTTTGTATTTTTTTGGCAAAATAATAAAACTGTATATTTCAAAGGGTAAAGCTGTTAGCAATCTCCCAGTATTTTTTTCATAGTCAGGGCCATAGAAATACCCAATAACAGAAAAAAAATAAAGGAAACAAAACTTGTGTTGACCAGTGTAATCTATAGTGCTGTTTATAACTAAACAGTATTACTTAACATTTTTGTAAAATAACATCTGATCTGAAACGGTTAGAGTTTTTAATTCAAGAGTCAAAATCCACGGTAAGAAAAATAAAAATTCCTACTGCTCGGACTCAAAAAGGTAAACCACTAGTAAATATTTAGCCGTATCTGTAAAAGGACAATAGACAAATAGACACTCATAAATTATTACTTTAATCATAGGCTGAGTTATTACTTCCCGTCTTATATATTTGTTATATCTTTAAATATAATTTTTTGTATTTATAGTGTCTAATTGAGGCATGTGATTATATCATCTTAGTGATTAACGTGGTAATTTAAAATTAGGTAGCATTTCTTTTTTTTCTACAGTTGCGATACAACTTGACTCTTAACTGGAGGTATTTATACCTAAGGAAATATATTTCTTTGGGGGTCCGGGAGAAGTCACTGTTTTGACTTGGTAGTCGCAGATGTTTCGCCAGTCTCATCATACTGATACTCACTGGTCGATGGATAACTGTATATGTACGTGCACTTATGATATCGGGCTGGCGATTGTAGCGCTAGCGGACGGACTGGGTTAAATTAGAAAGGGTAGGTGAAATTCAGTGTGTTGCTGGTACATTGATGTTTTGTGCTATTATAGAGTTCCATGTAGCTGGAAGTTGGAGGGCACCATCCACCATGGAGTTTACAGCATCTCATGTGGAGACTACCACAAATTGTACAGAAGAATCTCCACCCGGATTCAAGAATACCAAATAAGTATCAAAAACAAACAAACAACTTCAGCTCTTTTTCGACACTATCATGATACTGGTCACAACATCAATTTTGAGGGATCTAAACAATTAGCCTCGATTTCATATTATAAAACACGCATAGTCAGAGAAGCCTTGGAAATCGAAAAGAATTGACAGCTAAATAAGCGGGATGATGCACTTAACATCTTCATTACATGGAAGGGACTACTGGCCAAACCAAGGAATAACTAAAACATCAAGAACGCAACAGACAGCATAGCGCCGAAACCCGTAATTACTGATACGGGCACCCAGCTGACAAATATCGATGCCCGGACGAACACTCCCGATCCCCCACCTACGATCTGCATAGACGCCGACCTATAAAAGACGGCGACTGCACTTCGGTTTCCCAGTTAGTTTCGAGCGGTGGCAGCAGCAAGATGACAGTATCGACTAAAAGAATGTGACATTTTCAGCTATAGTTTAATATATTTGTGCAAAATTCAATTTTACTACCTTTTAAAATCTATATCCCAGGTTACTATTTCAAGGTAATTCATTACCTGTACCATTTTTGGATAAGTACACGATTTTTGTAGTGAAAGAATTTATACAACCTGAATAATCACAAATAATATTAAACCCAGGACCACATTGTATGTATAATTGGTGGTTTAAAAAGTTTACAAGAACTCCAAAACTTTTTTATTTACCTACTATTTTTTAAAAAGATTGACATTTTACAAATTGACATTTTCGAGACCGCAGAATTAAATAAAATAAGATACAATTAAACTATTCCAGTACCATCTTGTTTAAGGGATAAATGGATTTTATTAAATTAGCCTTGGGAATGGAAAAAAATCTTCCAATTTTTTAGCTTAAAAATTGTCGGTAGCTTTCACCTGTATATATATATATATATATATATATATATATATATATATATATATATATATATATATATATATATGTATGTATGTATGTATGTATATATGTATATATACTGGTGAGCAAAAACATCGACTCACAGTGGTCTTATTTTTGGTATCATTAGAATGCTAATTTTCTACTCTTTCCCATAATACCAGAACCATTTGGATTTTCAAGAAGTTTTACTGATTAAAACGATTTTACTCAATAGAACCGTTTTTGCTGGTTCAGCAACGTACTCGTTACGCGCTCTTCGTCCCTATAAAAAAACACATGCAACTGCAATTTCCTATCATCCCTTTATCGTAACTTGAACCATTGGCATTTCTGCTGTATCTGCTCACTAATTACATCATCGGAAAATGGTTACCACCCCGGAAGAAACGGTACAAGTCATTGCTCTATTTGCAAGAAGGGCATAGCCAACGTGTAGTCGCTGTGCAACTGCATCTGAGCCAGTCAACTGTCTCCAGAGTCTACAGGCGTTACCAAGAGACTGGCACCTTTACGTGGTCGGGCTATCAGTCTTGGACAGTTAGAAGAAGACTTAAAGAAGCTAACCTAACTCCGAAGGGACCAGCTAACGGACCCATATTGACAGCAACCCATCGACAATCGTTACTCAGATTTGCCCAAAAACATGTTGATTGGACCCTAGAGCAATAGCGCTCCGTTTTATTTTTCGAGGAGTCTTGAATGTGCCTACATGGCAATGATGGAAGAAGAGTCTATAGGAGGCCTGAGGAGCACTATGCGCAATGCTGCGTTACTGAAACGGTCGCCTACGGAGGAGGTTCTTTCATGGTTTGGGGAGGCATCTCACTGGAAGCGAAAATCGATTTGGTTTTCGTGACTGATGAGACTCGTAGCGGTGGTTCACCGGTATATTGAGGAGATCCTGCAGAAACACGTCATTCCTTCCGCTAGGTTTGTTGGCGATAGCTTCATGCTAATGCACGACAATATGAGGCCACATGCTGCTGCATCTGTGCGGCAATACCTGGCGGAAGTGGGAATACCAACATTAGACTGGCCTGCGCGAAGTCCCGACCTCAATCCAATTGAGCTCATCTGAAATGATCTCAAAGGTTCGAGCCAGAAATCCAGTCCAGAGTGGGGAGGAATCCCACAGACAGTGGTAAAAAAGCTCACCCGCACCATGAAAAACCGGCTGAAAGCAGTAATAAGAACTAGGGAGGTAATACAAAATATTGATTTTGGTTTTTATCAATAACTTTAATTGTTAAACTTAAAATTTGTTTAATTTTTCCTTTTTCTTAGTTTTTTTTTAATCCTTGTTCTCTTTGGTTTCCCTTTCAATCATTTGAATCAGTAAAAATCATGAAGTATGCTATGGAATTTCGTATCATTAGAAAGAGAATATAATAGGCTTTCAAATGATACTAAAATCCGTAAAAATATATGAACACTCAATTTTAGAATCCGTGTTAAATGAAGCCAAATAGTTTGAGTCGATTTTTTTTTTTGCTCACCAGTGTATGTATGTATATTTATATATATATATATATATATATATATATATATATATATATATATATATATATATATGGGATAAATAATAATAAAAAATGTTATTAAAACCTTTTCACTTGCATTTTTTCGTAAGTGCACGAGTTCTGTTGTCTATTTCAGATATTATTAATTTATCCATCCCGTGTAATTTTTCAAACATTTTTTAGGTCAAAAAAAAATTATCGTAATGAACTAACTAGAGTAGCGGTCACGTTAGACGTTTAATTAAAGAAGTATAAATTCATTTATGTCATCTACAGTGCTAATAACATATTTTGCTGCTTGTTAAATGAAAATACGCAATAAGTGCTTTAAAAAATTAAATTATTTGTCTTCATAAATATTCTGTCACCAATTTATAGTTTACTTTTAATAAAAATTATTTTCAAGGTAAACAGATATTTAACTATATAGTAAAATTGCAGGAAAACAGTAATAATATATCAAATTAAATTATTTTCTTACCATAGGTAGACAAAGCTGCCCGTGCTCAGAATAAATGTTCAAAAAATTAAATGGGTTATTTTCACTTGCTCATACACTACTCGTTAAGGTTACATTTTACAATTTCCAAAAATTGCATTTATTTATTATTAAAAGGAATAAACATAACGTAATATCTTTGGTTAATAGGAAAAAGGCGGGCCGTTATGGGACGACTGACGTAAGTATCGTAAATGATTTTAACGTAGGAATTCAACTAGCGATTCGGAAGACAGCAGGAGAAAGTATTGTGTTTATAGTCCGTAGTTGTCTACCGTAGAAACAAGACCGTGTCGATTAAAGGAAATCGAATAATGACGTAAACTACATGGTTTACGTTTACTCAGCAGAGATGGCGACACCTAATGAAAGCATGAATTATTTTTCAATACAAAAAAGATATCAGTTATTTATTCAATTCTTCCCTCGCAAATAAATACTGAGATTGCTTTTTTCACACCAAAAAAATAAATTAATTCTATCATTACTAGTGAATGTTTTAAAGAATAAAACAAGTTGAACTTGCGCAATTAGTGTTCCGTACGTTAATTGCTTCTGAAATAAAACAAATAAACAAAACACACCCCTAATGAGTTTTCAACAAAGTTTGTTTCCGATCTTTACTGAAAACTGATGAACTTGAAATTTTTGTTTTTTTATATACCAGATAAATTATTAAAGGTAATGCACTCGTGATAATTTTCGTTCAATCTACACCCCGTGGAGAATATTCCAGAATTTTGTCAAAATTTTTGGATCAGTACCTTTCGAGATAGAGGGAGGGACAGTGATTTTTCGCGATTTTTTTAAAATAATACAAAGAAAAGTGTGCGCATGTAAGACATTATATATATTTTTGAACTCGTGTTTTTACAAGCTTTCATTTGACACCCCACTCGTTGACCTAGTAAAAAATTTTTCTTCTTCTTTTTTGTTTTTTTTTATATACCAGATAAATTATTAACGGTAATGTACTCGTGATAATTTTCGTTTAATCTACCCCGTGGAGAAGATACTACAGCGAATGTCGTAAATAACTTCAGATAACAGAAGACCTACGTTTTTAGGTTTTTAAATATACTTAATATGCTGACAAGAAGAAAAGGATGTCTACACTATATTCAGACTTTTATAAGGTGCATGCAAAAAATAATATACAATTTTATATCATTTATTAAAATGGCAACTTTAAGTGTGTTTTCTGCAAAAACCTCACGTGGATGTCTTTTTTATGTTTTTTTTTGGATTCAGCATCGGGTGTGACAGATGGACAGACAGACGGACAGGCAGACAGACAGACACCGAAGTGATCTTATAAGTGTTCCATACGGAACACTAAAAATGACATCTTATGGTTAGATTTAATCCCATAAAAATTCAACATAAGGAAGGCTTCAAAGATTTGAAGATGGAGCACCTTAAAAAAGCTTCCATTTTAGTTGTTTTATATTATTAATGTACTGTAATTAAATAGAGCTACCTCTTTTTGTCTCTTTCAGATCAACGTAAATCATCTCTATTACATAATTAGAGATGATTCGTAGACGAAGCATACGAGTTCGCTGGCCAGAAGTGACCGGAAGAAAATGATTATCGTTAAATTAAGAGCTTAAATTTTTGGGTAAGGACTGAAAAATTAAAATAAGGACATGTTTCAGTATTGTACGTAATCCAAGTACCTATAATATTATTGTATTTAAAGTATTTCTCTATATGTAATACTGATCATCAAAGAAATCCATATTAAATGAACTTGTATTTCAATTTTTATAGCTCGCATTGTAAATCATTTCATATGAAATTTTAAATTTGCGACGTCTTCTAGATAGGTTTTGGATTTTGTGAACTGTTTTTAGAAAATTTAGGTGATAGTCTATTTCAACATAAAAAATTATATCCTCAGCTATGTTCTTCATCATTAGTATGTTGTACAAACTCTCAGTGTCACGTTACAGTCAAACTACTGTATGGCCTAGTAGCTTTGAATTTTTTGTGTTTTGAATCGTTAGTTTAAAAATATTGTAGTTGATTTTTAATTAAAATTCTAAAAACTAGAGAGAAACTTTATTACTTCATGGTATTTTTCTGCAAAAATAATGGAACTGTAATAGCTTTTTTTAATCGCAATTAATCAGAACGTTATAGGTTTTTAAGTATAAAATGATAACTACAATTAGCGGTAAAGTGTACAACACTGCCGAAAATGATTTTTCTCACCTCATTTTACCTTTGATTTGTCATTTATTACTTGTGATCGAAATTGACTAGGTGGCGTTATCATATCCAGTGTAGGGTAATTTTAAAAAACTTACCAAATTAGCCTTACGTAACCTGTTAAATTTAATAATAATAAGGTAGTGGCAAGATTCGCTAGGATTAACTTAGGGTCGTATCAGTAATGTACCAGTTAGTGAACTTACGCCGCAACAGGAATCCAAGAGAAAAAATGAACCAAATGATAGCACTCCAGTTGACAGTGATGTCCACTCACTCGAACATCTACATATGCTGATCTATTATATTGCAAAATGTCAAGTGAGTGAACCCTAATAAATGTTTATACTAGACCATGCAGAACGCAGTGCGTAACCCATGTCCCATTACATGGTAAGGACCCCCTGAGGGCTCAATATTTATGATATCAAGATAAATCTGGCATGTTCTCTGTCTCTGAAGTATGAAAGCCATGTGGCTATATCATAATAAACACAATCTTCTGTACGAGCTGCACAGGCTATACTCGGGGTATTCTAACGAAATGGTTGTCGTCGTAATCGGTGTTCTATGTGAAATTAGAAATACGCTGTTTTCTGAGTTAGGAAGTTGCCATTGTGCTGAAATTTACTTCTACTATTAGCGATCAAAATCTAGAAAGCGGTGATCCTTGGTTTGCTTTGTCTTTTGAGGCAAATAATTTTGGTTCAGGTTAGTAGAGCAGTTGTAAGGAGTAATAATCAATGACAAGAATAGCCGTTAGGACACAGAATCGAAGCCACGAAGACTGTCTCGATGGCGATTTTGCAGATAAGAAATAATAGTAATAACAGCGTTGGGACAATTGGGAGCAATTCCAATACGGAATGGTATACTTTTAGAGTCCACTGTCAAGTCGGTTAAACTTAAATAGATAAGGATTTGGCATTAAGAACAATAACAAAGGGCAGTAAGGCTTAATCATCTATTATATTTAGACAACGTTAACTAATGGCAGCTACTCGAAACCAGCTCGAGTACCTGGTAAAAATCATGGAAGTATTTTCCCGAAGTATAAAAATGCAGTTCCCGTTAGACTGAAGTTGGCTTGTCCAAATTTAATTAAGGGAAGAGCTCGATCCTATGCGTTCGAGATACAGGATGGTCGAAATATTGAAGCAATAGGGTATGATCAAACCTATTAGTCCCTAGGTATGAAACGAGCCTAAAGAACTGGCCACTCACTGAAGGGTAAATTAAGATAGAAGGGTATTGCGTGTACTGCTAAGTTAAACAGCAAACACTTATTTAAGGTAATCCACGATATGCATATTCCATACTCAGCTATTCATTTAGAATTGTGAACTTTTTTTTAAATACTCTTAAGCGAATTCCCGTTAAACGTAAGGAAGCCGATTTGCAAAATATAACCTCAAAATTTTTAAAAATGGCGAAAAGCAGCACGGAACCGGGAGGTGAAATTTCGAAGTTCACGTGATTTCAAGTTTACGTGTTTAAAACTGGTTCATCGGAGGTTTTTAGGGTCGCTGAATCTATTTTTGGGGTCATTTTTATCATATGCGCCATTTTGAGGTGTAAAATGGGGGTTGAAGGGAAAGAAATTACGATATTCTCCTGAATTAGACTTTCGCGTTTAAAACTAGTTCCTCGGGGGTTTCAGGGGTCGCTGAATCTATTTTCGGGGTCATTTCGATCATATGCACCCTTTTGAGGGGTGAAAATGGGGGTTGGAAAATCGATTCAGCGGCCCCAGAAAACCCCCGAGGAACCAGTTTTGAACGCGAAACTCTAATTCAGGGGAATATCGTAATTTTTCCCCCTCTAACCCCATTTTCACCACTAAAGAAGGTGCATATGACCAAAATGACCCTGAAAATAGATTTCGCGACCCCAGAAACCTCCGAGGAACCGGTTTTGAATGCGAAACTCTAATTTAGTGAATATCGTAATTTCTTCCCCTCCAACTCCCATTTTTCACCCCTTGAATGACTCCGAAAATAGATTCAGCGATCCCAGAGACCCCCGATGAACCAGTTTTGAACGCGTAAACTTGAAATCACATAAACTTCGAAATTTCACCTCCCGGTTTCATGCTACCTTTTACAATTTTAAAAAATTTTGAGGTTATATTTTTCAAACCGGCGTTCTTACGTTTGTTTGAAATTCTCTTACCAGTATTTAAAAAAAAAATTGTCTGATTTCGTTAATAATTGAGAGCTCTAGACAATTTCGAACGAAAAATTAGTTTCCTGGCCCACTGTACGACGTTAAAAATTTTCAGAACCAGATTAAAACACTCCTTACCATGGCGCAGAAACACTACCCTTGGAATGCAACTGAACGGACATTGTTCCCTCGTTATCAAGGAGGTAAAAAATTGGTGGATCGCCATAAGTAAGCAAACAGAAAAATAAATAATAACCCTACTCACATATTTTCGTAAGCTAGTCTCTAGAGACGAAAAGCATCTTACTATCTCTACCGGAGTATCCATATCATTCCAACCCAAAACATATGAAGTATATCGTTGGCAATCCCTCTGTAAAGAACGATTAATATAGACATGGATATCAATTATCGGAGACAGTACAACGTATGACTGTAGGTTGTCAAGCATTTGCTGCATTGTATAAGGGAAGACACGATACAATTGCCCCCTCGTTATCAAGGAGGTAAAAAATTGGTGGATCTCCATAAGTAAGCAAACAGAAAAATAAATAATAATTTTACTCACATATTTTCGTAAGCTAGTCTCTAGAGACGGAAAGTATCTTACTATTTCAATCGGAGCATCCATATCATTCCAAGCCAAAACATATGAAGTATATCGTTGGCAATCCCTCTGTAGAGAACGATTAATGTAGACATGGATATCAAGTATCGGAGACGGTACAACGTATGACTGTAGGTTGCCAAGCATTTGCTGCATTGTATAAGGGAAGACACGATCCAATTGCTAAAATACTTCAGCAAGAATTAGCAGAAAAATTGAAGTTATTACAAGTGGATAAGATTCTCTAATACAAATACGCTCCGGAGTAAATTATCGAAAACAACTACAAGCTATAGTGAGACCGAACTGTGGTAACAGATCCTACATTCACTCATATAAGGCCAGACAATGTATTAATAGATACATCTTTAAAGTACCTAACGTTGGTGGTCCTTACTATCCCAAAAAATAACAAAATCTAAGGGAGAAAGAAATACATTAAAAAAATTTGATTTGGAGGCACAAATAGGAAGACAATGAAAAATGAACAGGATCGAAGCGATTTTCATGGCCCCATCAACAACCAGTGTAATACTACGGTGTTTCATACAAGACATCAAGCATCTTAACTGTAAAGAACAATTCTAGAGGAACGTTTTTTAAGTGTCTCACTTGATCTATAAATTTCTTCTTTCTTTCATTATCAAGATTTTTTATTATCTAGCTTAATATGATATTGAAAAACTTGTCACTTGTTAGATCACAAAGTAAACTAGAATTTTTTTAAATAGTAACCTCTGCCACACTATTAACTAGTTCTTTCTGATTCGATTTCAAAACTGTACAATTGTTGATATTTGCATTCTGCCAAGTAAGAACGTATCCGCGATAGTTCATATTTGGTAGACGCGATTCTAACGATTCAACAAAAAATCGGTAGAGGGAACCTTTGTCTACGACACATTTTAGTTTATTCCGAACTTTCGTCGAAATCACTTGTTTGCGCGTCAGTTCGAGGCAGGCTTTCTTTATTTCCATCTAAAGGGGCCTAAAATGACCCATTCCAATATATTAAAAAGTCGGTATCGTTTGTAAAGAAGTGGGTAAATCGTTTTAACGAGATAAAAAATATCAACGACTTGCCAGAACGTGGCTCAGTAGGCAAAGTCACTCCGAAAGTCGCGAAACGAATTGTCTCTTTGCTTTCACGGGATCTGAAATTCACGCTGCGTCAAGGAGCAGCAAAATTAAGAAAATCAAGTTTGAATGTGCCCCATGAGACCTTGTGACAACATCTTTGTGCTCATGATGAACGGGCTGGCTTGGGCCCGAGATAAGATGCATTGATGACAAAAAAAAGTTCTCGAAACACATTTTTTGAGAATATGAACGGTCACGTTTTTACTTGATAGACTGTAATGATGAGTCGTTTGCAAGGTACGAGACTTCAAACTCATTAAAAAATTTTGAGTTTTTTCAGCTATGTAGTTTTTTGCGAAAAAGCTAATTTTGCTATAAAAAATATCATAACTTGTCAAATTGTATTACGATTTTATCATAATAACAAGTCAACTTGTTTTTGGTGGTTTTTTCCTGCGATTGTCTATTATTATGAAGTTGTAATTTGGAGTTGTAGGGTTTAAAGATTTCTTGTCACAAATCGCCGATTAATTACAGAGATAATCTCTATGCATCGTTAACTTTACTGTTATTCCAAGATATTTCTTTATTTAGATACTATCCTTATACAACAATGCCTTTTTCTGACATTACATACATATACAATAATATTTTGAAATCAACATTCACTTTTAATTGGAACTGAATCCTTGTTCCATTTTGAAAATCAAAGGTTAGGAATCAAAAAATACAAGAACACAGGTTACAGAGTATACTTTTATTTTGTTAACTGACACCTAGTTGCACTAGGAGTGACTGCTGTTTCGTAGTACTACTACATTCTCAAATGCAACGAATCAAGTGAGGTATATATATTATTTTTGTTGACCATTAAAGATTAGGGGTTTTTTCCCTTCATAGCTAATTTTGCTATAAAAAATATCATAACTTGTCAAATTGTATAACGATTTTATCATAATAACAAGTCAACTTGTTTTTGGTGGTGGTTTTTTCCTGCGATTATCTATTATTATGAAGTTGTAATTTGGAGTTGTAGGGTTTAAAGATTTCTTGTCACAAATCGCCGATTAATTACAGAGATAATCTCTATGCATCGTTAACTTTACTGTTATTCCAAGATATTTCTTTATTTAGATACTATTCTTATACAACAATGCCTTTTTCTGACATTACATACATATACAATAATATTTTGAAATCAACATTCACTTTTAATTGGAACTGAATCCTTGTTCCATTTTGAAAATCAAAGGTTAGGAATCAAAAAATACAAGAACACAGGTTACAAAGTATACTTTTATTTTGTTAACTGACACCTAGTTGCACTAGGAGTGACTGCTGTTTCGTAGTACTACTACATTCTCAAATGCAACGAATAAACTATAATCAAGTGAGGTATATATATTATTTTTGTTGACCATTAAAGATTAGGGGTTTTTTCCCTTCATTTTAATTACGGTCAGATAGGCTTAAAAGTGTGAAATTTTTAATATCGGTCTGAAATTTTAATAAATTTATATTAGAATCTTTATGGTTTTTGTAAATTTCAATTGCTTCTAAACAATCTAGTTTTTTTGTCCTTTTGTTCATAATGTAAAATATTTCAATTTTCTTAGAAGAAAAACAATTCACTTAGAAGAAGAACAAGACAACAGCATCAATATCCTAGACATCACTATAAAAAAAAATTAATAACCATTTATTGTTCGATATCTAGAAAAACCCACATACACAGATATAACAATATCTAAAAATTCCCTCCATCCAATATCTCATAAACTAGCGGCTTATAGATTAACGATACACAGAGCCTTCTCTATTCCGTTAGAAAAAAACGGATCGGAAGAGGGAACTTAATATCATTAGATCTATTGCTGCTAATAACGGATACAATGTCTCTGAAATCAACAAATTGATCTCCAAAAAACGAACATCACTAACTATTAGTCTAATATACCCCAAAATCAAAACTTCTAAAAAATACACAACTCTCATATACCTCGGGCAAATATTCAATAAATTCTCAAATGTTTTAAAGAAAAATGAAAATAAGTATTGGTTTTAGGTCCTCACAAAAACTTTCTGATTTTCAATGTAAAAAGTAAAAAAGATACATTTAAAAAATCAGGAGTTTATAGATTAAAATATAATGAATGCAATAGCCTGTATATAAGACAAACAGGAAGAAATTTTAACACTAGATATAAGGACAGACTTAGAAAACAAAATTCCAATTTTGCCAACCATTTCTTGGAGACGTCAAATAACTTTCCAGTAATACAAAGTCTAAATATTTTACATTATGAACAAAAGGGCAACAAACTAGATTGTTTAGAAGCAATCGAAATTTACAAAAACCATAAAGATCCCAATATAAATCTATTAAATTTACAGACCGATGTTAAAAATTCCACACTTTTAAGTCTATCTGACCGTAATTAAATAAAGGGAAAAAACCCTAATCTTTATTTTTTTTTATGGGTCTAGCACACGTGCTACAGGGAAGTCCCTAAAGCGCTACAGGAGCGACACGTGTGCGGAGAAAGCGATTCAGGTGATGTCAGTTAACACAATAAGAGTATACTCTGTAACCTGTATTGTTGTTAATATGTACAGTATTTTTCACGATCTAAGGAAGTGACTTAGCTATCTATACCCATTCAAAATTCAGCAAGATTCGAAAGTTTGCGGTTACATTTTTAACTTCTGTCTTTATCAGCTCAATCACACTACTGTTTAAAGTGGGTGTATTATTGTGAGCACGTATATTAGACTTTATTTTATGCCATATCAACTCAATCACATTAAAGATACAATAATATGGTGGAAGCCGAATTATTTCGTGTCCTGATTCCTTTGTAATTTTATCACAAATATATTTTTTTGAAAAATTGTAACTTTTTAAAACTTCTAACAATTGTTTAACTGTATAACTTTCACGGAAATATAAGTCACGTTCGCACAAAAGGCTTGTATTTCCTTTTTTCTACTGGTGGAACTTGGTACTTTATTCATTTGGCGACTATGATAGGATCCACTATCCATCACAATACAGCTATTTGGTGGTATATTCGGCATTAATTTGTTTTGAAGCCAATCTACAAAAACTTCAGCGGTTGTATCACAATGATAATCCAAGCTGGAAGCTGAAATATTCTTGGCTGCTAGAAATAGACATTCTGATATCTAGCCTTCTTCTGACCCCGCATGTAAAATAGTTATTCTTTTACCTTTATTTGATGGAGCTTTGGTGTGGCATTTTTTGGATTTATCAATCCATCCTATACCGGGTGTGTCGTGGGTGTCATACCAAGTCTCATCTAGGTAGATTATCATTCGATTTTCCGATCTAGCTGTATTTATTTTTTCAAGATATTCCATTCTGAGTTGTTGTAAGCGTCGTGATTCCATTATAACTTGCCTTTTGTCTATTTTTTTGAGCAAAAATCCCAAACGACGTAGAATACGCCATAAAGTTGTAGTGGGGCATTTTATGTCACAACTATCCTCAGACAGCCTCCGTGAAAGTGACAAAACGTAGGAACTTTTTGTTCTGCATACATTTCATAAATTTTGGGGCGGATTAAGTCTTCGTGACAGAAATCAATACATTTCGACACACTTTTGTTTTTTCGTGTTTTTTAGCGCTATCGAAGTATTTACAATTTTCCAAACTGTACTTTCAGGGATGCTTGTTAAAGCTGATGTCTCCATCAATGAAAAGTACTTTTCGTGGCCTCGCTCCACTAACTTTAAATAAACACTTTTAACTATCACTTTTGCCTCAACCGGCAAACATTTGCGGCTTCTGATGGAAAGGGCTTCGGACATTTTAATACCCTGTTAAACTTTATAATACACACTATTTTAGTATAATACTGCAGATAAAATGAAGAATATTCTTTATATTTATAAACACGAAGTAGCCAATAAAATATTAGATTGAAAAGGGTAGTATGTATATATATATATATATATATATATATATATATATATATATATATATATATATATATATATATATATATATCAATTAGGACCATGTTACGGCCAGGCACATGCGAAGATTCTAACGGTCGTTTAATGTTTTTATTGCATCAATTTGCCAAATTACTTTCTTATATCTTGAAAAATACTATACTGTCACAAAGCAACGGACAATTCCATAAATTATTTAAAAAATACAAGAGTTACCTTTTAAATTTCGGTTTGTGCAACAAATTTAACTATGGTTTCCTCAAAGTTTATAAGTAATACCTTTATTTATTGTCTTATTTTAGTACCACTGTAAAATTTAGAATCATTTACGTACACTTAGGATCAGGTCTTTTTACTAACGTCCTGAGATTACTTATTGCATTCGAAATGAACTTCTGCCGCGAAGTATCTCCTTTCGCATCAAAAATAATTGATCGCTCTTAGCAGAAATAGGACACATTTAGGTTGTTATTTTGAAGCATACAGGAGATTGCGTTGTTACATTATATAGTTTCACTAGCAAAACTCAAGGAATGAAATACATCGTTTTAAATAAAAGAAATTACAAAGATTCCCTTACTCCACTCATAGTCTTCAGGTATTCGTGATTAAAAATGTATAAACAATTATAAATTTACATTTTCCTGACTGTTTTCAAATGTACGTAAAATATTAATTATTTAGAACTAAGAAGTAAAACTTTTGTTAAAATTTTCTATTTATTGGAAACTCTTTTGAAACTTTGTATATAACCTATATATATATATATATATATATATATATATATATCATGAAGAAATGGGTTCTCTAAGACATTTTACATAGCCTAGCATATTTTTTTCTGGTTCCTGTTGATATGTCGAAAATGGAATTTCTGTCCTCCTTTTCTTAATTTTAAGACGAAAAATGAGAAATAGAAATTTAGTACCTAACAGATCAAGCAGAACTACGAAAAAATGGCTAATAATACTACAAAAAATCTATATCCTGTTTGTTGATTTTTTTTAACGTCAACGAAGTTCATTAGCTTCTAATCAAGCCATAAGCGACCCCAAGTTAAACTTTATGTCCAAATTTGTTGGTTACTAGGTCAGTGAACCCAAATACATACTACGTATGTTTTTGAAAAAATTTAACGCACTTGACTCTGGAAATTGTACCGTTTCAACAAAAAAAAAACAAAATAGTCCCTTCTTAATCCAATTTAATTTTGTTTTATAAAAGCATTGACTATCAGTTCAACTATAGTTAATTGAAATCTTTCTGGCAAAGTTGTGTTTTGTGGTATATTAGACTTATAAATTTTTGGACTGTAAATTGAACGCTAATTTTAAATGTTGAATGAGACTAACATTAAAAATACGACTTATTACTAATAATATAATAAAGTTCATTGAGTTTTTATATTTTTGTTTTAATTAAATACTTTTAAAATACCTAAACATCTGTAGCTTCGATTTCTTATTACCTTTAAACATGGAACTTACGACATAATTAAAGACGTAGACTCTACATCGTAGGGTATTTTTAGGGCTAAATGCCAGATATTGTTCTTACGATTTGCAAATAAATATATGTCTCCACAAAACTGCAATTAAACATGATGTAAATATGTGAATATTATTTATTTATCCAGTTAATTAAATCAGTTTTTGTCAAATATCTTAATTAGTTATTGTCAGACACATCTTGCACGTACATAAAAATATCTATTTAGAGATCCTCTGATGTTTCTAAGAAACTTGCACCATTTGTTTTTATCTTTGTGGAGAATAGTAGAAAAAACAACAAATATATTAGGAATTCTTCGAGGTTCCAGCGAATCAAGGCCGCCGGTAAGTTCCGGGTCTCCAATCAGACGAACAGCTCTTCTCTGAATAGAATCCAACAAATGCAGTGTGTGTTTGGGAGCGGAGCCCCAAACATTGGAGCAGTATTCCATAGTTGATGGAATTTGAGCTTTGTAAAGAATTAACAGTTGTTGTGGAGTGTAAAGCTTTCTGGTTCGAAATAATATTCTCAACTTTTAAGAAGCTTTCCTTGCCATGCCTGCAACATGCTCATGCCAGGACATATTTGCCCCCAAATTAACGCCCAACAAATTGAGTGACGATGTTAGAGGAATGGAGTGCCCCGTCATAACTATGTCGGGTTCAGCAACGTTAACTTTTTTAGAAAAAACTGCCGCCTGGGTTTTTGTAGCGTTAAATTCCACTTGGTTACTGTCACTCCAAAATAGAATTTCTTCTAGGTCTTTATTAAGTTGAACAACTTCCCGCTGTCTGCGGACACTCGCCTGAGCAGCCGATGTCCGAGCGTTCAAATTGAATGAAGAGATAAGCGTACTGTCATCTGCAAAGCTGTGTGGATTTCCGGTCTTTTCCAGCAGATCGTTAATGTAAATGAGAAAGAGAGTAGGAGATAGTATGGAGCCTTGGAGCACACCGGCGTTAATAGCGAAGGTGTTAGAAAGAAATCCATCGACCGCCACTCGTAAAGAACGCTCACTGAGGAAACATGAGGGCCACAAACAGAACTTTTCTGACATACCACAAGAACGTAGCTTAGCCAACAGCCCATCGTGCCAAACACGGTCGAATGCCTTGGATATGTCAAGAGCAACCACTCGAGATGCTCCAAAGTGTTCAATTGCGTTGTTCCAAACATGTGTTACATAAGTCAGAAGATCTCCTGTTGATCTATGTTTACGAAAGCCATATTGGTGATCGCTAATAATGTTGAATTCTTGAAGATATTTTTAGAAGATGTTGATTGATAGCCTTTTCCATGACTTTCGATATTATTGAAAGCAGTGCGATTGGTCGGTAGTTATTTGGCAAGGTCTTCTTGCCGTTTTTAGGTATCGGCCGAACTGTGGCACATTTCCAGCAGGAAGGAAATATTCCCTTTCTGTAGGATAGGTTGAAAAGTCTACAGAAAACTGGTGTTAGTTCCCTCGCACAGTTGAGAACTATGGCAGGTATTCCGTCAGAGCCAAAAGTTTTTTTGGTGTCTGGCTTCATTAAAAATACGTTTTATGATACGCTGTCTTAAGACAACATCGGACATCCTTGACTACACTATGGGAATAGTAGGTGGTGTTTTTCCTTGGAAATTGACAGTAGAATGTGAAGCAAAGATTCAGCCAAAAAATTCGATTTTTCAACAGGTGTCGTTGCAATAGAATTATCTGGCCGTGTAGTGGTGGTATAGTGGATCTGGTGAAATTTTGGCTAATTGCCTTGGCGACTGACCAAAAGGACCTGGAATTGTTGGGACATGCGAGAAGTTTGTTCAAGCAAAAGAAGTAAACAGTTACAACTATCAGTTTTAATAAATTAAAGTAATATTGTCATTGTTTGTTCAGATTTTCTAAAGAATGAAAAATTACCAAATAATTGTAAGATGAAAACCAAATTGAGAAATGGACAGGAACTACTTGTTCCCATTATTATTATTTAACAACTGTAAGTAATAAAAATAAGTCTTGCTACAGGTTGTACTTGGTGATCAACACAGTTTTGTGCTATTTATTCCAAAAGCTGATTATAAATTATTATTATATATAAATATATATATATATATATATATATATATATATATATATATATATATATATTTATATATATAATATATATACATACATATATATATATATATAATATATATATATATATATATATATAATACATTAAATTCCAAGTGTCAATCCTTTCGTATGACGATGAATTTGCACGTTTCGCCAAAATCTCATTTGGCATTTTCAAGTGCTCTTACTGCTGCTACTCGATACTGTATGTTGTTGCTGCCGCTCGAAGCTAACTAAAAACAATATATATATATATATATATATATATATATATATATATATTATATATATTATATATATATATATATATATATATATATATATATATATATGTATATATATATATATATATATATATATATAATATAAAATGCAACGTCTCTCTATCTGTCTGTATGTCTGTCCGTTAGTGCGCTTATCACTCGAGAACCACTTATCCGATTTACGTGCTTTTTTTTTTAAACATACATATGTTCTCTGGCCAGGTTATAGGATATATTTTATTACGTTAGTTAACATAAGGAATAAGCAGTGACGATAATAGTGATCAAGTCGAAAAAAGTTTGCCGCTAGCGCGTTCTCTTGCAATACACTGCCTAAACCATTTAAATATGGAACAATATCATGTAGCAAAGAATATAATATAAAAAATGCAAACGTCTCTCTGTCTGTCCGTTGGGGCGCTTATGACTTGAGAAACACTTAACCACTGGCCAAGTTATCTATAATCTTCCATAATATTGTAGTATTCATTTTTTCCTAGATTTTAACATCATGTTACAACACCGTTTTTCTTTCTATAATTCCTGTAATAATTGATAATTTAAGTAAAACAGTGAGTTTAAATTTTTGAGCAGTGTAATTTGATTAAGTAGTGAGTTTAAATTTCTGAGCACTTTAACTTAAACCAGCAGTGTGAAACGCGTGTTGCCGGCTTAACTTATTTAGTTCGCATTGAATGCGTCGGATTTTGCGTCCCGGAAGTGAACCATTTCAAAAGACTTCACTTTGAAGAAGGGGCAAAAGATATATAAACGGCCATTTCGAGTTTTTCAAGGCTTTTTCCTCCAGCATGCCGTAGTGGCCTTGTTCTTCCCTCATGCCGTAGTGCAGTAACAGTCTGGGTGTAGTTTTATAGATCTCAAGTTTAATGCCGTTTTTCCGATCTTAAATATTCTGCTCATCGGGGCATTTTAAAAGGTGATTAGTTACCCAAATGAAAATAGGAGAGGAGTGGCTGAGACAATATTTTGATAAGAATCTTACCAGGAGAGGTCAAGCAGCTTATGGAAAACTCACGAGGAGAAGCGAATCAGTAAGTCAGTAGAACACCAGTTTAAATATCTCACTTCCTGTCTACAAAGTGTGTTTCCAACAACAACCTAACACGTGTAATCCGCGAAGACGATTTTTCAAACTCTTATATCGTGTTTTTTAAAGCCTTTTATTAAAAACTTAATAATCCTAAAGACTCTATGCAATAGTGTGCACTCTCTTAGTATAAAAGGTTATTTATTAAGTCTATGTAATTTTAAGAGTGTAATAAGAGGAAGAATTTTTATTTTGTTAATGTACCCTTCTTCATTTAAATGTGTGGTGTCTCACTAAACTCCTGCTCTTTCTTTCAGGACGCAACGGTTGTACGTAAATTAATTTTATTTCAACAACTAAATAACTCTTCAGTATTTTTTCATTTTTTGAGCTGAACTTAGATTCTTTTTATTTTAAAATGAATGATGCTCAAACAGTACAACTAAGCTTTAAACAACTATGGAGACTATTTTCAAAAGACGTACAAAAATATCTCTTATCCATATTCTCTAACCAGTAAAAAAAACGAGCTAGCTTATATATATTTTTTTTTTTTAGTTCTTTCAGTATTAATATCCCCACTCAATCCATCCTCAGAAATTACGATATACATGAGGGGCAAATAACGGCTTCTATTTAATAAATAAAATATTTATTAAAAATAAAGAAACTTGGGCTATATAAAATAGAGCCACCGCGGAGACGTTATAAAATAGCGCCGCAAACGTGAGGCTATACAAATGGCCCCACTTCTAGAGGCTACGTTATATATAAAAAGCAACGTCTCTCTGTCTGTCTATCTGTCTGTCTGTCCGTTTAGTGCGCTTATCACTCGAGAACCACTTATCCGATTTACGTGTTTTTTTTTTAATTCGTACATTTGTTCTCTATCCAGGTTATCTATAATTTTTTAAAAACATGTATATGTTTCCTGGCCAAGTCGGAAAAAAAGTTTGACGCTAGCTCGTTCTCTTGCAATACACTGCCTAAAACTATTAAATATGGAACAATATCATGTAGCAAAGAATATAATATATGCAACGTCTCTCTGTCTGTCTATCTGTCTGTCTGTCCGTTAGTGCGCTTATCACTCGAAAACCAGTTATCCGATTTACGTGTTTTTTTATTCATACATATGTTTTGTTTCCAGGTTCTTTATTTAATGATAATAATAATCTATAATATATATAAAATGCAACGTCTCTCTATCTGTCTGTCTATCTGTCCTTTAGTGTGCTTATCACTCGAGAACCACTTATCCGATTTACGTGTTTTATTTTTTTAGATTTATACATATGTTCTCTGGCCAGGTTATAGGATATCATTTATTACGTTAGGTAGTATAAGAAATAAGCAGTGTTGATAATAGTGAATCAAGTCGGAAAAAAGTTTGCCGCTAGCGCACTCTCTTGCAATACGCTGCCTAAACCGTTAAATATGGAACAATATCATGTGACAAAGAATACAATATATATAAAATGCAACGTGTTTCTGTCAGTCTGTCCGTTAGTGAGCTTATCCTCGAGAACCACCAGATTAGTTAGTGAGCTGTCTGTCTGTCCGTTAGTGTGCTGTCTGTCTGTCCGTTAGTGTGCTTATCATTCGAGAACCACTTATCCGATTTAAATGTTTTTCTGTAATTCTTAACTTAATATTTACCAAAAAAAAAAGCTATAATATATATAAAACGCAACGTCTCTCTGTCTGTCTGTCTATCTGTCTCTCCGTTAGTGTGCTTAGCACTCAAGAACTGCTTATCCGATTTACGTTGTTTTTTTTTTTTTATAAAATACATGTCTTCTCTGGCCAGGTTATAGGATATATTTTATTACGTTAGGTAACATAAGGAATAAGCAGTGACGATAATAATGAATCAAGTCCATGCGAGCGGAGCTGCGGGCCCGGCTTATATATATATATATATATATATATAACTATATATATATATATATATATATATATATATATATATATTATAATAAGATGTTTTAATAGTTAAAAAAATTAAACAACCAAAAACTAATTAATTAACATTGTTGTAAAAAATAGCATATATTTACTGTTTATTTTATTTTTTTATATATATTTTTTTTTAGTTTAACATAAAATAAGTTACTGTAGGAAATGTAGTTAATGAATGTTAGTAAATTGTATGAAAAAGCGCTACATTATCAAATCAAACCAAATCGAATCGAATTGAATCAAATCAAATCAAAGTACTTTATTGTCGTAAAAAATCAATGGTTTTTTCTTGACAAGGTATATTAAATCTAAGGAGTATAAAAACATAGTTATAATGTAAAAATGTAGAACACGCAACAATATATAGTAGACAAACACCGAGTTACCTATTTAACACACCACACTAGAACTAGTTCCAGTCAACGTAAAATTAACACTAGTATATAAAACTAAAACAATAATACGTAGTTGTCATTAGCAAGGAAAAGGAGCATACAAGCCAACACACAGGTGCCTCACGATCAAACGGAACAAAAGACAACAACAGACAGGTCATGCGAGCGAATCAGCATAAAACTCACCCAGATCATAATATGATTTGTTAATTAGTAATTTTTTAATACACTTTCGAAACACTCTAAGTGACTTAGCAGTCTTGACGTAAGTTCGCAAGTGGTTAAAACCAATTTCTCTCCCCTCGTATATTAATGAATGTTTCGTGAGTGCCCTAACTGGGACAGGCAAAGACAGATCCACAGCCCGTCGGGTGCCTCTTTGGGATGCTGCGCACTGAATACTTGAGCGATTCTTATATATCAACGAAGTGGTCTCCTAGATGAACAGGGAAGTAAGGGTCAGGATTAACTGCGTGTTTAAGCCTGTATTTGAATAGGATACGTGTACATAGTTAAATAACATTAATTACCCAATTTGCTTCCGTAGTAAATGTAAGGTTGTTGTTGTTGTTTTTGTTATAGTTTTGGAATTCCTCGGTTGAGCATATAGTCCTATCTTTGAAGGCCTCAACGAAAAAAACTATTCGCAGTGAAGAATGATTCCTAAATCGATAACGGGCGTTAGTGTTTTTCTTAGCTTCAATTGCGATATTTTTGGCTGGATGGTGTAAAGTAAGTGATCATTGTAATCTACTAACAGAACAATACAAAGAAATACTTAGTTTTAAATTGTTTAAAACTTAAAACTGATGTAATGGTTCTTTTTCATTATTGTATTTTCATATACATTCACTTCCATTCTTGTGAAAATACGAAGAAAAAATTCTCTGTCTGGTTTGAAATTTAACTTTATCGAACCATTTTCTTCAGCTATGTTCTTCTGGAATCCTATAAATTTTGAATAGTAATTAAAATATGTTTTTTTTTATACTATATTTTGCTTGAATCTAATGATTAAAATGTAAGTATTTGGTTTTAAAACAGATAATTAAGAAATATTTTTAGTTCTAATAGTATTACCAATGCAATGTTAATTCGAGATAGTTTTCTGTATTCAATCATTTTAAAAACCAAAAATAATCAAATAAAGCAACCTAAAAACACATTTGTCGAACCACACAAGGAGATCTTTAACTAAGTATATACTTTTATCTTACCTGTTTTAGTTATGTCCTTCTCATTTTATCTCTCTCGCACTATATTCGAATCAAAAACCAAGCGTTTGGGCCAGTCCAAAATCGTATTCAGTCAATGGACTTAACCTATTTTTCTTTTTCTCCAAGGTTCGCTTTCACGAACAGATTTTTTTCTTTGGATTTTACATTTTGTTAGCAAAGTAATATTTTTAATTCAAAAATGTCTAAAAAACGTGGAAATAAAAAAAAGTTATATATTGATGAGACTGAAGATGAAATTAAAACAACAGTGGAAAGTAATAATGAGGGCCGAACTAAACATTCAAAAAAAGGCAAAAAGGGTGACACTGAAGATGAAAAAGAAAGCAGTAAGTTTTTCTACTTACGTTAGGAAATACGTGCAGTTGTTTAATGTAACATTTGAAAGACAAGGTCTGTGCTCTTGGGAATAGCAAAGGAGTTATTAAAAATGTTTCAAATTTGTCTGCTTTGATAAAA
>CM032454.1:104989228-105006728 GCA_019049505.1 Pachyrhynchus sulphureomaculatus | reverse complement strand
AGAACAAGTAGAAGAGAAAGTTTTATCTTCAGGGGAAATACAAAATGCACTTTCAAAAATTTATTCAGGTTTGGACATATTGCAGAGTATAGACAATAATGATGACCGTGTCTTGACCGTGTGTCAAACAATTAAAAACAGTGTTGGGTGTTATGAACGTATTTTACAAGAACGTAAACAAAACGTTACCCAAAAGACAATAGATGTATTTTTCCGTAAAAAATAAGAGTATGTATTGCATAAAGTGTTCTTAGAATTAAAGTGATTGATTAAAATGATTTGTATTTTTTTGTATTAAATTTTGACTATGTTTAATCATAAACCTCGATATACGCGAATTTCAGTTAACGCGATTTTTTTTTCGGAACGTATCCCTCGCGTAAAGCGGGGTATTACTGTATATATATATATATATATATATATATATATAATATATATATATATATATATATATATATATATATATATTATATATATATATATATATAATATATATATTATATATATTATATTATATTATATATATATATATATATATATATATATATATATATATATATATATATATATATATATATATATATAATATATACAGTCCCTGGCCAAATTATTAGACGCACTGTATTTTTTTTTAGTAATTTTATGTTTCTTCAGAATTTTTATGCAATAATGGTATATTTAAACTACAATATTATTGATTTTTATTTCAAAGAATTGTTGTAGACTACATATTTGTATTTATTTTTAATATATGGCAACAATCTGTTGACAAAGTGATACATGAACGTAAAGAAGTACAAACCTGTATCAGTCGCGATCGGAATCGAGTCAGGTACGGACGTGTTTCTGTGGCTTTATGGACTGTGATTGTTTGTTTAACAGTTTTTATACTACTCAGTTATTAGTTTATTTTGTATGCAGTGTTTTAAAAAAGTAATTGGACTATTTTCATTATGGGTAGAAAAGGCGATCTTTCACCACGTAAAAAAGCTGAAGTGAAGGCCCTTGTGATTGCGAAAACATTTACAAACCGAGAAATATCACGAAGATTGGAGGTTTCTGAAGCTAGTGTACGACGCATAAAAAAGAAAATTGAGTCAGGGAAGGAATTAAGCCCGAAAAGAAAGAAAAGATGCGGTAGAAAACCAATTTTCACTCCACGGTCAGAGAGATGTTTGAAGAAAATTTGTGTAGAAAACAGATTTGCTACCGCAAAGGTAATAAAATCACAACTCCAGGATGCTAGCGTAAATGCTTCTGAGCGCACTGTTCGAAGAAAATTGAAAGAATTAGATTTTAAGGCCTGTCGCCCCGCCAGGAAGCCCAAGTTAACAGCTGTAATGAAAGCAAAGCGCCTGAAGTGGGCCAAACAATGGCAAGACAAAGATGTGGACTTCTGGAGATCGGTAAGATACAGCAATTTAATCAATAATTGATACATTATTATCATTTTCAGTTAAATAAAGCAAATAAACATGGAAGTTTATATATTTTTTCCTATTTTTTGACAGGTCTGCTTCGGTGACGAAAGCACATTCGAAATTTTGCAGAATAAAGCTCAGTATGTGCGTCGTCGTCATGGAGAAAAGTTTCATCCTGATTGTGTCGTCCCGACGGTTAAACATCCCACCAAAGTGATGATTTGGTCAGTCATCAGCGGCAAGGGCACTGGACGTCTGTACGTCGTCAAAGGAATAATGAGGCAAGATCAGTACAAAGAAGTATTACAAAATCGGTTGATTTCCGCAGCTCAGAGAATGGTTTCCAAATGGGGAACCATTCACTTTCATGCAAGATGGAGCTCCCTGCTACACTGCTCGGTCTGTTAAAGCTTTTTTGGCAGAAAAAAAATATCCCTCTGTTGGATTGGCCCCATTGAAAATGTGTGGGAGCTGATGAAAAGAGAAGTGGCTAAAGATGTGATTACCGACAAAACCCAGCTCCTAGAAAAGATTATTCATGTGTGGAATCATCATCCTCAAATGCAGGAGACAGTACAATCTTGCATTGATAGCATGCCGCGCAGAATTAAAGCTTTGATAGCGGCTAAAGGTGGCTCAACTAAATATTGACTTTTACTAACATTAATTTCACTTTTCTTTAAAACTTAATAAACTTATGCTTTTCTAAATTAATGCTGTTTTATTTATGTCAAATAAATAGGTAATTGATTGGATAATATAAAAATAAAAAACAAATCAATTTAAAATAATAAAACGGTACAATATCACTCGGTAATTAATATTTTACATGAAATCTTGCAGTGCGTCTAATAATTTGGCCAGGGACTGTATAATATATTATATATATATATATATATATATATATATATATATATATATAGATATATATATATATATATATATAGATATATATATATATATAGATATATATATATATATATAATATATATATATATATATATATATATATATATATATATATATATATATATAGATATATATATATATATATATATATAATATATATATATATATATATATATATATATATATATATATATATATATATATATATATATATATATAGATATATATATATATATATATATATATATATATATATATATATATATATATATATAATAGAATATATTATATAGATATTATATTATATATATAATAATAATTTTTATATATACATATATATATATATATATATATATATATATATATATTATATATATATATATATATATATATATATATACTACCGTCAGAAAGTATTTGCCCACTTAGAAATTTCAATGTAACTGCCAAAATTTAATACCTAATTAAACCCTTTTATTATATTATGTAAATTTAATTGATTTCTTAACAAATGTCCATCATAAAATTGTTTAGATAAGCCTTTTTGGTAAAATCACAAATTAAAAAACCAATTAGAACAAATTTCCAAGTTTTGCATGATAATCGTTTTGAGGTGATTTCTGAGAATTCCAGTTGAAGTAAAAACTCATTTCAAGTTTCTAGGGATTATGGAAATACCTAGTGACATTTTATGATAAAAACTATGCTATAAATACCATTGCCCATTTGGAAATTAACCATTCGCAAACAATACTTTGTCGTTGATACAGGCTCAATTGTTTTGTGAAAATGCCAAAAACGAAAGAAGTTTCCGTTGAAAATCGTGCTCTGATAATTGTGAGACATTAAAATGGTCACTCGAGTCGACAAATCGCGAGTGATATGCGGATGCCAAGGAGAACGGTGGACTACATCGTAAAAGAATTTTCTACGGGACGTGGAATTCCCAACTAAAAACGTTTCAGGAAGGTCTCGCCGCCTAACCGCACCAGAAAAAACGATTAGAATGGCCCGAAAACATGAAAATTGGACATCAGAACAATGGAATTCCCGTCCTTTGGAGCGACGAATCTAAATTCGAAATTTTTGGTTCAAATCGACGAGTTTACGTGTGGCGGTCAGCTGGAGAGGGATGTTGGGAGCCTGTCAGTTGCCTACAGTAAAACATGGTGGAGGTTCAGTAATGCTTTGGGGGGTTGCTTTGGCTAGGATAGAAGGAATCATGCGAAAAGAACAGTATCAAGATATTTTGCTAACTCAAATGCTTCCTTCTGGCAGAGATATTTTTCAGGGGAAATTTATTTTTCAGCATGACGACGACCCTAAACATTCTACTAAACAAATTAGAGAACTTTTAGACCGATGAAAATTCGACGACGTCCTGGAAGTGATGTGAGACCATTTGGTGGGGCGGAAACTCAATCCAACATCAGAAAATCACTTCTGGGAACTTTTACAAGCAGAGTGGGTTAAAATAACCGAAGAAACTCTGAAGAATCTACTGGACAGAATGCCAAAACTCTGTAAAGAGGTAATTAAAAACAAAAAAATCATGAATATTTTTCTGACTTTCTATAGACTGTAAATAATGTGAAAATAAATAATAATTCATTAAAATTAAAAAAATATATATTATCTGGGTTTTTGTTGTCTTGGGACTGAAATGCCTAGGTAGACAAATACTTTCTGACGGATAATATATGTTTTTTTTAAATTTTAATGAATTATTATTTATTTTCACAGAAAAATATTTGTGATTTTCCAGGATTTTTCTCATCTATGTGACCTGCTTTGTTTTTAATTACCGCTTTACAGAGTTTCGGCATTCTGTCCAGTAAGTTTCTTCAGAGTTTTTCTTCGGTTATTTTACCCCATTCTGCTTGTAAAAGTTCCCACAAGTGATTTTCTGATGTTGGATTTAATTTTCAGACAAACCTGTCCAAATGTTCCCACAGCAATTCAATGGGGTTCAAGTCGGGTGATTGTGGCGGTCACTTCCAGGACGTCATCGGATTTCCATTGGTCCAAAAGTTCTCTAATTTGTTTAGGGTCGTTATTATGCTGAAAAATAAATTTCCCCTGAAAAATAATCTCTTCCCCAAGGAAGCATTTGAGTTAGCAAAATTTCTTGATACTGTTATTTTCGCATGATTCCTTCTATCCTAAAGATTTTTCCAACTTTACCGTTACCAAAACAACCCCAAACCATTACTGAACCTCCACCATGTTTTACTGTAGGCTCCCAACATCCTCTCTCCAGCTGACCGCCGCACGTAATCTCGTCGATTTGAACCAAAACTTTCGAATTTAGATTCGTCGCTCCAAAGGACGGAATTCCATTGTTCTGATGTCCAAGTTTCATGTTTTCGGGCCCATTCTAATCGTTTACGTTTATTCACTTCCCTAAGAAGTGCTTTCTTCACTGCAACTCTCCCGCTCTCTTCTGCTAACCTGTTCTTCACGGTTATCACGCTGATGGGGATGAGCTGCTCCAGGTTTACTTGAGCCCTGATATCTGGTGCAGTTAGGCGGCGATTACGTCTCCTGGACATTGTTATAGCTCTGTTTTCAGCGGAAGTCGTTTTCCGAGACCTCTCTGAACGTTTTTTAGTTGAGAATTCCATGTCCCACAGAAAATTTTTTTTACGATGTAGTCCACCGTTCTCCTTGGCATCCGCATATCATTCGCGATTTGTGGACTCGAGTGACCATTTTGATGTCTCGCAATTATCAGAGCCCGATTTTCAACGAAAACTTCTTTCGTTCTTGGCATTTTTCACAAAACAATTGAGCCTGTATCAATGACGAAGTACTGTTTGGGAATGGTTAATTTCCAAAAGGGCAATGGTATTTTAAAGCATAGTTACATATCACTAGGAATTTCCATAATCCCTAGAAACTTGAAATTAGTTCTTACTACAACTGGAATTCTCAGAAATCACCCCAAAACGATTATCATGCAAAACTTGGTTTGCTCTAATTGGTTTTTAATTTGTGATTTTACCAAAAAAGCTTATCTAAACAATTTTATGATGGACGCTTGTAAAGAAAAATTAAATTTACCTAATATAATAAAAGGTTTAATTAGGTATTAATTTTCGCAGTTACATTGAAATTGAATTTATATATATATATATATATATATATATATATATATATATATATATATATATATATATATATATATATATTTATATATATTTTATATATATTTATATAATTTATATATTTATATATTTATATTTATATATTTATATATTTATATATTTATATATTTATATATTTATATATTTATATATATATATATATATATATATATATATATATATATATATATATATATATATATATATATATATATATATATATATATATATATATATATATATATATATATAATAGAATAAAGAAAGAAAGCAAAATGTTGCCGTATCTACCAAAATTATTAAAAATATAATCTTAATTGGGAACTCGGCAAATTTGGGCGTGATAGGAGATCACACAATTTTCATTAAGCCGCCAATATTATATTCTTATCTATAATAGAATTTCTTTTCCAGTCAAGCTTCTTTAAATTTAAAGACTCTTTCTAATCTCAAATTTTTGGATGCCCTATGGGCAGTAACCTCAGTCCTGTTCTTGCTTCAATCGTCATGTCATATGCTTTAAAAAGCTGCACTCAAAGATTATCCTTCCGACTTCCATTCCTATATCAATACATAGACGATTTAATTCTATCCATACCAGCTGATGGCAAAGAAGAAGTTCTTCATGTTTTCAACTCATTCGACCCACACCTGCAATTCACTATGGAAGAAGAAACCAACAATGCTGTTCCATTTCTGGACACAAGAGTCGTTAGAGACTCCCATAACATCATCAAACTTGATTGGTATAGAAAACCTACTTCTTCTGGGAGATATATCCATGCAAACTCTGGCCATGATTGGAAGGTGAAGGTCAATGTCATCAAAGGCCTATATAGAAGACTGAAGATAATAGTCCATCCTGATTTCTTACTCCAGTCACAAGAAACACTTACAAAACTTTTCATAGATAATGGATACAATCGAAAACTCTTACTAAGAACCAAAGATGAAGTCAACAAGCTTACTCATATCCATCAAATTCCCCCAGAACCCCCTCCCCTCCACCTACCGCATATCTCCCCCTCCCCGTTAACTCCCCCAGTCGAAATAAATTGGTCGTTGCTTCTTTACCATTCATTCCTGGCCTTACAAACAAATTGGTCCACATATTGCGTGTCATTCCCAACATTAAAATCGCCAAATATTACTTCTTCTTCAAAAACAGACGTGTCTTCAGTAAGCTGAAGGCCCCGCTGCCAGTTCTTTCCATGTCAGACTTGGTTTACTCAATTACCTCCCTCAATTGTCCATCAATCTACATTGGCCAAACTTCTCAATCCTTGAATCGTCGTATTGCACTCCATAAAAGTGACACTAGATGCCATCCACACCGATGTGCCTTGGCGACCCATTCTGTTGACAATGGTCATTCCTTTAATTTCAGGGAACCCAAAATTCTTCATTTCTCCAATAATCTTTCCAAGAGAGAGTTCCTTGAGATGTGTTACATCCAGGAGAATCACCTTAATATCAATAAAAGAACCGACCTGGATGGTCTTAGTAACATTTATAGTTTTCCTCCTCTCCTATGATAAATCAACTTCTCACAATCTTTCCCTGTCTTCAAGTGTTTTATGATTCATCTGTACCGCGTTGGTCGTCTCTTTTCTTAGCTCCGTAATTTCCAGGGTTTCTCTCTTCCTTCCTCTCTCTGTTTACGGTTCTCTTTGATTTTGAGCTTCACAGATTCCTTCCATTTTATCTGGGCCATCTTTTGCACCTAGTGATTACTGTCTTCCTTCCATTGACAGTTCCTTGCGTCACCTCTCTTACATTTCCTGGTGCCTCGAGTCTTCATTGGTTTTTTGCCGACAATCTCTTCCTCCAATCAGATTCCAACAAGAAATTAATAAATTAATAATTAATTCACTAGACAATTGTCTTCTTCGTTGCTCCCATTATTGTCACTCTCTCTCTCTCGCTCCCTCGCTCACCATTTACTTATAATTAGGGTGTGTTTTATCCTTCCACTATTACATACCGGGTGTTTTTTGGTCGCTCAATTGGCTACCTCTCTCTCACTTAGGGTCCAATATTTGTACTTCCTTTTCTATCGGTTCCTTCCAGGTGTCGACCCCTCATTCTGGTTAATTGAGTTTTCTTGACTAAACGCCTTATCTCTGTCGGGTAGCTGTCTCCTGTCGTTCTTGTCATCTGTTCCTAAATGGCGGTGGCCATATGTGGTGGTCACAAGTGAATTAATTAACGAGGTTTCAACATCCAAGGTTCCCAATTACATCCATGTGTTAAATTTGTTTTTTAGAATTTTATCTACAGTGTTTTAATGTGTATTTTGTATATTTTATGGATTAACCAACTTTTATATGTAACAACTTTTTTATGTGTAACCTACTGCCATTCAGGCTAACGAAATTCTGTGCACTTCTCATGTGAGTTTTTTAACTTATTATGACTAATATCTTATTCTTGTTCCACACTAATTTTATTTATTATAACAACCTAATGATAACATCATTAATTTAAAGTTATCCCAGACACTATCAGTGAATACGCTCTGTTCTTCTTTTCAGTTCTGCCCTGAAGAAGGTCCCAATCCAGGACCGAAACATTGGCGGCTTAATGAAAATTGTGTGATCTCCTATCACGCCCAAATTTGCCGAGTTCCCCAATTAAGATTGTATTATATATATATATATATATATATATATATATATATATATATATATATATATATATATATATATATATATATATATATATATACATACATACATACATACATATATATATATATATATATATATATATATATATATATATATATATATATATATATATATATATATATATATATATATATATATACATACATACAGTGAAATCTCCCTTCGGCGGACATAAACGGTACTGACCGAAAGTGTCCGTTCAAGAGGGGTGTCCGCTTAAAAGGAATACAAAAAAAATCGTTCTTTAATGAAAACTGTAATTAAAGATTTTGGGACATTTAAACCGTATACTTATGTATGTACATATTTTTAAAATAAACAAAAAACTTACAGCTTAAGGAAAAAACAAAGATTTGTTACCTTTAGATACATATAAAATATAATAGGATAGAGTTATACATATGAAATGAAAGGTCATTTTAATGACGCAAAAATTCATATATTGTTGTTTGTCTCCTCTTATTCTTTAAAAGGGCGTCCACAATCGTATTTCTAATTTTGAAAGAAACTCTAAAGACTCTGCATCTCCGTGATCTTCGGCAAAACTTTTAAGCTGCTTGGTTAGGGTAATAGCTTCACTATAATTTGGGATAGCATCTGTTGGTACTGGAACCTCATTGACACAGAATCTTAAAGTCCTTGTATTTCAACTGGATTTTTAATTTCTTGTTCTGAATCTGGATTTTCAACATACAAATTTTCATCTATGTTCAAAAAATCATTGAGGTTTTCATTATCAGTCAACTCTAACAAATTCTTATTTTTGAGGATATCTGCAAGTACGTTAAGTAGTAAGTTATCTAGATCAGATGTAACAGCCTCAGTAAACTTCACTTTGCATATTTTCATGCTTAAATCCCGCTTTACGGAAGCAATTTTTAACTGTTTCCTTGGTTACTTGTTCCCAAGCGGTTTTTGCAAAGTAAACTACAGCCAGTGGTGTAATTTTCGTAATTAACTCAAAAGCTGTACCAGCAGTTTCAATGTTTACTATCAGGTGTTTCAGTATTAGACTTCGGTAATAAATTTAAAATTTTTTTATAATTCCCTGGTCAAGTGGTTGACAAGCTGATGTACAGTTAGGGGTCAAAAACAAGATTTTTATATTTTTTAAGCGGACATCTTTTGGATGAGATCCTGCATTGTCTAAAATAACAAAATGTTTCTTTTTTCATTGTCTAATCAAGATCTTGCAACCACTTTGTCATAATTTACTCCTGTCATCCAAGCTTTCTTATTATATTCCCAAGTTACAGGCAGGGTGTTTATGTTAATATTTTTAAATGCTCTGGGTTTAGCTGTCTTACCAATGACTAAGAGTTTTCTTTTTTCTCCCGCCGTATTTGCACAATGCAAAATTATAAACTTCTCTTTGGGATATTTACCACCAACACATTTTTCTTTTAATATTAGCGTTTTGTTGGGTAGAGTCCTAAAATACAGGCCTGTCTCATCGGCATTATAGATGTTTCTCGGTGAATGATGAAACATCTTGAGCAATAACCTAAACTTCTTCTCCTGAAATCACTTTAAAAGTTATTTTGTGGCGGATTCTAAATTTATTAAGCCAGCCAGAAGAAGCACTGAATGTAGAATGTCCCAAAGACTCGGCTATTTCTTTTGCTTTGCATCGTATTAACGGACCTGAAAAAAACAGTTTTTTGCTTTTTTATCACGACAAACCTACTTGATACTCTCACCCCCCTTTTAAAAACCATTCTTTGAATTGATATGAAAAGAAAATCAACACACTAATTCCAGAAAACCATATCTAAAAAAAATAATTCGTGTGCATACCTGTCAAAGGAATCCCCTTAAAGGCGAGCTACTATAAACCAGTTATAACACAACTTGTCAATTTTGATACCATTACCAGTCAAAAAGCTGTTTTTTTTTTCATTCAAATTGCTGTTCGGCATCCAATTGTTTAGAAGGGTTTCTTTATGTTTAATTATATCAGCAACTTGTGTTTTTCCGATATTAAAACGCTTGGATAAGTCCCTTACACTTAACTTTTTCCTTATTGTGAACTTCAACAATCTAAATTTTTTGTTTAAGCGTGAGAAATTTTTCTATTTGGAGCCATTTCTACAACGAACGTGTCGCCCACTATGTCTCTTTTTCGCATAGGCGTCAGACTAATATTAAATCCCCGCGACTACCGAAAAATTGAGATCGGCAAATCCCCGGTTTACTTGGGGAATTCCCTCAGTGAAGGCAGGCAGCGACGTTGGCGCGCGGCGCGATTGGGAAACGCAACATTGATACTCTCCACAGAGAGATGAGTCAAGACGTTTATTTTTTATTGTTTTTTGTCCGGTTAAGAGAACATTTTTTTTGTGTTCGTGTTCGTTCAAGAGAATGTCCGTTCAAGAGGGAGTTAACATAATGCCAGTTATATGAGAATCGGTCGGGACCATAAGAAATTGTCCGTTCAAGGGAGGTGTCCGTGTAAGAGGGGTGTCCGCGAAGGGGTATTTCACTGTATATATATATATATATATATATATATATATATATATATATATATATATATATATATATATATATATATATATATACAGTAATACCCCGCTTTACGCGAGGGATACGTTCCGAAAAAAATCGCGTTAACTGAAATTCGCGTATATCGAGGTTTATGATTAAACATAGTCAAAATTTAATACAAAAAAATACAAATCATTTTAATCAATCACTTTAATTCTAAGAACACTTTATGCAATACATACTCTTATTTTTTACGGAAAAATACATCTATTGTCTTTTGGGTAACGTTTTGTTTACGTTTTCTTGTAAAATACGTTCATAACACCCAACACTGTTTTTAATTGTTTGACACACGGTCAAGACACGGTCATCATTATTGTCTATACTCTGCAATATGTCCAAACCTGAATAAATTTTTGAAAGTGCATTTTGTATTTCCCCTGAAGATAAAACTTTCTCTTCTACTTGTTCTTCCTCATCGTAGATAGGATTATTCTGTAACTCGATCAGATCTTCATTGCTAATAGGATCGTCGTGCGTTGCTACAAGTTCTACGAGATCTTCTACCGTGACATCTTCAAGTTCAGACCCCTCAATCATTGCAGCAATGTCTTCAAGCACTTGTCTCTGCATCTGGACAATTCTTCTAGGTGCTTCCACTACATCTGGCCAAAGATTACGCCACACCCCATTCATACAACTCATTTTAACTTCCTTCCAAGCCTCTTCTATGTTGTGAATAGACTTCATAATGTTGTATGACTTCCACCACTCTCGCATAGACTGTCTTCCTTCCCCGTCATTTTCATGAATTAGTTGGCTAAAAGTGCGGCGATGGTAATAAGCTTTGAAGTTTGCTATTGCTCCCTGGTCCATAGGTTGTAATATTGACGTAGTGTTTGGTGGAAGGAACTTTACGTACACTTTTAAGTTCTCTGGGCGTATCAAGTGAGGTTGGATGTCCTGGGGCATTGTCTAAGAGTAATATAACTTTAGGTTCAAGCCCATTTCTGTCACAGTATGATTTGACTGATGGGCAAAAACTATTAGAATACCATTCTTGAAAAATTTCCCGTGTAACCCACGCCTTTCTGTTTGATCGCCACACAACTGGTAGACTTGTCTTGTCTGTGCCTCGCATTGCACGGGGTGTTTCTGAATGGTACACTAGTAAAGTTTTCAGTTTGAAATCACCAGTGGCATTACCACCCAGCAGAAGTGTTAGTCGATCTTTCGCAGCTTTGAAACCACTGGCTTGACGTTCTTCCTTAGAAATGAATGTTCGAGATGGCATTTTTTTCCAGTAAAGTGCGGTCTCATCAACATTGAAGATGAGACAAGCAGGAATTTTCTCTCGTCTAACGAAGTCTTGAAACTTGTCTGGAAACTCAGCTGCAGCTTGAATGTCCGCGCTGGCCGCCTCGCCTGTTATGTGGATATTGTGAAGATTAGAACGCTGCTTGAACCGATGGAACCAGCCTCTGCTGCAGCAAAAGTCGGAGTGGCACTCCCTTCTCCTTCTTTTGTTTTCAGCATCTCATACAAAGATTTTGCTTTTGTGCATATGAGATCTTGACTTAGTGGTGTGTTCTTCTTATTCAAATCTTCGATCCAGACTGACAGTAATTTTCTCCATTCTTTCTAAGATAGATGATCTCGAACGAGAAAGTTTTGTTGCACTTATAGGTGTTGAACCTTCGCTGGAGATTTTAATTTTTTCCCGATTTTTATAAATCGTTCTCACAGTCGATTCTGAGAGTCCAAAATCTCTCCCAACAATTGTTGCTTTGCCTCCATTTTCCATTCTTCTTAACACTTTCATCTTCAATTCCAAAGTGACGCTTTTACGCTCTTTTTTTCTTTACAGGCGGCATTTTTAACGTAGGGTTAAATTATGTATGTATGTATCTCCAATAAATATTAAAACAAAACTGCCAGCCGACCGAACTAACATTACGGAACAAATGAACACACGAAACGAACGAGGAAATCCCCATAGAACAAAGTCGAAGGACAGGGAATTCCCAATTCTTCAAAGAGAATATTCAGAGAAAGCGGGGATCCCCCCGCGACCATAGAGAAGTTAATGACTACATGAGCGCGAAATTTGAAATTCGCGTTATAGTGAAACCGCGCGTAACGGGTCGCGCTAAGCGGGGTATTACTGTATATATATATATATATATATATATATATATATATATATATATATATATATATATATATATATATATATATATAGATGTACAGATATACAGCAGCTTAAAAAGTTTTGCCGAAGATCACGGAGATGCAGAGTCTTTAGAGCTTCTTTCCAAATTAGAAATACGATTTGTGGACGCCATTTTAAAGAAAAAGAGGAGACAAGCAACAATATATGAATAATAGAGAATTAAAAATGTGCAGGTCGAAACTGTCAAAATAGTACACCTAGAATGTTTCTGGTTGTTTTTTCTATTCCCTAGCCCTTCAAACCACCTAAGTGTAATTTGAGAATTTGTGGCAATTTATAAATTATTGCCGCTTAATCAGGAAGTATAAAGACCATGTGTCGTCGATAACAAGGGCTGTATTAAGGTGAAGCGAGTGACAAGGAGGGCTCTTTTTCTAGACTCATCGAGGCGGGAATGATGCTCTCCCTACAAAACTGGCGATTTTTGTACAATTTTCATAAGCAAATTATTAAATTTCAATTCTGTAATATCTTCATTAAATAGATAAAGGAATCCTCGATTATTGTAAAGCGTACAAAGGAATACATGATAATAACTAGATGAAGGTCGAAGTCTAACACAATAATCTTAAAGCAAAATAAAATAAACTAGTTTTACAATTTTGAGCTATTTTCGCATAAGGTCAACCAGAACATTCAATTGTTTTAATACGAGTATTAAGATGTGCGAAAATGTCCACATATTATACATTTCTATTTTTTAGTGCCCCGTACGGAACGGAAGATCACTTCAGTGTCTGTCCATCTGTCTATTCGTCTGCCTGTCCGTCTGTCTATCCGTCTGCCTGTCCGTCTCTCACACCCCATTTTCTCCGAAACTATTTGACATAGAAAGTTGAAATTTAGCACTAATATAGGAATTGATAGCCTCATCGGAGCCGTGTAGTTTTGAAAGTTAAATTTTGACTTAAAGGGTTAGTTTTGGGGGGTGAAATCGGAAGTGAAAAAAAAAATACCAAGTCATTGAGTGGTGTTAAATGAAAGCTTGTGAAAACACATGTTCAAAAACATATATCATATAATACTTGCGCACACTTTTCTTTCTATTATTTTTAAAAAATTGCCAAAAGTCGCTGTCCCCCCTTATTTCGAAAAGTATTGTAGATTGAACAAAATGATCACGAGTTCATTACCTTTATCTGGTATATAATAAAAAAATGTATATATATATATATATATATATATATATATATATATATATATATATATATATATATATATATATATATCAAGGTCATCAGTTTTTAACAAAGGTCGGAAACAAATTTTGTTGAAAACTCATTTGAGGTGTATTTTGTGAAGTCATTGATCATTTTATACCTCCGTAACAAAAATTTTTAATTCAAAAGCAATCAACGTATGGAACACTAATTGCGGAAGTCCGACTTGCACTTGGCCGGTTATTATTATTTTCTTTTAAAATTATTTCTCGATTTTCCATCGTCTAGTAGCCTTGTATGAAGAATTTTCTAATACAACAAATTTTACTGATAATTTTTTATTTTTGACAACAAGCAAGTCAAATAGTTCTAAAATCCTACAAAGTATATCCACTCTCAATCTCCTTTTAATTTAATTACATTTATTCTTAATTCCACTTTGATTTTAAAAAATATAATGGTAATATCTTTAAGCCTGAAGATTGAAAACTTCAAATAGTTTAAAGCGATCAACCGATATCAGTCGTAATATTTCTTTTCGGATTGCTAATTGACGCTACTTAGCCGTATAAACTATAGTATTTGATTGACAATGTCACAACAAACACACGACGATAATTTGGTATTTTAAGACTAATTAACCATAATTAGTCGCAAAATTACCGGTAGACGGCAAATCATCTTAAAACTGCTAACCTTTGTTAGCCGATTAAGCAACAAATGACAGAACAAAAATAAAAATAATTTATCTTTAGGTAATTCACATGACATTAAATTGTGAAACTGATATTTACTCTAAGGTTTAACAGTTAAACACTATTGTGATTCTGTAACGTGTTTTTACTTCTTAAACTCGCTTGAAACTTGTAACTTTCCGTTAATGTTATTGTATTTTGTAGGCATGGAAAGACCACTCTGCTTCGTCATATAGCTCAAAGAGCATTTAACATACCTCCTAATATTGATATTTTATATTGTGAACAAGAAGTTGTGGCTGACGAATTCAGTGCTGTAGAGACAGTACTAAAAGCCGACGTTAAAAGAAATGAACTATTAGCAGAACAAAAAAAATTGGAAGAAGAATTTAATTCTGGGAATTTAGATGTACAGGATCGTTTAAATGATGTTTACGCGGAGCTTAAAGCTATTGGAGCAGATTCTGCAGAACCTAGAGCTAGAAGGATATTAGCCGGTCTTGGATTTACCAAGGAAATGCAGGTTAGACTGACTTGATTTATAACTTAAATTATATGAATATCATAATTAATGTTCCGTAGGAAACACTTATGGGATCACTTTGGTGTCTGACTGAGTGTCACACCTGATTTTTTCCGAAACAACTTGACATAGAAAATTGAAATTTGGCACAAATATAGGAATTGTTGGCCCAATCAGAGCCGTGTAGTTTTGAAACTTAAATTTTGGCTTGAGGGTTAGCTTTTGGGGGAAGTGAAAAATTTTTTTTTCCAAGGTCATCGAGTGGGGTGTAAAATGAGAAGTTGTGAAAATACGAGTTCAAAAAATATATATGATGTAATACTGGTGCAAACTCCTCTTCATGTCACTTTTTTAAAAAGGCCAAAAATCGCTTCTCCCACCAGTACTAGTCAAAAAATTTTGAAAAAATTCTGGAATATTCTCCATATTTGAGAGATTGAGCGAAAATTATCACGAATGTATTACGTTTGATAATTTATCTGGTATAAAAAAAACTATGTGCCTTAAGAATATAGTGGAGCTTTTTTTTAATATATTTTTTAGTACATTACTGCTACCGAGTCTTGCGTCGCTCCTATACCGAGACAAAAAATTTTATTTTATTTGCTTATTACTAAACATATTTAGGTAGCAATTCTAGATTGAGCTAGATTGATTTTTTAGGTATTAGGTAGCTAAGATGCTAAACTATTATACATTATTAACTAAGAAAAAACCTTAAAATACATATTGGATCTTAAGATATATACATGTCAGGGACTGAATTAACTTAGCCTAGGTAAGGATTTTATTTTATTTTAAGGCAATCGCCATAATACGGAACACTAATTGAACAAGTCCACTTGGCCGTTTTTTTTTAATAGCTACAGTTAGATAAATAAATATCAGTGGGGTTCTATTTGATGCTTTTTAAACAACAAAAAACGTTGTCTGTTTCTTATTACAGGCAATATGAAATTCAGCCTTTCCACTAAATTTTGATGGAAATAATATTGGATAGAAAAGACCACATTTTTCCATTTGTACTTTAAAATCAATAAATTTTTACTGAGAAAATTCAAGAACACAATAGTTTTTCGAGGAAAGCCATTAAACAACTTGAACGTTATAAATTTAGGATAAGGTTATTTAGAAACAATCACATAAAAATTAACGAGTTTGTAAACTTACGACCTATATAATTATTTTTTTTTAATTTGTATGGGGTTGTCCATATGTAGTAGAAGCAACAAAAATATTCTGAAAGAAGTCGATTTTTTTTTTATTCGAGGTTATTATATTTTCAACATTTTAGTTAAACAGATATTAGCTATAGAACTCGACATAGAAACTATGATAAGACGAATCTTTATGTATCATGTATGTTAATGCCACAGTACAATGTACTTTAGTTAGTTAGAAATCTATGATTTTGCCTGACGCATTATAGCGTCCGAACATGCACCTGCCCATGTTGAATTTGGTTCTCAAATTCCTATTGATGGAAAATCTGTTAAACCACAAATTTAACATTGAGTTTTTGAATTTTGTAGAAGAAACGAGAAAAATGGTTTAAGAAATTTTATTGTTTGAATTTATTTCAAGATTTGTATAGCTTCGGTCATACTGTTTCAAAAAGAGCGACCATAGTTATTATGCTCTTCTTTATAAACATTTTGAAAGAGCTTCAAATAATAAACTTCCTTATACCTTTAGCTGCAGTTTTGTTAAATAGATTATGGGTGTTTGTAATTAAGGAAAAACGCCGTTTGACAACACTATAAACAAAAGAGCGCGAGGAAAATGTTTTATAGCAACACGAATTTGGCGGGACTAACAATGCCAATGAAAACAGGCAATTAATCTCGCCAAATTTTATTGCTTGTTTTTTGATTGGTATTGTTTAATCCCGCTGAAGTCTCATCGCTATAAACATTTTCCCCCGCATTTTTTGTTTACAGTATTATAAAAAAAAAATTACAATTACAAACGCTCATAAGTCTCATGCCTAATAATGCCCTCTCACTTCGGCCGTTTGGAACCGGCATTAAGCTGTAGGTCCCCTTTATCTGTGGAGCACTTAGAAAGGCTCCAACGACAGGCAAAGGCGAGAGGGTCGCGTATGTCCGTATCGAATATGGCACTTCAAGAAAATTAAAAATAACCGGTCAAGTGCAAATGGAATTTGCGCAATTAGTGTTGATTGCTTTTAAAATAAAAAATTTTGTTACGGAGGTATAAAATGATCAGTGACTTC
>CM032454.1:104885084-104981628 GCA_019049505.1 Pachyrhynchus sulphureomaculatus | reverse complement strand
TATCACCCGTAGCAGAGAAATAAACAAGTGCATATAAGTCAAAAACAAAGGCAACTTCTTCTTGCTTTAATTAAATTACCTATATATTTTTGACCACCACATTAAAACTTGTTGCTGGTCTCAAATATGGCTACTTTGACACTTTTCTCTTTAATATTATCTAAAAAATTGATATAAAAACTGTTTTCAACACCACAATTTACAAATATCTTTCTTTATTAAATTATTAAAAGCAGATGAAGCTAATATTTTAGGATTCAACTTTCCATTCCACGTTTTAAAAAAAATTAACCTTTTTTCATAAATTCTAAAGATTATATTTAATTTCCTTTTCAAAAGATTCTAAACACATTTCTAAGTTATAAATATATAAAACAAGATAAAATTGACAACTGAAATACTTTCCTATGTTATATGTCAACCAGGTAAAGTTGAGGGGGTACAGTAAGCGTCAACAAATTTGTTTTTTTCTCCAACTCATTGATAAACAGGAATACCGCAATATCCCCAAGCAAGCGTTTCGAAAGAATTTGGAATTTTGAATCTTTTATTATCTACCGAGGATAAAGCTAACTTATTAAGTAATTCTGTGTATATATTATGCATCCTAGATCGAAATACATACAAAGCACATAGATGAAAGAAGGTTTTAGAATTACGTTCTACAACATCTTTATAATCAATAACAATCAATAACATTTTTTTTTAATTCCCTTAGCCTTTTTAAGTAAATTATTTTTGGTTTTCACACAATAAGTTTGGCTCCAGTTCCATAGAAACATTCATGGATTACCCACTACAAACTTCGTTATTGGCATATTGTGAGCATTATTAATTTTTATAATTAGAAGTGTCAAAATAATCGATATAATTTTTTATATCTTCATAAACTTTATCTGTTTCTATTTTCAAAATAAAAGAGTCAGGATCTATGTATAATGATTTTACCTTGTCTTGATATAAGGGTTTTAAGAAATCATAAAAGAAACCATACATAATAGTCTTAGAAATACCTAAAATAGAAAGACCTACATGAACAGGCTTGTCGAATTCAATTAATATTTTATTCATTTGAAAGGCATCTAAATTTTTATTAAAAATTGTACCAAGTACGCAAGATAGAACGAATTATACCAAGTACGAACACCTAAGTTAGTTATGTTTTTTATATTAAATATTTTATAATTAAATAAAATTAAGTATGATGACAATTTTTTCAGTTTGACACAATCTAATTTTTAATACAACACATAAAGGTTTTTTATAACCTATTTAGAAGCACCCTAAAATCGTATTAAATATGACTCTTATTAAATCTCTAGGCGTCATGATATTGAATGAATTTTTATACCAAAAATAAATGTAATAAAATAAGTATCATAACATTATCGACATTTGAGAGTGAATGACTCATTGAAGTATATAGCATATTGAAGGTATACACTTCAGGAATTACACGATCTAAAAAATTTCAAACGGTCTTCCTTGTTATTTAACTATTCTTGTGTATTGTGATTTATTTTAGACAATAGAAACCTTAACTTAAGAGATCACTTTAATATTGGTTCAAAGAAAATACAGTTTTAAATATAAACAGTAGTTTTATTTCAAAAATAACATTTATATTTAAGATAATAATAATTTATTTTTTGATTTAATATTCAAAGCACATTGAATCGTATTGAAATGAAATCGTAAACTTGATTCTATCACAGTGCCAATTCTATTATTTAACCAAATGGTAAAATTTATAATGGCTAAACACAGGCACAATGACCATTTTTAGTCTTAGATATTACACATAAACTTATTTGCCTTACTATACAAAAACTACGTTGAGGTTTTGAAATCTGGGATCCATGACACACAGCAGTTATAACCACTACACCAAACGCTTTATTTTCGCACTGACACGCATTTGCCTAACTATGTTAGCATCTGTACTAGTGACTCATCGCTCTTTATGATACTAACATGGATAATGAAACACGCGTTGAGAGGAAAATTAAAGTGTTTGATGTAGTCGTGATAACTATTGTGTAATACAAGAACATATAACAGAACAAGAGTTTTCTCATATATTTCACTTCATCTTAAAACTTTAATATATAAGATATAGAAAAATTTTAGATAAATTAATTATATTAAACAAACGCTCTTCTTATTCTTCTTAAAGTCCTTCTCCTACCGGAGATTGGAAATCATCATCGCTATTCGGACTTTGCCCGCAACCGCTCGGAACAAGTCGATGCTGCCGAGACTAACTCAATCATGGTTTATCAACCATAAAATCCTACGTCGACCAATACTTCGTTTGCTTCTTATCTTCTCCTGCATTATCACCCGTAGCAGAGAAATAAACAAGTGCATATAAGTCAAAAACAAAGGCAACTTCTTCTTGCTTTAATTAAATTACCTATATATTTTTGACCACCACATTAAAACTTGTTGCTGGTCTCAAATATGCCTACTTTGACACTTTTCTCTTTAATATTATCTAAAAAATTGATATAAAAACTGTTTTCAACACCACAATTTACAAATATCTTTCTTTATTAAATTATTAAAAGCAGATGAAGCTAATATTTTAGGATTCAACTTTCCATTCCACGTTTTAAAAAAAATTAACCTTTTTTCATAAATTCTAAAGATTATATTTAATTTCCTTTTCAAAAGATTCTAAACACATTTCTAAGTTATAAATATATAAAACAAGATAAAATTGACAACTGAAATACTTTCCTATGTTATATGTCAACCAGGTAAAGTTGAGGGGGTACAGTAAGCGTCAACAAATTTGTCATTTTCTCCAACTCATTGATAAACAGGAATACCGCAATATCCCCAAGCAAGCGTTTCGAAAGAATTTGGAATTTTGAATCTTTTATTATCTACCGAGGATAAAGCTAACTTATTAAGTAATTCTGTGTATATATTATGCATCCTAGATCGAAATACATACAAAGCACATAGATGAAAGAAGGTTTTAGAATTACGTTCTACAACATCTTTATAATCAATAACAATCAATAACATTTTTTTTTAATTCCCTTAGCCTTTTTAAGTAAATTATTTTTGGTTTTCACACAATACGTTTGGCTCCAGTTCCATAGAAACATTCATGGAATACCCACTACAAACTTCGTTATTGGCATATTGTGAGCATTATTAATTTTATAATTAGAAGTGTCAAAATAATCGATATAATTTTTTATATCTTCATAAACTTTATCTGTTTCTATTTTCAAAATAAAAGAGTCAGGATCTATGTATAATGATTTTACCTTGTCTTGATATAAGGGTTTTAAGAAATCATAAAAGAAACCATACATAATAGTCTTAGAAATACCTAAAATAGAAAGACCTACATGAACAGGCTTGTCGAATTCAATTAATATTTTATTCATTTGAAAGGCAACTAAATTTTTATTAAAAATTGCCGATTCTTTAAAGTGTGGTTTTGCAATTAAATTTTCAGCACCATCTTTCCCATCATTTTTTTCAAATTGGGTAACTAACCTGATGTCTGATCGATATTCAACATTTTCCATTGTTTTTTCTTATATTATTACTACGCTTATAATTATAATCGTGTTTAGACCCGTTTCTTAAATTAGTGTTTAAATCTATATAGTTCTTTTACCATGAAAATTGTGTAAACTGCAAGATTCTACAAATTTTGTCTATTTTAAGTCCATTTCTAACAAATTGTTTTAATAAAGTATAATAAACAACATATCGTTGTTTATTTAATAAATTTGGAATTGATTTTGCATGTTTAGAATTAGGAGGCTTATAATTTTCAGGACAAATAGGAAATTCGTTTTGAAAGTCATGCAAATCAGTAGGATATATTAAATCAACTTCTAAAACATATCTTTTGTTTTTGGCAGAGCTAAACAAAATCCTTCTATGGAAGACATTGAGACATCGTATAACCATATAAGTTAGTTGCATCAACATATAATAAATATTTATTAGGCTTAGATGGGTCCAAAATTTCAAGAAACTTATTGTTTGCGACAGATTTTCAAGTAATACAAGTACTAACTCCTCCTCTTATATTATCCTTAATAAAATGTAACATATCAGGATCAGTTAAAAGTTCTAATTCTATATCTGTGAATTTTAAACAAGCCTCAAAACTTAATCCTGTAAAAGTTTAATAATGTGCAGGATCTAGCTTATAGGCATTTAAACAAGTTTTTCTAGAATTTTGGAAAATATGTGCTCAAAGCAATATATCTGGTTTTAAATAAAATTCGGAATATTCACCTAAAGGAATTACAATTGAACAAATTCTACACAACTTTTGCCCTATTTTAGTCATCTTCAATAATATGTTCTCCTGTTAAATGGTTATAAAATTGTTTCCTTTATGGCAATGCGTTTTCATTTAATTTTGTATAATTAGTAATGTAGCTATAAGGAAAAACCGTCTTTTGACGAATCAAATCGAACTTTTCCTTTTCATCGAAGAATTTTAAAATTTCTTGACATTGTCGGTCTACTAGAGTGTTATATAATTTTGATAATGAAGATGGTAAATACTGAAAAAAGTGTATAAATCTTATGCAAAACTGTTTCCTTTTGAACTTACCAGATTGTTTGTCGAAATATGTGTCTACTGTTTTCAAATGAAACATATTTTTCCTTGTTCTGCGCAATAACTTTCAATTATTCATTATGTTGACAAAAATTCTTGTTAAATAAATGATCATCATAATTTTTTAAGTTATGTAGTGTAACCGGAATATAATTTGGTAATTTGAAATTTAAATTACATTTGGAGTAAGCTGGTCCTCTGTAAAGACCCGTGAAGTGATCATAATCTGCAACTTTATCACATTCGTCAATAATAATCTTATTGCAAATATGACATTCGTTTGTATAATTATGATTATGCTATCCAACTCGTTCAATTTACTCGTGGGTTTCATTAATTTTAAATATTTATTATATATGTTAAACATATCTCATTCTATTAACTTAAAAAAACTTGATCACAATTAGAACCCTTATAAAGTTCAAACTTAGGTGCATTGTCATCAAATGAACATTTTATATAATAAGCAAAAGAATATAGCATATGCTCATATTTCTTAATAGTCCAAAAGACTGTTGGAATCAAAAATCATTTAAGTTGCTAACTAATGGATTAAGAAAACATTCACAACCAGCATAAATAACGAAAGGAGCTTTAAATTGTTTTTGAATATTAGTAAATTTTAGAATATTTTCAGGCACTATGCTGCCAATTGTGAGTGTCGGTGATGGTAAAGTGATCTTAACATGATCACAATCATAAGTATTATATCTCGTTAAATCGTCATTGTTTGGAAAATATTTAAAACATCCATAGCAAAAAAAAAATTTCCATGATGTTTTAAAAGCTGATTAGATACAAATCTAGACAAATCTTTAATCCAACAATATTAAAAATTCCCATCATCATCACCAATTAACATGGCGTCCTCGCCTTTGATTTATATAATACAATGGTCCTACAACTTCATAACAACAGATTATGTCAATTTTCAATTTTTCTAATCCATAAATATTTATGGCAATATTATTTAAAAGTTCAAATTGGGCTATATCTTTTAACTTAAAAGGGCTATCCAAACCAGAAATATCATATAAAGAAGAAAAATGGGGGTAAGATGAAGTGTGATATTCTAATCCGTTCGGGTTGTGTAAAACTGCATAAGAAGCTGTTATCATCTTCATTGTACATATTGATGGCGGCACACTTCGTGTCAATTTCAACAGGTAGACGAATAAGCTTCGAAGCTCTTGGGGGATTTTGCTTATTTAAGTTAACTTCTAAATATAGAAGTTTTACCAAAGTCCAACCAGCAAAAAAAAGAAATAATAAAAAGTTGATAATAAAAATAGATTTTAATATTAGGAATAGACTCAGGAGGAAATAAAAAAAGATAGTTGAAAACACAGTAAAAATAAATAATAAACCTACCAGAATCCCTTTTCGCTAACTCGTCTGCTTTTCTGTCAACTGTTTCGTAAAACCCTTGGATTATATCTGGGATATCTGAACTGCTGCAAATCAGTTTGTATTGTGTATTGAAAGACTTGACGCTGTGGGTTAGATTAGCAGGATGTAAATAAAGCCCGAAGAGTTCCACATTGGTTTTGATACAGGTATGTTGTCCTACTACTCGCTCCAATAAACCTTTTCGGGCAACTTGCTTAAAAAAAAAAAACTTTTACATGATATTCCTCAGAATTGACTCGATATGAAATGATACGTTCCTTACAAGCTGATTTTATCACTTCAATTCCAAAAAGATGTTGTAACATGTTGTTTGTGGCCGTTAGATTCCAAATGTCTTCCTCATGATCTTCTAATTACATCTTTTTTACAATCCTGGCAGTATTTCGTCACTTTTGAAACAAATGAAAAATTTAATTAGGCTGGATTAATTATAACTAAAATAATTATTATTCATTTAGTCATTCCGTACATGCATAAAGAATTGACAAAAGCAAGGGAGTGTTTTTAAGAATATAAACTTGTTATTCTCAGGCTCGTTTTCATAGGTACACTTCGAGGTCGACATAAATCTGAAAACCTACAAAAACAAGTTTATGTAGGTTTTCGAATCCAAGTTGACCTCGAAGTGTATCTATGCAAGCGAGCTTGCAACAAGATTATCTTCGTATGCGAGAAAGTGTGGGAAAGTTATGTAGTTGGGTTCGCCAGAAGCAGACGATCATTAAAAATATTAATGTAATTAGTTCGGTGATTATGATGGTTTTCGAAGTAGAGTTGACCTCGACGGCAAACCTGGGAATTTGTTCTTGGGTGTGCTGGTGTGAGAACAAGTCAACCATAGATCATAAAAATTAATGTAGTTAACTCATTTGGAGTTAATAATCTTGTGTTGCAAAACAATAAAACGGGTTATTAAAGGGATGCAAACTAAATAAATCAAACAAATTAAATAAATTAAGTAAAATATTATAAACTTACCTCGTCTAGGATTAGAAGAACGTTCAGGATCGCTTAAATTTGAAGATTCTTTGTCGCAGTAGTGTATCTATGGGAATGCAAAGAGGAGGAGGAGACAAAAATTTTGCCCCCCCGGAGGCAAAAATTTTGCCTCCGAAGAGGTAAATATTTTGCCTCGGCCTCCCATCGACATTCCCACAAATTACCTCCCACCATAATTCTAATTTTACCCTGTCTTAATTTACACAAAAATATAAACCCCCCTATCGACATTATGGGATATAGTTATTGTGATGAAGGGTCGGCCGACCAATAAGTGATGAGGAGTCCGGTGGTCAAAAGGGGTAGTTTTTGGGGGGTGATTTTTAGGGAGTAGTTTTTATGTGGTTTAAAAATGGCAAAAAAAATTTTTTTTTTTCTTATGAGGGTAACTTACCCTCTTTTATTCGTTGCTCTTATCAACACCTCCACAAATTTTCTACCTAATTAAAAAAAGGCAGGTAGGGATCAGGATTCGAACATTCGATTTCGATCTTCCATACTTCAAACCTTCCCACTATACCACTGATCCAATGAAGAACCGTGAAGAATAAGTAAGTGAAGTTACTACATTAAAAAATCTGAATATCAAGAAAATGTAATAAAAATACGTAAGTTGCAGATAACAATAACATAATCGACCGGTGATCATTGGTCATTAGAACGATATGATTTATTATCAACAAAGGGTATGGGAGAAAAATGGGTCTTATTTTAGTAAAAATGGTCTTATTTATGTTATATATTTAGGAAAAATCTATACCGATGGTAGTATATTTTTTGTAGGGGGTGGAAAAAGAAGTGGTTGACATTGGTATAATTAACCAATAGCGGTGTGTGTGTGTGTGTGTATTTTTACTCTTTTACCATACTATATAGATGATACTTGGTACCTTAGTAAACCCTCTTCATTGTGAACCACTTAAAGAACTGCGCTAAGCATAAGAAAATCGGAAAATTTTTTTGTGTGTTCGATGTGTTCGACGAGTTATTAATTATACGGGAAAATATATCAAAAATAAACACTCATATTCGATTGTCAATTATTTATTATTTACATAATTTAAAAAAAAGTTTTAAAACAGTTGTGCGAGCCTAAAGCGATAAAAATTAACAATAGTTGTGAGACGGTGTCTGCAGCGGTATTTGACCCCAGTAATTCAATTTTTACTTTTTAACATATTTAACTAGTTAAAAATTTAGTTATTATGATCTGATGTGAAATTGGAATGTAAATCTATACAGGATGTTTCTTTTTGAAGTAACATATCTGATAAGGTAGTAGGCCTTTGCTCTATATTAAGTATTTCCGCAGACAAAGAGAACGTACAGTGTAATGCTACTTCCGAGCGGCCAAAGTGAGTGGGTTTTACTATAAACACGATATTATATTTGGTTTGCAGTACCTTCCGTTAAAGGTGTCCAACACATTGTAATTTTTTCCGAGTCGAGAATGGAACTCGGGCCCTCAAGCGTAACAAAATATTAATATTTTACTATTGTGATTTGAATTGAAATTGAAATGTACCTCTGTACAGACACAAATAAAAAGTGGAGTAATTTTTTTGGAAATTTCATCTATAGGATGTGTACCTAAAAGAGAGGGGATTCTAATTCACAAGCCAAAATGAAGCTATGTATTTAGAAAAGTAAATGGACTATAGGAAAGACGACTCGTCAACAATAGACAGCATATTTCAACTACTTCACCATATTACACAGAATGGAAGAATATACAGGTGATACTTGGTATTATTAAACAAGGTAATAGTTTCAAGACTTTTATTGTACAAACGTTAACAATTGACGACTGACAAATTGGCTAGGTTTAACCCTATAACTACTAATACATGAGATTATCTAACATAAGTTAAATCACACAGGAACATTGAAACATACAATAGCGTGAAGAATTAGAAAGGCAAATCGTCAAAACTAAAAAGCGGGAGTACCAGAAAGGCAATTGTAGGTAATCAAGCACAGCAGAAGACGCAACAACACCAGAAAGTTCTTCAAAGAAATATCCCGAACCACACACCGATTAAAAAACAAGACTTCAGGGGGAGATAGTGTCCTTTCTGCAAGTCTAAAACTTAGGAGTAAGGAGCTTCACCAAACAATACATAAATTAATACTACTACCCGATGAGTGGAAGCAAAACGTTATTATCCCTCCTCACGAAAAGAGAAATCACCAAATCTGCAAGAATTATAGATGAATTTCCCTTATAAATACTATCTTCTCGCAAAAAGTGCCCTCAAACTTAATACTTGACCGTATAAAACTATACGCAGAGGAATTAAATATGGCTTCTTTCAACATCCTTACTATCTTTAATAGCTTTTTCTAACTTCATCCGTTCCAAATCAAGCTCATTTTGGTTGTATAATACTTTAGTAGCATACATTTTAGATCTAACTCCAGCAAAGCATGTTATAATTCTCCCGGTATTCTCACCTTACTCCATACCTAGAACTAGAAGAAACTGTTACATCAAATAATCCACATCAAGGTTTTGAGTGTAAAGTACTTTAGTAGCATTCATTTTTAATCTAAGTCCAGCAAAATATGTCAAAATTCTCCCATTAATCTCATCTTTTTCCGTACCTAGAATTAGAACAGACTGTTAGCTCAAATAAACAGAAAGTATCTAAAATTCTTCAGGCATATAGCCAAGAAGACTAATGCGATGGAAAAGCTCATCATCTGGTGAAAAATAGATGGGAAAAGAACACTAAAATGGTCCGCTTGAACAAGAGCAGTAATAGGAATTGGTTTCTATGAGTCTATGGAAGCCGCCCACAACCGGAAAGGCATCAATAAAAACAACCACTACTTAGTGTCGCATAGTATCTTTTATTGCCAAATTAGCGAAGTGAAGGGCTAAGTCCAATTTTAGTTTGTCTGATAATATATAGATGATGTTTCTCTGGTGTGTTTTTGTAGAGGGTCGAAAAAAGTAATTGACCAATAGCAGTATGTGTATATTTCTACTTCTTCGCAAAATTGTACAGCATGGAAAAATATACTGGGCTTGAGAGAAAGGAAATCCTAAACTGAAAAAAAAACTAATGGATATCCCAAAACAGATGCGGTTAGCAAAATGTGAAGCTCAATAAAACCCTCTGAATGAAAATGAACATCCAGAAAAGTACAGTTGGAAGGAGTGGGAGAACAGGGAAGAAGTATAAACAACCAAAGAAACCATCGTAGAACACATTTGCTCCAGTACCCGTCACACATCAATATCAAAAAATACAATAGCATAAAAAAACAGTAAGACGAATAGTCAGCAATAAAAAGAATATTTCAACTACTTCACCATATTATATAGAATGGAAAAAGTATACAGGTGATACTTGGTATAATTAAACAAATTCACTCTTAAATAAAAATTCTTTCATTGTTAGGGCTAGCATAAAAATTCAAAATTTTTCCGAAATTTAGTTTCAAATTTAAAAATTCTGTGCTTTGCCTTAAATTCTTGTGACAAATTTCAAAATGTTTCTTAAGAAGTTAAGATCATGTGGAATAGAATAAATTTTTATTTCAAGAAATTGGCAAATGTTGACATTTAATTTCTCTCTCTTCTCTGTTATTTTCATATAGCATATAAACTTCTACTTTTTTCTAATTTTACATTAGTTTCTCTATCATTCCGAACCATGCACACCTGCAAAGTTTGTAACAGACAATTTACGTGACGTGACAGGCTCTATAGACATGTGAGAAAATTTTGTAATTCAGCATTAATAAAGGAACGAGGTAGTAACCCTCCACAATCTTCTATTAAGAAACGAAATAAGTTTTAATACATATATATCTTTTTTTTTCAAAGTTTATTCAATTTTGTAGTTAACTGTATTACACTCTAGCGCACCAGACAACAATATTTCTTTTTTCCTGCTTGCTGGTTGAGCTTGTCTAGATTTGGAAAATCTTTGTAATCACCTATTTAATCCAATAAAAATGTTGACGGTCCTCTGCTTCTCACCAACCAAATTCCATAACACAACTTTCCCAAGATGGCTTTTAAACCACACTTTGTGGTTGGCTTAGGTTCGAAGACCTACACAAACTGGTTTTTGTAGGTCTTCGATGCTTGCATACCCATACCGGCCACAAAGTGTCGTTTGTACGCCAAGTGTCGAAATACTGTCAGGACTGTAAGAAAGATGTAATTAGAAGATCTTGGAGAAGACATTTGAAATCTAATGGACATAAACAAAATATTACCACAACTTCTAGAGAATTTGAAATTGATGTGATAAAGTTGGATTTTAAGGAGCGCATAATTTCCTATAGCATAAATCCTGATGAACATCATGTAAACGTTACCAGTTTTTTTGAGGAACTGGCCAAAAAAGTAACTGGTTTACTAAACGGAGTGTTAGAGCAACACACCTGCATCTAAGCCTACGTGAAACTCTTTGCACTTTATTTACACCCTAGGAATCAAACCTACAGCGTCAAGTCTTTCAATAACCAATACAAAACGATTCAAGGGTTTTACGAAATAATTGACAGAAAAGCAGACGAGTAAACCGAAAAGGATTCTGATAGGTGTAATGTTTTTAATTTTTCCATATTTTATTAGCCCTATTCTATTTTCTTCGGCACATTTTCCTATTCCTTTTAATATCGATTTTTTCTTACTAACTTTTAAAAATTCTAAGATTTAAATATTTATTTCTTTTGTTGCAGGTTGGACATGGATCAAACTTCTATATTTAGAAGTAAACGTAAATAAGCACAACCCCTTGAGAGCTTCCAAGTATATTCCTTTACCATATGAAATTGACAGAAAGTATGCTATCATCAATATGCGCAATGAAGATAATAACTGCTTCTTATGGTCTGTGAAAGCAGCTTTACTCAACCCGAACGAATTAGAAGATAGAACTTCAACTCACCCCCATTTTTCTTCTCTATATGACACTTCTGGTATAGATAGCCCTTTTAAGTTAAAAGATATCCCTAAATTTGAGCTATTAAATAATATTTCTATAAATGTTTATGGATAAGAAAAGTTAAAAAGAGACTTGAAATATTGTTTGAATTTACTTTTGATATATGATGATGATGGGAATTTTTATTTTTGTTGTATTAAAGATTAATCTAGGCTAGTGCCGAATCAACTCTCATAATATCATAAAAAGAAGTTTCTTCGTGATGGGTGTTTACAATATTTTCCAACCAATAACAATTTAACTAGACATAATGCTTATGATTGTGATCATGGAAGAATCAATTTACCCTCACCTACCCCCAAAATTGATAAATTTGGCAACATAGGACCTGGAAATATTCTTAAATTTACTAATATAAAAAAAAAAAATGAAATTCCCTTCGTTATCTATGCTGATTTTGAATGTATTCTTAAACCATTAGCTAGCAAATTAAATGATTTAGATCCTAACAGTTCCTATACCATTAAATAGATTGAACATATATTCCATATTCTTTTGCTTATTATATAAAATGTTAATTTGATGACAACGCATCAAAGTATGAGCTTTATAAAAGTTCTAATTGTGATCAGGTGTTTATAAAGTTAATAGAACGAGATGTGTTTGATAACTATAATAAATATTTAAAATTTAATACGAGTTAGACCATGATCATAGAAACAAATGTCATATTTGCAATAAAATTATTATTGATGAAGGCAATAAGGTTGCAGACCATGATCACATAACAGGTCAATACAGAGGACCAGCCCACTCTAATTGTAACTTAAATTACAAATTGCCAAACTATATTCCGATTATCCTACACAACTTAAAAAGTTATGATGTCCATTTATTTATCAAAAATTTATGTCAAAATAATGAACAATTGACAGTTATTGCGCAGAATAAGGAAAAATATATTTCATTTGAAAAATATATCAATGTAGACACATACTTTGATAAGCAAACGAATAAGCTAAAAAAGAAACAATTTTACCCAAGAGTTATAGACTCTTTTCAGTTTTTACCATCTTCATTATCAAAATTATCTCAAACTCTAGAAGATCAACAATGTTAAGAAATTTTAAAATTTTCAGTATAAAGGAACGATTTGATTTGATTCGCCAAAAAGGGGTTTTTCCTTATAGCTATATTACTGATTATACAAAATTAGATGAAATCACATTTACCAGACCAGGAACAGTTTTATAATGATTTAACAGAAGAACATATTACTGAAGAAGAATATAATAGGGTTGAAGTAGTCTGGAATTTGTTCGATTGTAAATCAATAGGTAAATATTCTGACATATATATATATATATATATATATATATATATATATATATATATATATATATATATATATATATATATATATATACATACATATATATAAAATCAGTTGTATTGCTTTTAGCAGATGTTTTCGAAAATTTTAGAAAAACTTGTTTAAGTACTTATAAGTTAGATCTCGCACATTATTATAGTGTTCCTGGTTTTGATTCTCGTTTGAAATTTGTAGATGTAGAATTAGAGCTTTTAACTGATCCTGATATGTTACATTTTTAAGGATAATATAAGATGAGGGGTTAGTATTTGTATTACTAGGAAATCTGTTGCGAACAATAAATTCCTTGAATCTTTCGACTGATCTAAACCAAGTAAATATATCTTATACATAGACGCAACTAACCTATATGGCTACGCGATGTCTCAATATCTTCCACAAAAGGAGTTTGTTTGGCTATCTCAAAGAGAAATGATAGTTTTAATGTCACAAACGTTTCAGATAGTTCTGAAAAAGTTTTAGAAGTTGATTTAATATACCCTAATGATTTGCACAACTTTCACAACGAATATTCTTTTTATCCTGAAAATTATAACCTCCTAATTCTAAAGATAAAAAATTAATTCCAAATTTACAAAATAAACAACGATATGTTCTGCATTATACTTTATTAAAACAATGTGTTCGAAACGGACTTAAGATAGACAAAATTCATATAATATTACAGTTTACACAATCTCTTTGATTAAAGAACTATACAGATTTAAATACCAATTTAATTGGGTTTAACAGAAACAATTATAAATTTAGTTGCTATTCAAATAAATAAAATACTGATTGGATACGAAAAACCTGTTTATGTCGAATTTTCTATCTTAGATATTGCTAAGACTATAATGTTTGGTCTCTTTTATGATTTCTTAAAATCCCTATATCAAGACAAGGTGAAATTATTATATACATATACTGATTTTTTATTTTGAAAATTAAAACGAAAAATGTTTATGAATATGTGAAAAACGCTATTCAATATTTTGATAATTCCAATTATAAAATTAATAATATTCACGATATGCCTCTAACAAGGTCTGTAATAGGTAAATTTAAAGATGAATTTGCTGGTGAACCCATAGAATGTTTTTATGGAACTGGAACCAAAGCATATTGTGTAAAACCAAAAATAATTTAATTAAAATGGCTAAAGGAATTAAAAAAAGTAGTATAACTAACAATTGGGTATTATTAATTATATGGATGTTGTAGAACGCAATTCTAAAACCTTTTGTTCCATGTGTGTGTTTCGATCTAGAATGCATAATGTATATACTGAATTAATTAATAAGTTAGCTTTATCCTCACTAGATGATAAGAGATTCAAAATACCGAATTCTTAGGATACCCTTGCTTGCAGACATTGTGACATTCCCCTTTATCAAAGGTTTGGAGATAATGATGAGTTTTTTGATGTTTACTGTACCCCCTCTACTTAACATGGATTATATATAGCATAGAAAGTTTTAATTTTTGTCTCGCCCTGTGTTGTTAAAAACTTAGAAATCTGTTTAGAATCTTTTGAAAAGGAAATTGATAATATAATCTATAGAAGATACAAACTTCTTTCAAAACTTGGAATGGAAATTTGAATCCTGAAATAATAGTAGCTTCGGGATTATTTTATTTAATGAAAGAAAATATTTGTAAATGTTATTATTGTGTTGTTGAAATATTTCAATGACGATTGTCCTATTATGATATTATGATATATGATATGATATCATTATAAACTTTATAAACATTGTGATTTAGTAGTTTGTTTGCGATTAACTAAAAATAAAAATATGGATGTAAAGGTCATACAAATTACAAATTATTATGATAACATATTTTATTTGTATATTTTTATGATTTTTGTCCAAACCGTCTTTACAAACCTCACTATATAAATAATACAAAAATTTGTAAATATTTTTATTATTATGAAACTCTTGGTGATAGTAATACTATTTTTTTAATGACCCCTGTACCACAGTTTATTGTGTTATATTACACTTGTAAATGTGTGTAATATGTATGTAACCCATATTATGCAAGACGTGGAATGATATGTTTTTCAAATGATGGTGATCTGACCACCATTGGTTTATGTTTAAATATGACGTCTAAAAAAATTAACGATAATAAGATTTTCATATAAAACCTAATATTTTCATATAAAGTTTTAAATTCAAATGAAAATAACACTTTTTTCAAAATTTTGTATTAGTGTAATAACAATACCATTTTTGACACGAACCGGATAGAAAATCTTCGTATGATGAATTATACAAGAAATTACAACAAAAACACTTGAAATAATTTTATTGTAACAAAAAAAAAAAAACTCTTTTAATTTTTCCTCAGATTACAAACTTATTGAGACCAGAGAAAATATACATTGTATTATATTTTTTATTTTAAATATTTCTATATTCATTTGGATGTCGTTACTCATCACATTAACAGGAGTTATATATTAAAGGTATTGGAAATGAGAAGAGGTTTAAAGGAGGGGGAATAGTGGTGAGAAAAATAGTATAATAATATTCTCTCTATAACGTTTAACTTGGATATTTAGATTTATTTGACCAATACCGAATTCCAATTATTCCACCTCTGTTTCCATAATGAACAGTGAATATTCTACAATAAACAGTGATGTTGAGCATAGGAGTAATGTACTTCTCACTTTAAAAATGTATATACTTTAATGTGTTCCAGTCATTCAATAATCAATCACAAAATTTGTTAACAAATATCTATAACACTTTGAATCCTCTTCAAAACCCAAATAGTGAAAATGTATGTACCATAATGGAGTAATGGAACTCTATCGAAACGAATTAAAAAATAAATTATCAAGAAATGGAACTAAAAGAAAATTTTTCGAAGAAATTTGTGACTTCCCAAGAGAAGCAAAATAAAATTCATTTACTAATTGCATGGGATTTTGCATTTTTTGCAAGATTTAAAAATAAGATCAAAGATTGTGAAAATATTTTTTCTACAATTTTGAGTAAAAACCATAGAAATCTAATTTATAATAAAAGATTTATTGATGTGAAATATAAATAATAAAGATATATTTAAATTTGAATTCTTGTTTTATTTTTTATTATATATTATAACACATCTTTTTTTTAAATCCATGAGTTGTGAGATTTATCAAATCCTAACCATTTAACAAAGACTCTATTTCCTGTCCTTCTTAAAATCTTTTCTACTAATATCTTTTAGTTCACTTCTAAAATACTAGTTTATGTAGTGGTTCTGTAATTGGTTATATGTCTCTTCCAGCTTAGCTTGGGTTTCAAATTCGGAATTTTTTAAACTTTGATATTTTTGTTTAATAGTCTTTCTTGATTTAACAAGTTCTCTTGCCAATTGTTCATTCATAATTAAAATGTTGTCGAGTTTTAGTCTATTTTTATAAATAAATTACGAATCGAATCCTTTTCTATCCCTACCCATCATAATATTAGAATCTTTGTCTATTACCATAAATCCACACACACATATCGACATTAACATGATCATCATAAATATGTTTTAAATTTGTGTTGTCTTGCTGAAATATAATTATTAAATTTGCATTATCCCATATCAGCTGTTTCGGAATGGATGAGTATGTTTGACATAAATAAAAACAATCGGTATTCTTATGTCTTTCGATACAAAAATAACCCTTGTTTAAAAAGTGTCTTTAAATATTCATATTTAGGTTGATATAAAGACTTAGAATAAATATATAAATTCTCAAAACGTAAACCATTAGGATCTTCAATTAGGCTAATTATGACATTGGTTTTACCACATCCCGAAGGACCTACTATTAATCCTCTTTTACCGTTTCCTTCAAACAATTTTCCATGTTTTCTAAAATTATTTGATAAAGAATCGTGATTTTTAATTTTTAGGGAAAATGGTTGTTTTTCAATTCATATATATTTGACTTATTCGGCAACACTAGTCATTTATGTCAACACCTTCGTAATATATAATGTTTAAATCGAAAACAACACTTTTCCAAAATAAAACGAGAAAAAGAGGAGACGGTTCCTTAAACACTTTAATAAATAAATTACCACTTGAACTACACTTACCGGGTTATAATTTTTGTGAACTGGGGACAAATTTTAAAAAAAGACTTATAAGGGGTGATAAAGGAATTAATCCATTAGACGAAACTTGCAAAGAACAGAACATTTCTTACTCCCAATCAAATAATATAGATATGTGACATTCTGCGGATAAATTATTATCTGAAAAGGCTTTGGCAAGATTTAAAGCTGCTGACGCCCGTTTTGGAGAAAAAACTTCCGCTCTAGGAATAGCAACAGCAATGAAAGTAAAGAAAAAATTAAGAACGGGAGGAATGTCATTATCTAAAGCTATATCGGAAGCTAGAAAGGGAATTATGGAAAAACAATTTCAAAGTTTAAATGGTAGTATCAAAACAGCTCTTAAGTCAATAGGAAGGAGAGGGAAGCTTGTAAATTCTAAGACATGAGTAATACCTATTCCCAAGACTGGGGGATTTTTACCTCTTATACCAATATTTGCTGGTTTGTCTGCTTTAGGAGCACTTGGAGGAGGAGCCGCTGGTATTGCAAAAGGTGTAAACGATGCAAGAACAGCCAAAGAAAGATTATCTGAAGCTAAACAATAATCAAATGATGGAATCTAGCTATAGTGGTAATGGTACTCATTGGATAGCATATATAAAAAAAAGAAAAGAAATAATTTACTTTGATAGTTATGGCAATTTACACCGCGTTAAATTCGTATTTTTATAGTGACAATAATAAAAACATGAAAACATACAATTATAACAAACATCAAACTTTTAACCAAACAAATTGTGGTTAACTTTGTTTAAAATTGCTTTATAATAATATATGATGAATAATCTTACTTCAGTCTCTTCAAGAATATTAAAGGGATATCTCATATAGTTTGGTTATTACTGACAATTTTCCTAGTTTAAAGGTAGAATTTAATCCTGCTATATATGTAGAAGAAGATGTTGAGTATGATGTTGGAATAGTAAATTTTGAAACATTTAATGCGATACCCAATATTGACCATCTTAATGATGCAATGATTCAGGTATCAATAATACATAATAATTATGTATTATTGATACCTGAAGGAAACTATGAATTGAGTGACCTAAGTAACCTTACACACACATCTTATGTCATCAGTTAATGGTTTTTGTCTGTTTGTAAAACCTAATAATTTGGTAAATTATTAGGTTTTACGAATAGACGATTAGAACCGAATGTAGAACATATATCAGACAACCCTGCGGAGATTATTAAAATAAATTCTATAAATATCGATTGAAGTATTGCTGAAGGATCATATCTTAACGGTAAACCGGGTAAATATAATACATCAATTTTTTCCCAATCTCACTCCCGGTTTTAAAATAATAGAATCACCACGAAACGTCATATATTTTCCAGTAATAGTAAAAACCATAAATAAAATTACTATTAAAATAATAGATCAAGAACGTGAACTTGTTAATTTTAGAGTCCTAACGTTAAGGCTACATCTTAAAAAAATTTCACGAACAATGGTAATCCTCTATCACAAAAAAACCATTCGACATTAATTTGTCTAATATAAAAAAGCTTAAAAAGAAAGGAAACAAATATATTTTATTTAGTAATAAATCAAACACACAAAGGATACCTTCTAATAGACAATTTCTGAAAGTTTGGGTTTTAAACTTAAACAGTAATAGAATATCTAAATGTAAAAGAAAATATTTTATTTGATGAATCTATTTTAAGTTGAAGTTTGAAGATTATAATAAAATTATTTGGAATTCACAACAAGAACTTATTTTAATAACGAGTAATGATGATACTAATGCTCTAGTATCAACTAAAGAGGATGAAAAACCCAAAACTACAATAACAAAACTATGTTGGCGTGTGCCTCATTTTACCGTAGCCATCCTGCAAGAACTGGCAAACTTATCGATAAAAATAATGACATACATGACTTTCCGAAGTTGGGAAATGGTTGAATATCCAGAACTATTGGAAACTACAAGACACAACTAGCCTGTTAAAACTTCAACTAAGGTTGAAACTCGGCGTCATGTTTTAGTTGCCTTCCAATCCAATAGGCGAGGAAACATAAAATCTGATATGAGTAAATTTGATCATTATGAACTAAGAAATATAAATCTGCTTTTAAATTCGGAAAGATATCCTTATAACGATTTTCAACTTGATTTTAATAATAACACGTTTGCTACATTATATGAAATGTTTTCTGAATTTAGTCAGTTATATTATAATTTACCGACAGAACCAATTTTTAATATAATTGAATTTAAGGAACGTACGCCTATTATTTGTTCACATCTAAGAGATTTATTGCAGACTGGCCCAGTAACTCTAAAGATTGAATTCGAAACAAAAGAAAAAATTTCAGCTATAACAACGGCATATTGTCGCATAATCCATGATAAAATATTCAGTTATAATCCTTTAACAAAACTTTAAATTTAACCCCCACCAACTGAAATAATTCAGATATTTATTACATGTATATTTTAATATAATTCAGCTTTGACACATCACGTTAATTTCGAAGACTTTTTAAAATTTTACATCAACAAAGATTTCAATCTTTCTTTAAGGATTTAGAAGAACTCAAGAAACTAATAGATGAATATTAACAAAAAAAGTTGTATTTAGAATATTTTATAATTTAAAAATTAAATAAAATTCTTAAAATTATGGTTAGAAGACTAATTCTGGACATACACGGATTAAAGGATGAAAAAAGAAATTTATTCCTAAAAAGTTAGCAGTTTATGATGGAAATAAGATAAGCCACTACACATTTAAACAACCATTTGCATTAAATTTGCTTTCTCCAGAATTACATAAACAAGCTGTTTGGTTAATGAAATTTCATCACTGCATTAACTGAAATGAAGGGTACACCCCTCTTTATTGTTTCGCTAAGATGATCAAGCAACTTACCAAGGTCACCCAATTTGTTTATGTTAAAGGAAACGAAAAAGCAGAATACATTAAAAAAGATTCATCCATCCAGTAATTGAAATAGATGACGGACCCTTTATTCGAGCTTTAACACCACAACCACTCAAAATTACCAAAATCTGCGCTTTATCAAATGTGTTTTTTTTTGTATGACAATTTTTTTTATGAATGAATAAAATAACTTAAATATAAAACGAATATTGTTTTATTTAAATTAGAGTATACATTGTTACATTTTATTTTTCTAAACATTTTTCAATAGCTGCAACTAGTTTTAACATTGAAATTAATTTATTTATATCACTCGTTTTTAAAAAAGTCTCTAGATGCTTCAATCACACTTTCCATGTTCCTAATATATTCGCTTAAATTAATGTTGAATTCTTGAACTATGGGTTATCTTCTAACAACATTCATCAATAAATAATATGTTGAATAACCAAATTTTAAATTCTCCAAACATATTTCAAATATATTTCTAACTATCTTTTTCCAATTCAGGTGCTCCATCTCTTCTACCATTTCAGCCAAATGATTTGATTTAGTTATTTTTTCCATAGTAATTTTGGTATAACTAAACATGTTTAATGATTTGGGTTGTTTTATAACCCTAATCCCCTCTCTTTTGCATTTAAACCCTTTTCAATTAATATATTACTTTCACATAATTCTAATAATCTAAATTCTAGCAATAATTTTTTTAAATTTTTATTTTCAGGCATTTTGACAAAGCTTAATATGATCTGTAAGTTCAAACTATAATGCCCAATCTTATGCTGCATGATCCCCTCCTACATCTCGATAGTAACGAGAACAAGCCTCTGACATAATAAACTCTTCATATATTTCCTGCACTAATTCCTCCATTATGAAAAATTAATTCAATTTCACAAAGTTCTTCTTTAGCTTCTTTAACATTATTTAGTGTTGGAGGGTCTTGTACATAGTCTTTTAAACTTACAATTTCTTTATGAAAACCACCTTTGTCCAATTCCTTCACAAATTCTAAAGTATTTAGAGTTTTGAAATATTTTGCCCAAGCATCTATACCTTATGAATAATAATCAATCATATCATAATATAAACGGATCTGTTCAAGTTCTGGTTCTTCTTATAGCTCGAAATTCTATTCCCCTATTTTCATCATATTTTACTTCTTGGGAGGCAAACTTTTTACCTCTTGGGAGGTGGAATCACAGAGGGGGTTTGCAAATTTTATTTTTATAATAATATAATCAATCAAAGGGGTTTGTGGGAATATCGATGGGAGGCGGAGAAAAATATTCTACCTCTTGGGAGACAAAATTTTGCCTTCCAAGAGGTAAAATTTTGCCTCCTCAGAGGCCGAGAAACAAAATTTTGCCCCCTTCTCCGCCTCCTCCCACAAATACCCGACAAGTCTAGTAAAATGTCTGCTGTACGTTTTAAACGTATACAGTATTAGAGAACTAGGGGAAATGTAATCCTAAGCGAAGAAAGTAGAACTTTTTATAATATTGACATTAACAGAGGAGAATATATTAATATTTACCAATTCGTTGAAGCACAGTTTTATTTTGTCCAACATGATTTGTTCTTCAGAAGAAACGTTTCGAAATTTCATAAGAATTTAAGAAAAAACACAAACTTTTTAAATTATAAACAAATTTTCGGGAAAACTTTTGGAAATGCTTTTGTGCCACAGACCGTAGAAGTAATATCGGTTTGGGTGTCACGATCGATAGAACTTATATCAGGTTGGGTAGAAATTGAATTATTAAACAGTTCAAATGCTCGCATGTCAAAAGATACAATTATTAAATTTGGAGAACTAGGAGAAAAAGAAGATTCTGGAGAGTTGTCTTGAGTAATACAAACAAACTATGAATTTAGAAAGGGTTCTAGGGGTAGGTTGTAAACAACGAATTAATACATCAGAATCGTTAGAATTGTCGTTAACAATCAAATAGTTTATGTCAATAGGACTATTAAAATTGGAAGAAATAGAACCCGAAGAAGACTCGGAAGAAGTTGGAACTTATATGATAAAATAAAATTGTGCGTTTTGGTGTGGTGACAGCAGTTTAACTTAAGGGTTATTTAAACTTACCTCAGTTGTAACATTTTTGATTTCAAAATTTGTATCCGAAATGGACAAAGATTCTGACAAATTATCAATATCATTGAAATTAAAATTTTGAGAAAGAATTTGGTCAATATTATCAGCATCAGGAAGTTGAGATAACTCTAGCTATAAATTTTGATTCGAACAGCCCAAATATGATTCTGACACAGGAAGTTAGGCATCTTTATTAAGAAAAATAAAATCTTCCAAATTAAATAAAGAATTTTCACTATTCTGTGACTCTTCGGTAATAAGAGGATTTTGAGTTAGAATTTGTTGTTCTGCTATGCGTTCCTTAACAATAGCGTCAATATCGCAAGAATCCGTTTGTTCAGCAAAAACATCATTAGAATTAGAATCCTGAGTATTCACACTTTCATTAATAACTCTTAATAAAAGATTATTACCTAAGTTTGGAAAAACTACAGCATCAAAATCAAAATTAGATAAATCTAAATTTGGCATATTTAAATTTATAGTAGTGTATTTGTGGGAATGCAATGAGAAGGCGGAGGAGGAGGCAAAATTTTGCCTCCGCCTCCACAAACATTCCCACAAATTACCTCTTAACATATAATACCTAATCTCACTCTCTCATTCTAATGGAAGTAGGGGAATAGAATTTCGAGCCAAACGAATAAACACAACTTAGAATTCTATTCACTTTTCTTCAATAATACGTTCAAATAATGTCTACACCTGAGAAATCTGTGGAAAAATAGATTTTGTGATTTGGTTGATGAATCGATTTTTTATGCTATACATAGTCGTCCAGAACAAATCCGTTTATATAATGGTATGATTGATTCACAAAGTATAGACGCTTGTGCAAAATATTTCAAAACTCTAAATATTCCAGAATTTGTGACGGAATTGGACAAAGGTGGTTTCCGTAAAGAAATTGTAAGTTTAAAAGATTATGTACAAGATCCTACAACACAAATCATATTAGAGAAACTGAAGACAAAGTTTGTGAAATTGAATTAATTTTTCAAGATGGAGGAGTTAGTGAAGGAAATACATGAAGAGTTTATTAGGTCAGAGGTTTGTTCTCGTTACTATCAAAATGTAGGAGATGATCATGAAGCACAAGAATGGAAATTATATTTTGAACTTAGAGATCATATTAAGCTTTATCAAAATTTTGCTCAAGCATGTCTTAACTTCCTGAGAACAAAAGACGTAGAAAAATTATTGCTAGAATTTAGATTATTAGAATTATATGAAAATATTATATTATTATAATAAAGGAGAGGGGATTAGGGTTATAAAATACCCCAAATCAATAAACCTGTTTAGTTATACCAAAATTACTATGGAAAAAATGACTAAATCAAATCATTTGGCTGACACAGTAGATGGAGATGGAGAAAGCATCTGAATTGGAAAAAATAGTTAGAAATATGTTTAGAGAATTTAAAGTTTAGTTACTCAACATATTATTTATTAATGATTGTTGCTAAACGAGAACCCATAGCTCAAGAATTCAACATTAATTTATGCGAATATATTAGGAAGATAGAAAGTCTAGAGACTTTTTAAAAACGATTGATATAAGCAAACTAATTCCTATGTTAAGTGTTAAAATTAAATAAAACAGTTGCAGCTATTGAAAAATGTTTAGAAAAATAAAATGTAACAATGTGTACTGGAATTTAAATAAAACAATATTTCTTTTATATTTAGGTTGTTTTATTCATTCATAAAAAAATGTCATACAAAAAAAACATATTTGATAAAACACAGATAGATGGTGACTTTGAGTGATAAAAACATTTTGGTGTTAAAGCTCGAATAGAAATCATTTCATCAATTTCAATTACTAGATTGGATGAATATTTCTTAATGTATTCTGCTTTTTCATTTCCTTTAACTTAAACAAATTGGTGTCCTTAGTAAGTTGCTTGATAATATTAGCGAAACAATAAATAGGGGTGATGAAATTTCATTAACCAAACAGCTTGTTTATGTAAATCTGGAGAAAGCAAATATATAAATTCAATTAGGCAAATCGTTGTTTAAATATGTAGTGGCTTATCTTATTTCCATCATAATCTGCTAATTCTTTAGAAAAAAATTTATTTTTTTCATCTTTGAATCAATGTATGTCCAAAATTAGTCTTCCAACCATAATTTTAAGAATTCTTAAATTATAAAATATTCTAAATACAATTTTTTTTTTGAATATTTATCTATTAGTTTCTTGGATTCTTCTAAATCCTTAACGAAAAATCTTTGTTGAAATTGTAAAGTTTTAACAACGTCTTCGGAATTAACGCGATGTGTGAAAGGCATAAACAAAAATGAATTATTTTAAAATATATGTTCAATAAATATTTGAATTATTTGAGTTGGTGGGGGTTAAATTCAAAGTTGTTTAACCATTTTTGTTAAAGGATTATAGCTAAATATTTTATCATGTATTATGAGACAATATGCTGTTGATTTAGTTGAAATTTTTTCTTTTGTTTCGAATTCAATCCTTAGAGTTACTGGACCAGCCTGAGTAAATCTCTTTGATGTGAACAGTTAATATAAACAATAGGCACATGTCCCTTAAATTCTATCTGATTAAAAATTGGTTCTGCCGGCAAATTATAATATAACTGAGGAAATTCAGAAAACATTTCATATAATGTAGCAAACTTGTTATTATTACTGTTAAGACATGATCCTTCAGTAATACTACAATCGATATTTATAGAATTTATTTTAATAATCTCCGCAAGGTTGTCTGATATATATTCTACATTCGGCACTAATCGTTTATTTGTAAAACCTAATAATTTACCAATTGTCGCCTCATTAAATATTACGCCAACTGATGACATAAGATATGTGTGTAGGGTATTATTATTTGCAAACATGTTAAATTGAATACCTCTTTTACCACACTTATCACGTATAAATTTATTTAGGTCATCCAATTCATAGCTTCCTTCCGGTATCAAAAATACATAATTATTATCAAAAATCACTGAACTATTAAGCTCGTCAATATTAGATATACCATTAAATGTTTCAAAATTTACTAGTCCAACAACATACTCAGCATCTTCTTCTAGATATATCGCAGGATTAAATTCTACCGTTAAACTAGGAGAATTACCAGTAATAACCAATGACAAACTATATGACATATCCCTTTAATATTCTTGTAGAGAGACATTATATGTTATTATAAAGAAATTTTTCACAAAGTTGACCCGAATTTGTTTAGTTAAAAGTTTGATGTTTGTTATAATTGTATGTTACCATTTTTTTATTATTGTAGGTATAAAAATATAAATTTACCTCAGACAGGGGGGGGGGTATATTACCATACCTATCAAAGTAAATTATTTTTTTTTCCTTCATTGATATATGCTGCCCAAAGAGTGCCGTTACCAATATAGCTAACCAGATTAACAATGCCACATTCATGTTTTTTAATCCTTTTAGGTAATTTATTACTCATAAATACACCTCGAAAATAAGGAATTCGTAAAAATTTTGACATACTTTATTAGTTCATAATTTGTAAGCGGATTCCGAGGTAAATAATTTAGCAGTTTTTTTAATATGGTTTTAAAAACTACTCGCATCCTGTTTTATAAGATTTTAGAAACAAACCACTTCCTTCTTTTCCAATTGCAATAAATTTCATCATTTGATTATCATTTACACCTTTTGCAATACCAGGTGCTCCTCCTCCAAGACCACCCAAAGCAGACAAACGCAATACGAGTATAAGAGGTAAGAATCCCCCAGTCTTAAGAATAGGTATTACTCTTGTCTTAGAATTTACAAGCTTTCCTCTCTTTTTCCTATTGACTTAAGAGCTGTTTCGATACTTTCATTTAAACTTTCCCATAGCTTCCGATATAGCTTTAGATAATGACATTCCTCGTCCTACACGATATTTTTTTTGTTGTTTTTTTTTCTTTTATTAAGTCCCATTCCTAATTTTCTCTTTACTTTCATTGCTGTTGCTATTCCTAGAGCAGAAGTTTTTCTCCAAAACTGGCGTCAGCAGCTTTAAACCTCGCCAAAGCCTTTTCAGATAATAATTTATCCGCAGAATGTCGCATATTTATATCATTTGATTGGGAGTAAGAAATTTGTCAAGTCATGTTTTTTGGAAGCTTCGTCTAAAGAATTAATTCCTTTATTACCCCTTAGAAGTTTTTTTCCCCCGTCCACAAAAATTATAACCAGATAAGTGTAGTTCAATTGGTAATTTATTTATTAAACTGTTTTAAAAAACCACCTCCCTTTTTTTTCCCCTCAGGGGCTAATGCAGTCTCTAACTTCACTAGTACGGGTTTGACAATCCCGAGGTACCCGAGTCACGTTGTCTTGTCTTGTGTTTGTCTTCATAAATCAGTCCTTGTTTATATGTTTCTCGTCGCAATCCCAAAGTGTCAAGATACCGTGCTGAGGAGATGAATGGCTCAGTTTGAATGAGTTGTTAACGGTTCCTGCCGGACACCGGGCGACATTCGGCAGTAAGTTAGCCTTGCCATGATAACCAGGCTCTGTCATGATAGAAATTTTATTTCCTAGGTTACTCATGGGACTTATTTGCCACAGCAAAATAATAAAAAAAGCGGGTCCAAAAGACCCAGAGTAGAGTTTTTTCCTTCTTCTCCGGAGTTGCCAATGTATAATCGTTTCTTCAAAATTAGCATGAAATCAGGTTCTTCTAAAACACATCACCTTTCATAATGCATAAAACCTTACAAACTCAAATTGGTACTCTTGCAGAAACTAGAAAATTAGCAGATGGCACACTATTAATACAGGTAACGAACGACAGTCAAAGAAAGCATCCAACCTTACACAATTAGTCAACTCCGAGTTTACAACAACACCACAAAACCCTGAATACTATAAAGGGAATCATAACTTACAAGGATTTAGCGAACTGTACAGACGAAGAAATTCTAGAGAATCTTGAAAGCCAGGATGTAACCGAAATTCTTAGAATACCTCAAAAAAGGGATTCAAATTAGCCTTCAGCTACATTCATTTTATCTTTCAAACTGCATCAGCTTCCACCGAAGATATATGCTGGTTGGTACTCACTAAGAGTTCGCCAGTATATACAAAACCCCATGAGATGTTTTCATTATCAAAAGTTCCACTTTGCCCTTCCTGTGGTCATGCCCAGCATCCAGAATCTCCTTGTTCTAAAATTCCAACATGCATAAACTACAAAGGATTGCACCCCCCCAAATACAAAGAGTGTCCCCAATTCAAGCAGTAATTTGAGGTCTAAAAAATAAAAACCACAGACAAAATCTCATATTTTGAAGCAAAGAGGAAATATTTCAACCTTAACCCTTCTTTCTCAATTGCTTATAGTGCTATAACAAAAAGCCCAAAACCTGCCCGAAATAGTGTTTCCACACAGTGCGACTTAACCATCTTAGAACCCCTCACTCTCCTTTCCTCCCTTCCTACCTCCTTCTATCCCACCCAACCTACATCCAGACCCACTTTATCCATTCCACTAAAACCCAATATCACAATTCCATCCCCTCCCGTTAAATCCCCCTCTAAGACACACAAACCCACACCTAACTTACAAAACAAGACAATAACTGATCCCCCGACCACTAGCCAAAGTAAACAAACACCCAGAACACAATTAAACATCAAAACCACCCAAATCAAACTTCCCATAAGCAGATCAAACACCAACCCTACTCCCACTCCCTCTGATCCCAGCAGGAAAACAGCTTCCCGCTCTAACAAATTGACTCCAAACTCATCAAGGGAACTATCCACTCCAGACATTTCCATGGAATTCGATCCTCATCCAGTAAAAAACATCAAGAAGTGCGAAATAACTAAACCGTGATAGAATTCCATCCCATACTCCAATGGAATTTAAATGGGTTTAATCCAAGACTTGAGAATCTCCAATTACTAATCAACATAAATAATCCATCAATATTAGTTCTCCAAGAAACAAATTTCAAATATAATAAACATACAAAAATTAAAAACTATGACATCGCCTACAAAAATAGAATCGATCAAACAAAGGCATCGGGAAGTGATGCCAGCTACGTTCACAAATCTTTAGACTTTGAAGAGATTCAACTACATTTTCCTCTCGAGGCAGTTGCCATTAGAGCAAAACTCCATACTCCAATCTCAATATGTAACCTATATTTACCTCCAAATACAGACTGTACACAGGACCTCATAGCGGAATTAATTGTAAATCATCTTGGACTTGAATGCGCATAATACACTGTGGGGTTCAACACAAATCACCCCACGTGGAGCTTTGACAGAGAACCTTCTGTATCAATTTAACATTGCATTGCTAAATAACCTATCTCCCACGTATCTAAGTTCATCGTCGAGTACTTACTCCACCCTAAAGCTATCCTTAAGTAGCCAATCCTCGCTCCCAACAGTAACATGGGATATCCTGCCTGACTTGATTCTTCCCCCACGAATAAGATTGAATTTAGTCAGGGTTGACTGGACAGGGTACAAAGCAGCCTAAAGCCTCCTAGTGCAAAAACATGGGAGACTGATGCTTTCATTAAAGAATTGTCCCAAAACATCCTAAATGCTGCACAAAAATACATCCCACTCTGCCCCCAAAAAAACAACAAATTGCCAGTCCCATGGTGGTCTATTGAGTGCTCTCGAGCCATCAATCAAAGAAAAAAGGCACTAAATATATATAAACGAAAACCTACATCAGAAAACTTGTTAGAATTTAAACGAAGACGAGCACAATCCAGGAGAGTTCTAAAAGATGCGAAACTAAATTTCTGGAAAAAACACCCATCAATACCAGAGACTCCAAACCCACAGATAAACCACAATATGACTACCTTTCACTCAAATAGACCACAGCATTACAATGCACCCTTCACAATCTGTGAATTATACTCATCAATAAAAGCCTGTAAAAACACAGCTCCTGGTCAGGACACAATTCTCTTACCAAGGATCCAACAACTATCAGATGATATGCTAAAACTATTAATAAAATATTATATTCACTTGTGGCTAAACGCTGAGTTTCCTAAATCATGGCTAAAGCCATGATTATCCCAATTCATAAAGTAGGAAAACCAAAATCTTCCCCGGAGAATTATAGGCCGATCTCTCTAACAAACTACCTAAGTAAAATAATGGAAAGAATGGTCCACCTACGCTTGTCATGGAAGTTGACATCTAAAGGTTTCCTATAAAAACACTAATACGGTTTCAGAAAATACAGATCAGCCATTGATCATCTGGCATTACTCGATACAGACATCAGAATTACAACACACAAAAGACAACATACTAGCTTTGTATCCCTAGATCTACAAAAAGCCTTTAATTCAATAAATGGAACCATCATATTGAAACAGATGAAGGAGCTGGGTTTCACGGGAGCTCTTCCCAAATTCTTACAACACTTTTTATCTCCTAGAACATTTCAAGTTAAATCAAACAACTTATTATCAGACCCTCATCAACTGATCCTCGGTGTACCACAGGAATCGGTTCTAAGCCCCACACTGTTTAATAGAACAACCAAGATTTTTCAAACCCCAATAGTTTAAATTATTTGCCGATGACTTAATTATTGACAGCTCAAACCCCTCTTCTAATGAAAACACCCTCAAACTACATGCCTCTATCTCTGCTCTAAATAAATGGGCCAAAAGCAATGCTCTTTGCTTTTCTCCAACAAAATCCAGTACCATACATTTCTGTAAAATCAGAAGCTGTCCTAAAACCAATCCATTAACTATAGAAAACAAAACTATCCCAACCACTACTACAGCCAACATCCTAGAATTGACGTTTGACAATAAACTAAGTTGGCTCCCAAACATTAAGCAACTTAAAATCCGTACTATCCAAGACCTAAACATTCTCAAAACCATTGATAATACACAATGGGAAGCAGACTTCCTCTCACTAATTAAACTGCACAAATCATTAATACTCTCAAAACTAAGTTACGGAGACCTCATATGTGACGCAGCAAGTCCAAGTCCTAAAAAGTCATTAAACACCATCCAATATCGGGCCTTGAGATTAGCAATAGGAGAATTTAGAACGACACCAATCCCTAGTCTCCAATACACATCATCTATTCCACCACTGCATCTAGACAGACAACTATCTCTAATGAAATTTCACACATCCACGCTACAAAGACAACACTTAAAATACTCATTAAATTTGACAAACTCACATGGAGCTAATCATGCATTCCCACATATGTCAATCCCAAATAGCGAACACGTACAGTCCAAGATCTTAATCTTCTGCGCTTACTTGCTCACTCAAAATGGGGTTCTGATTTTAGCTCAATCATAACCATTTACAAATCCCTTATCCTATACAAACTAAACTATGGAGATTTTATATATGACTCAGCGTGTCATTCAATCAAAAAAAGCTAGACACCATTTAGAATCAGGCTCTGCGGTTAGCCACGGAAGCTTTCAGAACTTCACCTATCTCCAGTTTACAGTGTGTTTCCTCCATTCCACCCCTCTATCTCAACAGACAATTCTCTCTCATGAAATTTTATGCTTTTTCAATGAACCATCCTCACTTTAAATCCTCTTTAAATCTAACTTATCTTCATCTTTCTCGCGCTATATCGCTGTCATCCAACTCCATTCCTTCCAGGCTCAAACACCTTTTGATTTTACCCCTCCCCGATTCGAATACCCTCTTCTCACATCTTTTCCCCCTTGGTAATCTCCAAGCCCTCATATAGACTTCTCTATGTGCACATTTGATAGAGAGGTTACTCCGAATAAAATAATCAACTCCATATTCAATGATAAATTCAAAAACCAATACTCTGGTTACTTCGTTATCTATACAGATGCTCAGGGGTTGACGCCGCCTTTATCGATCAAAACACTCAGAAAACTTTAAAATTACCTTTTCACTCATCTATTCTCTCTGCTGAGCTTCTTGCCATCAGGAAAAGCATAAGATATGCGATGCGAACTCTTCCTAATTTCAAATTCCTAATTGCTTCAGATTCTCAAAGCGCTCTTAAATCCATTCAACAAGCGAACCTTGATGACGCATACATCAGACAAATAAAAGATTTATTACATATTGCCAGACTAAAAAACAAATAGTTTACACTCATTTGGAAACCAGGACACTGTGACATTGCTGATACTTTTCCAAAAATGGCCTCTGCTGCTCCTGTTCTGGGCGAAAATCATCTCAGAGATTACATAAAACATCTATTTCAGGAATTTAGAAAATTATTCCAATTACAGTGATGTCTATCCTCCTTTACATCATCAAACACTGAATAGAAAGGAAAACACCATTGTCAGAAGACTGGCCATTGGCCATACATATCAGTCCTATTTTTTCCTTTTAAACAAAGAGGATCCCCCAATTGTTCATCATGTCATCTACCACTTACACATATTTGATTCACAACATTTCTCTGATACCCGTGAAAAGTATCACATTTCTTCCAACCTAAAATCGATCATCCAATCCTACAACACCATTCACACACAAATTGGTGAATACTTAGAGGAAATAAATTTTAAAGTATAAATCTTCAAAATATTCGGGCACTAAATGACCGTTGCAGTCGATGAACGTTAACCCCATAAATCATCTCTCTCTCTCTCTTTCTCTCTCTCTCTCAAATAGAATAAACAAATTTATGACTCTTCATAATCTCACACCACCAGCTTTTGACTATCCTCTCTGGCACACTTTCCCTCCATGGTTATCACCAAAACCATCAGTAGACCTTCACTTCCACACACCAAATGTGAAGGATCTAAATCATTCTAAAATAAAATCCAAATTTCTCGAAAGACTACACATGTGTTACTACACGGATGGTTCTAAGACAGAAAAAGGGGTTGGAGCAGCAATTGTGCACAATAGCTATTCAAAAAACTTCAAACTCTCTCAACACAACACTATCTTAACAGCGGAATTACTACCAATAAAAGGAGCAACCAGATATGCCATTAATATTAAGACAACAAAAACTTCCTAATAGTATCAGACTCACTAAGTGCGCCGAAAGCCATCATGACAAATAATCCTAGCCATGCATAGCTAAGACAAATCACAGATCTTCTAGACATTACAAAATCAAGAAATAGAACAATTGCCCACATCTGGATCCCTAGCCACATGGGGATAAAGGGTAACCACAAAGCTGATCAAGAAGCCAAGAAAGCCATTAAGAACGGAATTCCCGTAACAGGGGAAAATCACCCAAGTGACTTCCAAAACAGTCTAATTACTATAAACAGAAATCTGTTCCAACTGGAATGGGATATAGAAGAAAACAATAACAAGCTCTGGGAACTAAAACCACTAGTGAACTCTCCACTCCACATTTAAAATCTGAACAGAATTGAGAATACCACTTTAAGTAGACTGGCCACTGGTCATATCTACCAGACCTACTCCTACCTTTTAAAAAACGAACCAAAGCCTTCATGTACAAGATGCAACTCTACGCTAACAGTTAAACCTATTTTTGAAGAAGAATATTTAGCAAACATAAGAATAAAGCACAATATTCCTTCCACACACAACAACAACAAGAATAAAATTCGAAACTATCTCAAAGAACTGGAAATAGAAATCTAAAAGAAAATTAGGGTGCCAAATGACCTAAGATGTCGACGCGCCCGATCCCCCAAACATCAACATCATCATCATCCTCTTTTTTCTCGTTTTGTTTTGTAAACGTATTGTTTACGATGCGATTTAAACATTGTATATTACGAAGGTATTGACACAAATAAATAGTGTTGCTGAATAAGTCTAATATATATGATGAGAATTAAAAAACAACCATTTTCCATAAAAATTAAAAATCGCGATGCTTTATCAAATAATTTTAGAGAACATGGAAAATTGTTTGAGGGAAACAGTAAAAGAAGATTAATAGTAGGCCCTTCGGGATGTGGTAAAACCAATGTCATAATTAGCCTAATTGAAGATCCTAATGGTTTACGCTTTGAGAATTTATATTTTTATTCTAAGTCTCTATATCAACCTAAATATGAATATTTAAGGACCTCTTTTAAATCTTTATAAGAAATTGATTTCTCAACGTCAGACAATGAAAAAAATATTATTTCACCACAAGACATAAAACCAAACTCTATAGTAACATTTGATGATATAGTTTGTTGTAACCAAACCATAGTAAAGGATTATTTTTGTTTCGGAAGACATAAGAATACCGATTGTTTTTATTTTTGTCAAACCTACTCATCTAGTCCGAAACAGTTGATACGGGATAATGCAAATTTAATTATTATATTTTAGCAAGACAACACAAATTTAAAACATATTTATTTTATTATGTTTATTATGCTGGAAAGATAAATTTGGATTTCTGGTAATAGACAAAGATTCTAATATTATGTTAGGTAGGTATAGAAAAGGATTCGATTCGTATATTTATTTATAAAAATAGACCAAAACTTGGTAACATTTCAATTATGAAGGAACAATTGGCGAGAGAACTTGTTACATCAATAAAGGCTGTTTGAGAATTTGAGACTCAAGTTAAACTAGTAGAAACTTATAAACCAATTACAGAACCACTACAAAAAGTAATGTCAACACTTGGGAAAAGTGAACTAAGAGTTTCAACCCTCAATTAAAAAATTTTATGATTCATCAACACCACCAAAACATTCGTTCGCTGACATATCAACACCAGGGAGAAATATCTTTGCTAGCACATCAACTCCACAAAAAAGCAAAAAAATCGGAAAACTTCAAATCTTCCATCATTTTTTCATAGTGATTTAACTACAACTCAAGGACCAGCTTTCCTTCGAACAAGCACTGTAGCAAAAACAACAAAATCTTCACAAGGATCTGAGGAAACACCTCACAATCTCTCTGATATATTAGAACAAACTAAACAAACAATAAATACTTTCATTAATACAGAAGCATACACTACCTGGTTGGATTAATTTGATAAACTTCCTCGTCAGCATATTGATGGTGGTGTAAGGGACACCGAACACAAATTTGATCATCAGTACGGTTTAATTCACAATTATGAAAATGAAAAATTTTATCTAGGTTTAAAACAAGTACCTGTTCAGATTATTGGTAAAGATATACAAGTGGCTGGAGTAAAATATCCTGGAACAACCGGATTATATGAGTTGTTATTTAAAAAAGAACCTAGAGGCTGCAATCAAAAAGATCTTGATAATTATATGGAGATTTTAAAAAGAAGAACACATATCATATAAATTACAATCCTGATAAGCAGGTTCAAGGAAACGCTTCACACAAGTATATTACAATAATAGGACCATATTTATAAAGAAAAAGTATTACAAAAACTAAAAAAACTAGAACTATTAATCCCCTTCAGAATTTGTTTCAATGTGTTATGGTAATTAATCCTAGGCAGACCAGATCTAATAAACCAACCACACAAGGTGGTAGTTTAAGTTCAAAAATTAATAAATCGAATAAAGACTATGTATATTCGAATAATGTTAATGAGTTGATTGATAGAGTGTGTTTATTAGTTCATCTATGTTTGCAGGTCACACAGGACACTACAATGAAATTATTTCCATTATAGAAGAACTCAAAGAAGCCAATGATATCATATTAATACATGTTTCAAATTAATGAATACATTTATAACATGGCAGTTATTAAGTTGGGATCTCACAGTTTAAAACATTACATTTACTCATTTATTCCTTCTATTGATAAATCAGTAAGTTTAAATATTAAAAACAAATTATTTAAAGATTTTACGAGTGATACAAAATATGTTGAAAACAAAATAATTGAAAATTTGGAATCCGGTTTAAAAACAGACATTAAAAATCTTGATAAGAGAGTCAGCGACAATAATGAGGATATACAGAATGTTGCAAAAAAGATAAAAATATTCGAAGATAAAATTATTCCTGAACATCTAGACCAAATTATTAAAATTTCAAAACATGAAAACGACATATAAATAATTAAACAGAAATATGAGGTACTGGATAGTTCAGGACAAGAAACAAAATAGTTAGGGTTACATCAGAAAGTACAACATGATATTAATAAAAATTTACTGACATGCTCCATAATAGAGTTTCGCAAGAAGTGGAAAATTTTACGAAGGTGCATGATGATATCAATAAAAATATTGAAAAAGTTGATAAAACTGTAAAACTTCATTCTATGGTTCATAAAAATGATACTGAAAATATTAAGGTATTGAAACAAGAATTTAACGAAACTTATAAAAAAAAACAAATGATGATTTCTCAAAAAAAAAATATTGTTGACGGAAAAAATGAAAAATATAGAGCAAATTTTAAATAACCAACAATTTGATAATATCATAAAAAATAGTAAAAAAATTAAAGTACTGACAAACTTAAATAATCTAGAATCAGAATATAAAACAAATGTAGATGGTAAAGGTTTAACAGAGATACAAAATTTAAATGTGAGATTGCAAACTATAGTTGAGGAACGGAAAAAAGAAAATTTGGATATTGAAAAAATCGATAAGATATTAAACCAGTTAAAAAAACCTTGAAAAATAATTGAAAGCGAGAATAGAGGAGGAAACATCGATAATAAAAAATGATCTCGCAGAAACAGTAGTAAAAATAGTAACCAAGATAGACGAAAAGTTTAACGTTTTTGAAAATAAAATCAAAGAACTTGACAAAGAAGTTAGAGAAAGATATTATAGACTATAAGTTCAAGACATTTGACAAAACAAATAAAGGTGAATTCGCTGCTTTGAAACCTGTCGTTAATGGTCTAGAAGTAAAGGTTTCAGTAAATTCGACAGCTTTAAAAAAATTAGAAGAGAAATTTGCAAAGGTTAACGATAATGTTAAAAAAAATCAAAGAAAGAGTTGATATTCTTAATGTTGAAGCAAAAAAAATTGCTATTTATATTTATATTATTTATATATTTAGCAAAATGGATTAGTGTGAACAAAGTAACATGAAGAAAAATATAAAAGACATTATTGCTGAAGAGTTACATAAACCTATTAGAAAAAAATTATCAGAGAAGAAGAACAATTGTAAAGGGTTTAGACGACTTATTACAAGGTAATTTAGTTGAAATGCAGCCTTATGCTAGATTTAATAAATCGAACCGATATATTTTAGTCGTAATAAATGCTTTTATAAAATATGTTTGGGCCGAACCACTTAAAAACAAAAGTGGAAAAGATGTAACGGCGGCAATGAAAAAAATTTTAGATAAAACCACGAAACCTGTTAATTTGCAAACGGATCTGGGAATTTAAATATAAATATATCTTTATTATTAATAATTCATATCAATAAACCTTTCATTATAAATTAGATTTCTATGATTTTGACTCAAAATTGTAGAAAAAAATATTTGCACAATCTTTGATCGTATTTTTAAATCTTAACATATCTAAATAATTTTTTTCCCATTCACATTTCCTCGCATTTCGGTATTCGAAATCCCATGCAATTAGTGAATTTGATGATGATACTTTTACATCCATATTTTTATTTTTAATTGATCGCAAAGAAACTACTTAATCGCAGTATTTATAAAGTATATAATGTTCATCAATAGGACAATCATCATACCTCCATTAAAATATTTCATCATCACAATAATAACATTTACAAATATCTTCTTTCCTTAAATAAAAAAAGCCCGAGGCTGCTAATATTTCAGGATTCAACTTTCCATTCTAACTTTTTCTATTTCTAAGTTTTTAACAACACAGGGCAAGATAAAAATAAAAACTTCTTATGCTATATATAATTCATGTTAAGTAGAGGGGGTAAAGTAAACATCAAAAAATTCATCATTTTCTCCAACCCATTGATAAAGAGGAATGTCGCAATGTCCCCAAGTAAGGGTATAGTAAGAATTCGGAATTGAATCTTTTATCACCTAATGAGGATAAAGCCAACTTATTAACTAATTCCGTATATATATGATGCATTCTAGATCAAAACACATACATGGAATAAAAGGTTTTAGAATTACGTTCTACAATATCCTTATAATCAATATCCAATTGTTTATTTATACTACTTTTTTTAATTCCCTTAGCCTTTTTAACTAAATTATTTTTGGTTTTTACATAATATGCTTTGACTCCAGTTCCATAAAAACATTCTATTGGTTCACCAGCAAATTCATCTTTAAATTTACCTACTACAAACTTTATTATAGGCATAGCGTGAATATTATTTGTTTTATAATTGGAGGTATGAAAATAATGAATATAATTTTTGACATCTTTTAAACATGATCCGTTTCTATTTCCAAAATAAAAGAATCCGTATCAGTGTATAATAATTTCACCTTGTCTTGATATAGAGGTTTTAAGAAATTATAAAAGAAACCATAAATTATAGTCTTAGAAACATTTAAAATAAAAAATCCGACATAAACAGGTTTGTCGTATTCAGTTAGTATTTTATTCATTTGAACAGCAACTAAATTTTCATTAAAAACTACTGATTCTTTAAAATGGGGTTTTGCAATTAAATTTTAAACACCATCTTTCCTACTATTTTTTTTCAAATTGAGTAACTAACCTGATGTCTGATCGACGTTCAACGTTTTCCATTGTTTTTTCTGTTAAACTCGTGTTTAGATTCATTCCTTAAATTGGTATTTAAATCTATATAGCTCTTTAGCCATGAAGATTGTGTAAACTGTAATATTCTATAAATTTTGTCTATCTTAAGCCCATTTCGAACACATTGCTTTAATAAAGTATAATGCAGAACATATCGTTGTTTATGTTGTAAATTTGGAATTAATTTCGTATGTTTAGAATTGGGTGGTTTATAATTTTTAGGATAAAAAGGAAATTCGTCGTGAAAGTTGTGCAATTCATTAGGATATATTAAATCAACTTCTAAAACATATCTTTCTTCGGATGTATCTGAAACATTTGTGACATTAAAACTATCAATTTCTTTTTAGATAGTCAAACAAAATCCTTTTGTGGAAGGTATTGAGACATTGCGTAACCATATAGGTTAATTGCGTCTTCGTATAATATATATTTACTTAGCTTAGATGAGTCGAAAGATTCAAAAAATTTATTGTTCGCAACAGATTTTCTAGTAACACAACTACTAACCCCTCCTCTTATATTATTCTTTAAAAAAATGTAACATATCAGGATCAGTTAAAAGCTCTAATTCTACGTCTGAAATTTTAAAACAAGAATCAAAACCTAAACCAAGAAAACTATAATAATGGGCGAGATCTAGCTTATAAGTACTTAAGTACAAAACAAGTTTTTCTAAAATTTTCGAAAATATCTGCTAAAAGCAGCACATCTGATTTTAAATATATATCAGAATATTTACCTATCGATTTACAATTGAACAAATTCCAGACAACTTTAGCCCTATTATATTCTTCTTCAGTAATATGTTCTCCTGTTAAATCGTTATAAAACTGCTCCTTTTTTAGTAATGTGTTTTCATCTAATTTTGTAATCGGTAATGTAGCTATAAGGAAAAAACCCTTTTTAATGAATCAAATCAAACTGTTCCTTAACATTGAAAAATTTTAAAATTTGTTGACATTGTTAATCTTCTAGAATTTCAGATAATGAAGATGGTAAAAACTGAAAAGAGTCTATAAATCTTAGGCGAAACTGTTTCTTTTTTAGCTTATTCGTTTGCTTATCAAAGGATCTACATTGATACAGTTTTCGAATGAAATATATTTTTCTTTATTCTATGCAATAACTTTCAATGTCAACTTTATGTCAAAATAACTTCATTATTTTGACATAAATTTTTTAAGTTGAGTAATATAACCGGAATATAGTTTGGCAATTTGTAATTCAAGTTACAATTAGAGTGGGCTAGTCAAAAATGTTTTAAGTTGTGTAATATAACCGGAATATAGTTTGGCAATTTGTAATTCAAGTTACAATTAGAGTAGGCTGGTCCTCGGTATTGACCCGTTAGGTGATCTTGGTCTGCAACCTTATTACCTTCATCAATAATAACTTTAGTGCAAATGCGACATTCGTTTGTATAATTATGACTTATCTAAGTTGTTTACTCATTGGCTTATTTAATTTTAAATATTTAATCACATCACATCTCGTTCTATTAACGTTATAAAAATCTGATCATAATTTGAACCTCTATAAAGCTCATTTTTTGATGCGTTGTCATCAAATGAACATTTTATATAATAAGCAAAAGAATATGGAATATGTTCGTATTGTTTAATAATATAGGGACTGTTAGGATCTAAATCATTTAAGTTGCTAGCTAATAGTTTAAGAATACATTCAAAATCAGCATAAATAACGAAGGGAACAATTTGTTTTTGAATATTAGGCAATTTAAGAATATTTCCAGGCACTATGTTGCCAAATTTATCAATTTTGGGGGCGGGTGAGGGTCAATTGATTCTAACATGATCACAATCATGAGCATTTTGTCTAGTTAAATCATTATTGTTGCGAAAATATTGTAAACATTAATCACAAAGAAACTTTTTTCCATGATGTTTTAAAACTTCATTAGACACTAGCCTAGATAAATCTTTAATATAAAAATAATGAACATTCTTATTATTATCACTAATCAAAAGCAAATTAACATGACGTTCTCGCCTTTATGTTGTATAATGCAATGATCCTACAACTTTTCTTCGCGTTCTATTTTTCCCGTTTTTAAAAATCCTACTGATACAGATTATTTGATTGTTACAGATAATATAATTCTTTGTTCACAATCCACCCCGAGACCTCCACTGTTAAATTCACACTTTGATGTTATTACATAGTTTCCAACTTCTCCAAATTTATTTATTGAACCTTTTGACGTACTTTCCAACAATTCAATTTCGCCTCAAACTAACAAAATTGTAACTGACCACAGCACCGAAACTGACCCCCCCTAATTCACTCTTAAATAAAAATTCTTTCGTAGTTAAGGCCAAGCATAAAAATTCAAAATTTTTCCGAAATTTAATTTCAAATTTAAAAAGTCTGTGGTTTGCCTTAAATTCCTATGACAAATTCTGTAATGTTTCTTCCGAACAAAAGATTATGTGAGATAGAATAAATTTTTTTTGTTTCAACAAATTGGCAATTGTTGACATTTAATTTTTCTCTCTCTCTAGTATATAAACTACTTTTTTTTACTTTTACATTAGCTTTTCTGTCATTCTGAACCATGCACACCTGTAAAGTTTGTAACAGACAATTTACGATACCTTACAATCTCTATAGACATGTGAAAAAATTTTGTAATTCAGCATTAATAAAGGGACGAGGTAGTAACTCTCCACAGTCTTCTATTCATAAACACAAGGTCAGTTTTATCGAATAAATAGAATATATATTTATATATATATATATATATATATATATATATATATATATATATATATATATATATATATATATATATATATATATATATAAATATATATATATATATATATATATATATATATATATATATATATATATATATATCTCACATAATCTTTTGTTCGGAAGAAACATTACAGAATTTGTCATAGGAATTTAAGGCAAACCACAGACTTTTTAAATTTGAAATTAAATTTCGGAAAAATTTTGAATTTTTATGCTTGGCCTTAACTACGAAAGAATTTTTATTTAAGAGTGAATTAGGGGGGTCAGTTTAGGTGCTGTGGTCAGTTACAATTTTGTTAATTTGAGGCGAAATTGAATTGTTGGAAAGTTCGTCAAAAGGTTCAATAAATAAATCTGGAGAAGTTGGAAACTATGTAATAACATCAAAGTGTGAATTTAACAGTGTAGGTCTCGGGGTGGATAGTGAACAAAGAATTATATTATCTGTAACAATCAAATAATCTATATCAGTAGGATTTTTAAAAACGGGAAAAATAGAACGCGAAGAAAAATTCTGATTTTGGCTATGGCTATCAAACAAAATTGGAGAAATAAAATGCGAAGAAGCTTCAGATATTTGCGATTGTGAAGAAGAAAGAACTTGCATGATAGAATTAACTTCTGAATTTGGCAGTGGTGAGAATAATGATTTAATTTGTGAGTCTGCAATTGACAGATTACATTCGCTAGAGTTTTCTTCCAAGAAATTTGCGCATTAATTTCATATTTTTTAACGGTTTTTTATAACTATTCAAAAATCTCATCCAAAATAGAAAAAGATTGCGACAAATTATCAATTTTCGCAAAATTAAAATTTTGGGATAAAATTTGGAAAATATCATCAGCATCGCAAGGTTGGTATGACTCTAGCGAGAAATTTAGATTTGAAGGATCCAAATTAGATTCTGACACAGGTGGTTCAGCCGAGACATTATCTTTATTTAAAGAAACAAAGTGTTCCAAATTAAATTCAGAATTTTGACTGCCCTGTGTCTTTTCAACAATAGAAGGTTCTTGGATTACAATTTCAAATTGTATTAAGCGTTCCCTAATAAATGCATCTACATTGCAAAAATCTATTTATTCGATAAAAACAGTTGGATCAGAATTTTGAATATCTAAGCCATTATTAGTTAAACCTAATATATTTTTTTTTAGATCAGAACAATCTAAATTCCACAAACCAAAATCTGATAAATCTAAATTTGGCAAATCTAAAACTGTCAATTCCATACTACTTACAGTTTGATTCAAACTCATTATTACTCCCATATAAATAAAATATTTCAAAATAATTTGCAAAGTTATAAGGAGATAAACAAATAAATTTGTGAAAAAATTAAAACCGCGAATACCAACACTCCGTACTTAACAAACTAACTAATAATCTCTACGACGAGTACAATAAAATAATATCAAGCCCTGTTGCAAAGCAGGCTTTATACACTAAGTTGGGAATGTGGAATCTTTGGCACAATGATACTACTCAGTATATATCACCACTACACCAAACACTTTATTTTTGCACTCGACGCGCGTTTCGCTAACTATGTTAGCTTCATCGGGAGCGATGATTGACTTTATACACATCTAGTGACGTCAAACCAACAACGCCCCACGTTGACGGTTCTGCATTGACCGGTCAGTGTCACGATTAGTAGTCGAATTATTTTATTTCTTAGTAATTTTATAGTGGTTAGTAACCACCAGTCGAGCCTAGCAACCACCACTCCTACCGCCTATCTTCGACCACCAGCCTTTGACCGTTGTTTCCTGCCGCCTAAATTCAACCACCGCCCCCGTCAAATACCTTCAACCACCACCCCCAGACGCCAACCTTTGGCCGCTATTTTCTGCCACCCACCTTCGACCACTGCCCCCGTCGAATACCTTCAACCGCCACCCCCAAATGCCAACTTTTGGCCGCTGTTTCCTGCCACCTAAATTCAACCGCCACCCCCAGACGCCAACCTTTAGCCGCTGCTTCCTGCCGCCTAATTTCGACCAGTGCCCCAGTCGAATACCTTCAACCATCACCCCCAGACACCAACCTTTGACCACCGTTTCCTGCCGCCTAAATTCGACCACCACCTCGGCCCTACCCCAGCCGCCGCCCGGGCGAGGCTGAGTTCAAATCCGAATTAGTTCAAGATAGTTTATTTTTCAAAGAGATTAGCATGCGATCTGTTTCTAAGCATGTTTATATTGTGTCACTATAGTAGACGAACAAGGCGAGAGAGCGTCCTCAAAAGTGTTACTATACTAGACTAGTGTAGTAAGAAAGCATGTTTATAATGTATGAAATGTAATATTGTGTGACATCGAGGGCGAAGCGCTAGAACTTTTATCACAAACAAGTGAAGCGAAAGCTTCTATAATGTGTAAAACCGTGCACGAAGCGAATTGCTACCGTGAACGAGTAAGCCGCGCTCGATGATGCCGAACAAGTGAAGCGAGTTCGACAGTATGGATGGGAGGTAAGGGAGCGGGAAAAGCGGAAGCCTCCTGTCCCCCCTCCCGCAAACAGGTTTGAGGAATTTTCCTCGATTTAAAATCGATAATTTGGGTAAAAATAAGTGTGTTAAAAGTGGTAGGAAAATGTTATTATTGGTGGTTATATTAAAAAAAGGAGGGAAAATTGGAAGGAATGAGCGTGGTTTCCCTAACGGTTATTGAAAGTTAACTCTACCTACTTAATTTTACCTTTCAGAAACGCATGCCTTCTCCTACCTTTATTTAAAATTTGTTAGATATAAAAGCCCAGCTTTTAAAACTGATTGCTACATTCGAATTTCATTAGTTCTTGAATTCTAAAGATTTTTCGAAAAATAAAAGTTCATATCATAACCGAATATACGACGAATTTTCGATGAAAATAATGTAATTGTGTCGCAACATAGTTTGGCTTCAACTACACCGCTGACACAGATAGCTGGTTTGACTTATGTTTTCCAAGCGATCATATTAGTCCGGTTGGGTCAATTGAATCCTGAATGGTTCAAGAAGGTTGGAGCTCCTTCCCCACTCCACTTCGCCGCAGTTCGCCGACAGTGGTACCGGTAGATGAAAGCTGGGATATTCCACCAAATGAAAGGTTAATGGGAGGACCAATCGATTGATCAATAGGGGCACCAATCAAAGGACCAATCGAATTACCAATCGGATGACCAAACGGATGACCAATCAGAAGACCAGTCGGATGACCTATCGGATAATCAATTCGAAAAACATATTGTTCTAATCTAATATTTCTAATATAATAGTTTTATTAGATTATTTAAACATTTTTGATGTTTTGTTGTTAATATAATCATTAACCCAAGAACACATATAAGGAAAACATAGGGTTCAAAATCTTATAATTTGGTCTTATTTGAGAGTTTACGTTTATCCTAGCATTAATTCGATATAATCATCCATCCATCCATCCTTAAGATTCTTTTACAAAATGTTTCTTTTAAATAATGGTTTAAAGAATGTGAATATTTTATTTTTATGACCTATTATCAGAATAAGAGTGTCTGAGGTATTTTATGTTAAGATGAAATTTGTGGGAGGCAAAATTTGTCTCTCGGAGGCACAATCGCAGAGAGGATTTGAAATTTGGGAGGCAAAATTTTTGCCTCTCAAGAGGCAAAATTTTACCTCCTCCTCCGCCTCCGCTTTGCATTCCCACAAATACACTACTGGCATAACTAAATCTGTCATTTCTATATTACTTATAGTTTGATTGAAATTCATTTTACACACACACAAAAACAGTAGCTTCAAACAAATTTGCAAAATTAAATAATAATATATAAATAAATAAATGAACACGGTAAAATGAAGAACATAAAATAAACGCACAAACACGAACACACTTTACTGAACAGACTAATACACTATAAGATGGAGTCTGAGAAAATAATGCCAAGCATTGTGCAAAAACGGTCTTTATACATGCCTAGTGACGCCAAGCCAACAACCCCCCACCTTGACTGTTCCAATTTGATGGGTCATTGCCATGGTTAATAGCTGGTTTTTATTTGTGTATAGTAGTTCCTAACTTTCGGTCGCCACCCCCAGCCGCCTACCTTTGACTACCGCCCCAACCGTGACTATTGGTGCCGCACGAGCGAAGCGAGTTCGGTAGAAGAGGAAAGGTTGGGGAGCGAAAAAAGGTGGGCCTCTCTCCCGAAAACCGGTTTGAGCTCTCTTCCTCGATTTAAAATTGTTTTGGAAAAAAATTAAGGCGGGCGTAGGAAAGCGATATTCTTGGTGTTTAAACTGAAAAAAGGTGGGGAAAGGGGAAGAAAAGTGATATTATTGGTTCAAAGGGCGTTGTTATGCTACCTAATATTGAAGTTTAACTCCACCTACCTAATTTTGTAGTATGTCTCTATCTTGAACATGTTTCTTTTGCCTCTCTGAAACATCCACCTTCTCCTACCATTCCACTTCGAATTTATTGTGCATAAAAGTAAAGCTTTGTGTACATATTCAATCACAAGTTTTAAGACAAAGTTTAAAGTAAAATTAAACTTTTAAAGAAACACTTGATTAAAAATAGCATTCATAATTCACATTAGAAGTGACTTCCATGTTGAAATTTTCAACCAAAATAACGAAATAATTCCACAGCATGATTTGACCACCACGATGCCCCTAACATAACACAACTGGTTCAGGTGTATAGGAAGAAGATGGTCATCTGGGTCCTGCTGATCCCATCATTACAATTGGGTGGATTGTCAATGAAGGGTGGAGTTCTTTCATGCCACTTACTCCAAAACCAAGACCAGTCCAAGATCCGGTAGACGAGAGTTGGGATATCCCACCAATCGAAGTTTCTTCGACATCAGTTTGTGATAATGGGGAGTGGAATTTGCCAATAATATTTTACAAGATGAAGAATCGAAGGAGGAGGAAGAATCAGAAGACGAACTGGAAGAATATTTCTGATTTTTATTTTTTTTTTTCTTGATTTTTTCATAATTTTTCAAATTAATAAAGATCATTTAACATTTTTCAGGTTTTTGTTAGTATAATCGTTAACCCAAGAGTAGTTTCCCTGAGGCGGTTCTGGCTCACTTATCGTAACGACAAATGCCCTCTGCATTTTTGTAACCATTACGTTATTTATCACGCTATTACGTTATTTTTGTCAATGAATTCAGGAAAAATTTTCTAATCGTGGAAGTTGCCTGGCATTTGTAAAATGGTGTTTAGAGTCCGCATAAGTAGTCTCTGACGTCATTATACGGGGTGTGTCAAAAAGGCCCTATTATAAGATGTACGGCAAAATATAGTCAAAAAGGCCTAATAATAGAAAAAGGTCCTTATAGGTGTGAATGTGTTTGTTTTTCGTGAAAACGGGGTGAAAAAGGTAGTCCAAAAGATCCTTATTAGTTGAAAAATATGTCGAAAAGATCCTTATTAGTAAAAATTGGGTTATTTTAGTTGAAAACGGGGGTAAAAAGTAGGATGGCAAAAGGTCTTTATTGTCGAAGAAATGGTGAGATCGCTGTTTATCGTTGGGTTTACCGAAACGTTATTTATTTAACGTGACGCTATTTGTATAAACTTTGCAATAGAGCTGATTTTGGCAGGGTACCTAAACTTCGTAAAACTTCCTGAAACTTTCAATTGAGGAGAAGTTGTACATGATTGTACGTGATTGGTTGAGATAAGGTATTTGATTGGTTTGTTGTGTAAAACTTGATAAGAAAAGCTGTAATTTGATTGGTTGAAAAGGTAAAATGGATGTTAGCTAGTCGAAAATGCATGTATTTGATAGGTTGAAGTGTAAACGCTATGGTGTAATGGTTTAAAAATAGAAATGACGCAATGTAAAATGTTGTAATTTGAGCGAAAACAGAAAATAAGAGGAGCCCTTTAGTCTATAAAAATGGTGAAAAAGAGTAAACAAAATGGTGATAAGATTGAAAACAGCTTAATTGGTCTAATATTTGTAAAAACAACAAGTATAGGTCATCAAAAGTGATAAGAAAGGTCAAAATTTGGTGATATGGAGTTCAGTAAAATGCATTGTAGAGGTTTTAAGTTGTTATATTTCCAGTAAAGTGTTTAACTGCATAATATTCTAAAAATAGAAATGACGTGATGCAATTGGTCTTTGGGTAAACACACGAGTTTGGACTCGTTGAAAATGCTTGTAACTCGTTGGTTTTCTATATGCTGAGAATGAGAGAGGTTGTAAATAAAACATAAGTATAAGTAGAGAGAGAGATTTAAGAAATATATTAATAAAAATTGTCCCAACATTACAAAAAATAATTTCTACTCGCAAAATGTGAATAAATAAATACATTTCAAATAGTTGATGGTAACTTAAAATAAACATACAAATATGAGTTAGAGTTAATAAGTAACTTGAATAAAAGCATAAGTTCACAACATCAAACAACAATAACAACAAAATGAGAAAAATCTTCTAAAAACAAAAAATGAAAATAATATTCCTAACAGCTTTTGCGGTGGTTTAATCTTAGAGTTTTTGCCTAGCCTGTATATGAATGAATGAACGAGCCTAGCCTAGCCTAGCCTTAGTTTGATTGTAAAAATTGAATCCTAAGAGATATAGTTGTAAATATGATATAAATATGATAAAACTAAAATATAAGAAGAAAAAGTACAAAATGTACATTCTAAGAGAAATATATCTGTAAATATATATAAAATAATAATAATTCCCTTAAAGAAAAAACTGATTTGAATAACAAAAAATTACCTCCTAAGAAAAGAAATTCTTTGAATAACTTAATTGTCGTTACGTTAAACTTTAATCTATATACTTAAAGAACTTAAATATGAATAGTTGTCTTTACGTTAATAGAGTATTAAACGATACATTAATCCAAAGAAATAGCTGTAAATATAATAAAGTAAACGATATTTTGACTAAAAGAGAAAGAATTACTTGGTTGAATCCCAATAAATAGCTGTAAATATAATATATTAAACAAGAATTTACTAAAAAAAGAAAAATAAGTTAAATATGAATTGTCATCTCTTAGAATACTAAAAAAAGAGGAAAATACTTGTAAAGAAAAATAATATGAATTTGACTGGTACAAAATGATACCAACATCAACAAAATAAGTTCGAGAGAGCGAGAGAGGTCAACAAATTTGATAAGAAAGATCAAATTTTTGGTGATAAGGTGTTGAATAAATGTATTGGAAAATGTAATAATTAATAAAATAGTGAAAATGAGTTAACTAATTGCAAAGTACTAAAAATATTAAATTTGTTGAGAAGTCAACAAATTTGATAAGAAAGATCAAATTTTTGTGGATAATGTGTTGAATAAATGTATTGTATAAAGTAATAATTGCTATATATAATTTTCTCTACTAATAATAAATATATTTAAATAAAGAGAGTTCAGCAAAAACAGATAAGAAAGGTCAAAATTTGTTGATAAGGAGTTGTTTCAAATGCATGGAGATTGCAATAATTTAAACACCAAAAAATTTACCGTATATCGTTGTCGTTACCTTAAATATTTAACGTTATATACTTAAAGAACTTAAGAATTATATATATAATATATATTCTATACTAGAAAATATTTGTTAAAATACCTAAATAATAATATTTCCTTCTCCCTAATAGTTTTTTAAGTAAAAATACTTCTTGAATGGGACTTATGACTTAAAATTTTTTGTTAAAAACTAAATAAAGAAAGAAATTTTATTTAAAAGTTCTTTATTTCCAACAATTTCTATAATTATATGGTAGTTTTACATTGGTTAATGCACAATGCCATGGATTAATATTTTTATGAAAATAACACTGTGGAATCTTTTTAAATCGACTTAATTTAGGTTCTAGTTGAATTGAAATGTTGTGTATGTAATCCTCATTTAAGAATTTCTTTAAAAACATCACTTTAGACTTTCCTTAAGCATAAATTCAATATGGAGTTTGATAAATCTTTAATACGTCTTGTAAAATGTTATCTATATCATTTATTTCAACAACTCCAGTGTCCCAACATAAACCAAGATATTGTTCTGACCAATCAACCATTTTTTGATCTTCAGCAGATAACATAGTTCTTGAGAATGGTGGTTTAAATAAATAATTTTTACAACGAATACCATCATAAATTGCCAACTCTTTGAGTACATAACCAAGAGAGCAATTATATCCCTGAATGTCAATAAACACATCTAATTCACTCATGTTTGATATATCGAATGACTGAATAAAAAATATGTAATATTTTCACTTGAGACGAAGAAGAAACGAGTGTAACATTAAGTAAAATTCAATTTTACACAAAAAATGTATGCATAATATTAAATATTACTTATCCAACATTCCCCTAGAAATACATATGGAATCGAATAGTCTATAAAAAATCTCAAAAATAATTGAAAAAATAAACAAGTGGATTCATTTAGTCTATAAAAATTCAAAAATGATAAGAAAACAAGTAAACAGAAAACATGTTTCTAATAACAAATATCTGGTGATTGGAAAATTTTGTATGACTTAATTAGTGATATCTTTTTGATTTATTTCTTAAAAACAAACTGCAATATACAAATAAATATGTTTTTAATAATAACAATATCTGGTGATTGGAAAATTTTATTAAGAGTACATATTAAAGTTTTTGTCAATTCGAACTATAACACATGTACCTTGTTTAAATTATCTAAATTATTTTTTTAAACAGCACAATAGACTGGTAACTAGTTTAGATATCTGATCCATCAGTCTATTACTACGACTACTACTATTGATATATTTATGATTGCAATGAATCCTACATTGTTCAAAAAATAACAATTCCTCGTTGACACGTCGTAGTACTATATTAACATGGAAACATTCTGTCTGTATCGGGTCCTTCTTGAACTACAGGATGTGACGATACACATGATACGTAACTTGTTGTTGTTGTAACTTGTTTGCGATCAATATAAGGTGTTAAATATTCTCGATAGGATATCGATCGAACCTTTTATTAACAACAACACGATAATTTCTTAACAAAACTATCGATTTTTCTATTGGTTGTACATACGAATCTTGATTGAATGAATTAATCATATTTGCGATAAGATGAAAATCGTTACACTTCAAAGATACTAATATAGGTTCTCTTTATAAATAGAAATTCTGAATATTGAGAACAACAAAGAGGAAACCAGTGATGTTCCAGAGTAAAAACAGCAGAAACCCTTGATTATCCTAATTCTTCTTGCCTTTATATACAGAATGTTTTGTGTTTAAGTGTATACAGTATATAGAGTATATACAGTGTATACAGTATTAAGTATATACAGGATGTTTTGTATTCTTACTACCTTTATATACCGGATGTTTTGTTTTTAAGGTGTATTTATGTATATTTTTAGTTTTTTGTACATTCAAATAAAGTTCTTATTTTCTTACTACCTATATAGTTAGTATTTGAAAAATTTAGTCTTTATATACAGGATGTTTGAAAAATAAGTGTGCATTGTAGTTTATTAATTCTTTCTGTATATTTTTAAACTGATGAATAAAAATGTTATTAGTACTATGTTTTTGTGTTTTTTAAGAGCTTTTTATAGGTTTTTTGGTCGTATTAAAATTTTTATAGGAGATGAAAATGATTTCATCTGTCTAATAATAAAACACACAAGTTTGACTTAAAAATATTTTTTATTACTAACACTTTTTCTACAATTATTAAAACTATCATTGATTTTTCTACAAATTATTAGTTTTTTAACATTGGTCACAAATTTTTTAAATCTAAGTTTATTATTAAATACATTATCTTCCCATTGTATCAATGAATAAGACAAAAGATTGAATATAGTAGTATCTTCTTGGTGGTTGATAGGCATTATGGGATGAATATTGTGAGCCATGTCAATAATCCCAAACAATTTGTGGTACTACACTGCACCTTGTCGTTGCACACTATATGTTGATGATGATCGAAACATGAAGGTTTTGTCGGTTTGAATGATGGCATGGGAATCAAAACACATGTTTTCCTTTCACATACAATACATCACAATCGACCAAGGTTCTATCCAAAATTTCTCCAGTTAAATTATAATTTATATAACCGGAAGAATATCGTAAACTATGTTCCTTTTCAGCCTTACGAACTTCCTTTTTATTGTGTCGAGATAAGCTTGCAAATGGTATTTTCGGCTTCAACAAGTAATGAGTTGTCTGGAAACCATTTAATATCGTAATTTCTTTAGCATCGAATTCTTCCGTATAATCATCACAAGTATCGTTAAAAAATAAAAAGTTAAATCCCTGAATATCGAGAACAGCCAACTTCATCGTGCCATAGTTACTTTACAATTAAATATTTATAAAGTACATACAAACTAATATATGACGTTGTGGATGATGCAATAATTATTATCGGCATTGATGATTTATAAGAGAAAAACATTTGTGAGGAAAAAATTGTTAGAGTTTTCCTTGTATTTACTTACTAAATAATATTTTTGTTTGTTTAGTAGTAGTATTGAGTTGACTTAAAAACAGGATACCTAGACTTTAAAAACAGTACGGATATTGGCATAAAAAAAAATTCTTTTTAGACGGATAAAGCTATTTATTAGACTTTTATTAGAAAATATATACTATAATATTATATAACCCAACATAAGTACATCTTCCCAACTCATGTATTCATCCTCCTCATCATCCGCATCATCATTGTAGTAGTCATAGTCTGCATCCTCTGAATCCGTTTCCATCTTATCATCTTTTTGTTGTTCTTGTTGCTCCAACAACCATCACTTTCGTAATATTGCGAGAGGTACATTTTCTTCTTCTTCTTCTTCTTCTTCTTCTTCGTCATAGTTTGTTTGTTCTTGTTGTTGTTGGTCTTTTAACAATCTCGTTCTCAGTATACATAAAGGTAAATCGTCTTCGCTTTCCTGCTCCATTTCAATCTTTTCTTTTTCTCTGTTTTCCAATAATTTTAATAATTCATTGTTTAAATCCTTAATATATTCTTCTTCAGTCATCATCATTATTAGTATTAGTTATTAAAAACGTATTCAGATTAAAAGTAGAGGATATATTGGTTTTAATACCTTTATAGACAAATATTATATAGGAATTTAAAAACTTACGTAGAAATCACATGTTATGAGTAATTAATAAGGAAAAAGAACTGAAATCAATTAGTCGATAAATATACAAAAAGATAAACGAAAATTTAAACTAATAAAGTCCATTAGTCTATAAAAATACAAAAAGATAAGAAAACAAGTAAACATCAAATGCGATAGAATTGGAAAAATTGATTTATTGCTATAATTTGCACATTAATTTTTCAAAAAACAAATGGCGTGATCTATTATATTTTTTCTGTATTTACTATATCAACGGTAAAGTTCTTACTCTGAGTCAATTACATCTCTGTGTGTAGTAAAGATTCATAGTTACTTTTTAACTGTTTTTTTTTACATTTTGTAAACAAGATGATGTTATACATCTTTGAAGCTGAAGATTTAACTGTGCTTCCCACCAATATGCTATATGTAGTACTCAAAAATGTATTAAAGTTAGTATTTTTGTTTTTTTACTATTTTCTTAACATTATTCTCTCTTCCCTATACATCTCATATAGACGTTTTATTTAAAAAGGACACATACTAAAATTCTTTCTTTGTTTTTATTCTGGTTTTCTTACAACATATATTTTTTTTTTCAGACGTGGTGTTCAAAAAATACAAATATACCATGAACAGGTACATGTTTAGATTGAAGAAGAAATTCCTCCCATAAAGTTGTCAGACCGGTCCGCTACATCCAAGTCGAAGCAACAGATGAAGAGGAGGAAAAGACGTTTAAACAAACTCTTAATAAACATAAACAAGTTGAAATTTATCTCTTCAAGAACCCCCCTATACCCCTTATCCCCCTTATAATGAATAAACTGAGACCAAAACATTTAACTTTGTTTTATTTGATATTTCCTTGTTCTTTGCGCAAATATTTTCCTTTTATCAAAAAAAAATACATTTAGATATAAATGAATTAGGTAGTAGGAGTATCGTAAAATAAGCGTATCAACTTAACAAAAACTTATTTTGTAAATCAATAAGAGGTGTTGTTCAGTAGAGAGAGAGATCGAGTAAAATGAATTCCTCCTTATCGTATACAAGGAGTTGGAGCTGTCCATCATGTCAGACTAAAATAACATATATAAGTCACAAAGCTTATAACGAGAATAACTATTGTTCCAATTGTACTCGATATTTTAAAAAAGCTTTATGGCAAACTGTACGTAGTCTAGGCTATATACCAAAAGATACATTAGAAAGACAAAAGAAAAAATTGAAAAATGAGGACAAGAAGAAATTTGCTAAAGAAAGTACAATTAGTCAATATGATAATGTAAGAAACCGAAATGGAACATCGTCATCATCATCTACAACAATTCGTGTATGGTTTTCAAAACCCAAGAAGAACTTTACTATCGAAAAACCCCATTAATAAATGTACAAGTAAAAAATGTTAAGAAGTTTATTTGTTATAAATATAGTTTTAGTTAGAAACTAAAATAAAAAACATGTTATTACTTAAACATCTTGTTTTATTCACCATGTAATTCTTAAAACAATACAGTCAGGTTTAGATATTATATGGAAATCTCTATACAATTTTTAGGAAAAAACAGTAATAAATAGTGAGAGCTTCTCCCAATAGGTAGTATTTCTAAAAAAAAAAAACTATTCCTCGATGATATGCCAAACAGACGTACGTTCATACCTGTAAGAATAATTCCTTAGTCTTTTTCGAGGTTGAAGTTGTCGAACAGCATTATTACGTCTAATGAATAAATTTACTTGAGCTATACGCGGTTGAAATGGGATACTTTTTGTTTCTCTCCAACAACCACTACATAAATAAGTAAAATTCATGTTTATTAGCAACAGCAGCATAGTACGTAATGTTGTTCTATAACTGAATGTATATTTATGATGAAAAATATACAAGTTTCAACTATTAAATAGTTGCAGTGAAATTTTTTTCTCCTCTTAATTTTCTAACATGTTGACAATCGAATAATATATTTGTCTTTATTTTCCAAAAGTACTTCTTCCAGTTCTAAACAGTATTTCAGATTTACGAAAATTTTCGTTTGATCTCTTAATTGTTGTTGTAAATCCTTTTGACATTTTAACAAATCGTTATCTAATTGATAGATTTCATGGGTCAGATCGGTCAAATTACGTTTAAAATTTGCAATTTCCTCTTTATAATCTGCAATTAATACATATGAGACTGTGTTTTTTCTTGACAAATTTGCAATGTTTCTGTTAGATTTGTTCTCAATAAATATAAATCCGATTCCAATTTTCCTTGAGAAGAGTAATGTTTCGTATAATTTACAGATGTAGCTATATTCGCAGCAAGGTATTCATATTCTTGAATTTTTCCCATATAAATATCATTAACAGCTTGTTCATTATCATATCAATCCATATAATTGTCCAGTGATTTAATACATTCCTGATACAAGTTTAAACTGGTATTATAAAGTGAATGGTAGTCTTCTAATAAATATTCATAATTTTGGTTACAAGAATTGTTGTCGTTGTTTGAACAACAACAACAGAGGTAAACAAATAGTTTAACACTAGATATGTAGAGAACATTTTTGCAATGTTAGGTGATAGATTAAAATGATACAAAATTTATTGATCATCCAATATATTTCTGGTTTATAGAGAGAGGGACGTTCTCTTAATTCATACTTTTTCTGTCTAAAAAACTAATCTTAAGAAGTAATTTCAGTTTTTTTTTGTACAAAATGAAAATTGAAGAATTGGACTTTATATGTTTAAAATGTGGTTGTCAAGTTAAAAAATTTATAAATAATTACTATAGAGATTGAGTTAGAATACTCAAATATTGCAAATATTGCTTAATTAATTATGTATATGGGAAAAATAGCCTAATTTCCATGATTCTATTAACTACTACTACTCCTACTACTACTACTCCTACGACTAGTGAAAAATAGAACATGTGACCTATCAACACATCTATCAGTAAGTAGGTGGTAGATAGGTATGTAGGTAGAGAGAATTTATATATAAGATAGAAATGATTATAAAGTTAATAATTTTGAGAGCAAGAAATACATTGTCAACAAACACTATGCCAGTTATTGTAAAAGTAAAATGTCATCAATGTAAAAGTGAAAGTGAAATACGAAATGAAAAAAGTTTGTCATGTGCTGTAAAAGATAGAATCAAAGAGACAGAAGGAGCAAAACACGTTCCTGCTGCTTTTATTTCTTTTGGTAAAGAACGACTAGGACTCAAGAGAGAAAGAGCTGAAAGACAAGCAAACAGATAAATTGAATATATCTATATAAGACATACATATTATTAAACAGTTATCAGAGTATCTGTTGCTATTGACACATACATACATACATACACAACTAAAATGGCTTGGTTGAATGAAATATCCAATTTTCCCGATCTACCACCAAAATTTATCATTTATTTTCCAGATTTTGTCAACTGGAATATTATATTACGAAAACAACATTTAAACGAAGACCTAATAAGAACTTGTATCAATAAAGTCAATTGGCAACTCATCTCCCAATATCAGCAATTAAGCGAACGATTTATGACGGAATTTGCTGGAATGCTGGATTGAAACGAAATTAGTATACAACAAACCTTATTTGAAGATTTTATCAGGAATTATAGAGAACAAGTTAATTGGATATTTATTAAAAAATTTCAACGAGTCGGTCCTGCCTTTTTGCAAGAAATGAAACCCTACATGGATCAACAAGAATAATTCACTTGTTAACTCTTTCCCCCATTATAATATTAAGATAGCTATTTTATGCTTATACTTGTGTAGTAATTTTAATAAAAGTTCTTAAACAGTACAAGTTTTTGTTATTTTTAACTACATATCACACACTTGCTAAAACAATTTTATTGCATACAAGCACGCTCTCTTTCTTTTCTAGATGTATCAATTAGTATTTATCCAATACATTTTAAGTAACATCTTATCATTCAATTTTAAACTTTCTTATCGAATATAACCTCTCGCTCACTCGTAATTTTTAAGATTTACGTTTGTTATAAAAAAGATTGACTTGTCAATACAATCACCACTTGTAGTCGTATTCAGCACAACTAGTTCTTTATTATTTGTGTGTAGCACTCTAAGTTTGAAATTCTCAGGTGAGTTTGATTGAATGGATAATATAAGTTTGAGGTATGAAGAAAAAAAAAAGATTCAAGGTATAAAGATAAGATTCTAATTCGATTTGTCGTTTGTTTCTCAATATGTTGTCATCATCATCATCAGAATCGTCGCTATTCAACGACTCTAATCCCTGTACAAGTAAGACTGAAACCGACATGGAGGAAGAACAACTTCCTACTACTATACATCAACAGATCAAAGAAAAATTTCCACTTTACAAAAATATATTTCTGGATGGAGTTACATGTATAGGAAAAAACTAGTTTTCTTAAAACATGTTCAAATGTACACCTTTATGATTTTTTTTATGGGTCTAGCACACGTGCTACAGGGAAGTCCCTAAAGCGCTCCAGGAGCGGCACGTGTGCGAAAAAAGCGATTCACGTTGTTGTTGAATAGCTGTAAATTGTACTCGGTAGGAAACACAGCATAGGGCAAATTATTCCAAAGGGATGATGTTCTCCATATAGAAGACTGCCTGAAAAGTGTTATACGTGGAGTAACAAGCTGAACCTCATACGGATGTGAAGTATTAGCGTGACATGTATTCCTAACAAGCACCGCTCTGGGAAGAATTAAGCGGGCTACATCCTTCGAACACATTCCATGAAAATACTTGTAGGCCACTTCAAGTGGCCAACCGTTCTTCGATGTTCCGGCGAATCAAGGCCGCCGGACGGTTTCGGGTCTCCAATCAGACGAACAGCTCTTCTTTTTTTTTTAATGGGTCTAGCACACGTGCTGTAGGGAGGTCTCTAAAGCGCTACAGGAGCGATACGTGTGCGGAAAAAGCGATTCACGTTGTTCTTGAATCTTTATAAATTGTACTCAGTGGGAAACACAGTCCTGGGCAAATTATTCCAAAGTGATGATGTTCTCCATATAAAAGACTGCTTGAAAAGCGTTGTACAAGCAGTAACAACCTAAACCTTACGGATCTGAAGTATCAGCGCGATGTGTATTTCTAACATGCACCGCTCTGGGAGGAATTAAACGGGCCACATCATCCGAACACTTTCCATGAAAATACTTGTAGAATAGGCTCAAGTCGCTAACCGTTCTTCGATGTTCCAGCGAATCAAGGCCGCCGGTCAGTTCCGGGTCTCCAATCAGACGAACAGCTCTTCTCTGAACAGAATCCAGCAAATGCAGTGTTTGTTTGGGAGCGGAGCCCCAAACATGGGAGTAGTATTCCATAGTTGGTCAAATTTGAGCTTTGTAAAGAATTAACAGTTGTTGTGGAGTGTAAAGCTTTCTGGTTCGAAATAATATTTCCAACTTTTAAAAAGCTCTCCTTGCTATGCCTGCAACATGCTCATGCCAGGATATATTTGCTCCCAAACTAACGCCCAACAAATTGAGCGACGATGCTAGGGGAATGGAGTGCCCCGACATAACTATGTCGAGTTCGGCAACGATAACTTTTTTAGAAAAAACGGCCGCCTGGGTTTTTGTAGCGTTAAATTCCACTTGGTTACTGTCACCCCAAGGTCCAGCGTACTGTCATCTGCAAAGCTGTAGATTAGATTTCAGGTCTTTTCCAGCAGATCGTTAATGTAAATAAGAAAGAGAGTAGGAGATAGTATGGAGCCTTGGGGCACACCGGCGTTGATAGTGAAGGTGTTAGAAAGAAATCCGTCGACCACCACTTGTAAAGAACGCTCACTGAGGAAGCATGAGGGCCACAAACAGAACTTTTCAGACATACCACAAGAACGTAGCTTAGCCAACAGCCCATCGTGCCAAACACGATCGAATGCTTTGGATGTGTAAAGAGCAACCGCTCGAGATTCACCAAAGTGTTCAATTGCGTTGTTCCAAACATGTGTTACATAAGTCAGAAGATTTCCTGTTGATCTATGTTTACGAAAGCCATATTGGTGATCGTTAATAATGCTAAAAGAAAAAATAGTAGTGAAAAACCAAATTCTTTCAGTCAAAATCTTTACAATTTAACATTTATGAATAAAATACAACAAGAGACAGATAAATCGATTTTTGAACGTTCACCACTTTCTGAGGTACATTTTTCTATAATATTGGAATCGTTTGAAAATTTTGATGAAAAGCATATAATCGCTAAAATAAAAGAAATTCCTATAGATCTTTTTGAACAATTTCCATCTGTAATTATTATCCCTAATAATTTAAATATTAAGGACATTGTTATGAAAATGAAAGAAAAGATAACCAAATAGATTTAAGTTCTAAAACAAAATATGTAAAAGCCCAAATTAAATTTTTCACATTATTGTCACAAACGAATATATATTTTTACCATATTATCCAAAAATGTATAATAAAGCTTATTTTTCCGACTTGCAAGTACGTATAGAAAGAGCAATTCAAACAGTCGACGGTAATTCGAAAGCAGAAATAATTATTCCTGGAAATAATTCTTGTTGGAAAGCTTTCCCATCAAATGCAGGTTCTGATCTTTGTGTTAAAAAGGATACATTTTGTCCTGCAGGGAAAGCCACAAAGATCGAACTGATTGAAAACGTAAATATTCCTATAGGATTCTATGGACAAATTGTTGGAAGATCATCTATGAATGTTATAGGAACTATACGGACAGGAATTGTAGATGCAACCTATAATGGACCACTTGTTATTTATTTTATCTCGGATGAAAATGTTACTTTGGGAAAATATAGAAAAATTGCTCAATTAGTTATATGTCCTTTGACAAATGTTTCAATTAAAAGAAATATTGCAAGTCTTAAAAATAGTTTTATAAGAAAATCCAACAACTTTGGTTCTTCGGGAAAATATAAAATTCCCGTTGAACAGTTCTTTCAACGATATTGTGCACAACCTCGAACTGATATTGAAATTGATGACTATAACCGATGTACATTTAGTTTTTTCAGATTCTGATTCTGAATAAATTATATATTTTAGTTATCAAAGTCTTTTATTTACCTGTGTAGTACAGCAGCAGGACTCATAATGAAAATTTCTCACTCCAGATTAGTTAAGAATCTATCCTTATTAGTATACATTCATAAGTTTAACCTAGTAAATTGGTAATTTAGATATAAAATGAAATAATGTTTATACGATTTTTGGATTTATTAAAGACTAAATACATATTTTTCATAAATCACGGGAAGCTGATTCAGTTCATCTCATTCTTCTTGAGTTGGTTCCATCTCTAGATATATATATATATATATATATATATATATATATATATATATATATATATATATATATATATATATATATATATATATATATATATATATATATATATATATATATATATATATATATATATATATATATATATATATATATATATATCCGTCTATTTATCCTTCTTATTTGACGAATATCTCTGAAAATAATAATAATAATAATAATATGTTAGACGACTTAAAATTAATTCACAAAAATTTTTTTATGAAACAAGTGAAACTCTTCTTATTGCACACTACCTCTGAAAAAAAGATATGTGAATAGTAAAAACAAACATACTCACTTGAATAGTTCTTGGAGTAAGACACTCATAGGTGCTTGATCATTTGTTACTTCAACTATTAAAAGGATCATTTTTTTTTTGTTTTAAAACTAGGGAATAAATGTTTTACACACACAGATTTGACTCTGAATAAGAACTTTACCATTTATATAGTAAATACAATAAAAAAAAATTATTATTATTATTATTACTTATCTTTTTGTATTTTTATAGACTAATTGACTCCTCTTATTTTCTTATCATTTTTGATTTTTTACTTCTTCTGTTCGTAAATATTTAAGTCAACATTAATTCTAAATAGTAGAAACAACAAATCAGGTGAAAATATAGCTATTTTTATCAGTTTTTTAACTGTTTTGATATATCATTTAGTATCATTTATATTCATATTTATGTGTAGAGGTATATTCATATTTATATCAAAAAGTTGGTAAAATTCTTAAGTTCTTTAAGTATATAACGTTAAATATTTAACGTAACGACAACGATATACGGCAAATTTTTTGGTGTTTAAATTATTGCATTCTCCATGCATTTGAAACAACTCCTTATCAACAAATTTTGACCTTTCTTATCTGTTTTTGCTGACCTCTCTCTTTATTTAAATATATTTATTATTAGTAGAGAAAATTATACATAGCAATTATTACTTTATACAATACATTTATTCAACATATTATCAACAAAAATTTGATCTTTCTTATCAAATTTGTTGCCCTCTCAACAAATTTAATATTTTTAGTATTTTACAATTAGTTAACTCATTTTTATTATTTTGCTAATTATTACATTCTCCAATACATTTATTCAACACCTTATCACCAAAAATTTGATCTTTCTTATCAAATTTGTTGACCTCTCTCGATCTCTCGTACTTATTTTGTTGTTGTTGGTATCATTTTGTACCAGTCAAATTCATATTATTTATTTTTACAAATATTTTCCCCGTCTTTTAATACTCTAGGAGATGACAATTCATATTTAATTTATTTTTCTTTTTTTAGTAAATTCTTGTGTAATATATTATATTTACAGCTATTTATTAGGATTCAACCAACTAATTTTTTCTCTCTTAGTCAAAATATTGTTTAATTTATTATATTTACAGCTAGTGCTTTGGATTAATGTATCATTTAATACTCTATTAACGTAACGACAACTATTCATATTTAAGTTCTTTAAGTATATACGTTAAAGTTTAACATAAAGTTAACGTTAAGTTATTCAAAGAATTTCTTTTCTTAGGAGGTAATTTTTTGTTATTCAAATTAGTTTTTCTTTAAGGAAATTATTATTATTTTATATATATTTACAGATATATTTCTCTTAGAATGAAAATTTTGTACTTTTTCTTCTTATATTTTAGTTTTTTCATATTTATATCATATTTACAACTATATCTCTTAAGATTCAATTTGTAGAATCAAAGTAAGGCTAGGCTAGGTAGGCTCGTTCATTCATTCATATACAGGCTTGGCAAAAACTCTAAGATTAAACCACCGCAAAAGCTGTTAGGAATATAATTTTCAATTTTTGTTTTTGGAAGATTTTTCTCATTTTGTTATTATGAACTTATGCTTTTATTCAATTTACTTATTAAATCTAGCTCATACTTGTATGTGTATTTTAAGTTACCATCAGCTCTTTGAAATTTATTTATTTATTCACATTTTGCGAGTAAACATTATTTTTTGTAATGTTGGTAAAATTTTTGTTAATATATTTCTTAAATCTCTCTCTCTCTACTTATACTTGTGTTTTATTTACAACCTCTCTCAGTCTCAGCATATAGAAAACCAACGAGTCCAAACTCTTGTGTTCAGCCAAAGACCGTCATTTCTATTTTTGGAATATTACGCAGTTAAACACTTTACTGGAAATATAACAACTTAAAACCTCTACAATGCATTTTACTCAACTCCTTATAACCAAATTTTGACCTTTCTTATCAGTTTTGATAACCTATACTTGTCGTTATTTTTACAAATATTAGACTAATTAAGCTGTTTTTCAACCTTATCACCATTTCGTTTACTCTTTTTCACCATTTTTATAGACTAAAGAGCTCCTCTTGTTTACTGTTTTCGCTCAAATTACAAGATATTACATTTCGTCATTTCTATTTTTAAACCATTACACTATAGCGTTTATACTTCAACCTATCAAACACATGCATTTTCGACTAGCTAACACCCATTTTACCCCTTCAACCAATCAAATTACAGCTTTTCTTATCAAGTTTTACACAGCAAACCAATCAAATACAACTACTTATCTCAACCAATCAAGTACACAATTTTCTTATCTAGTTACGCCTCCTATCATCACATGACTTACAGGCTACATCAATCAAATCTCATCTAAGCTTGTACAACTCCTCCTCAAATGAAAGTTTCAGGAAGTTTTACGAAGTTTAGGTACCCTGCCAAAATCAGCTCTATTGCAAAGTTTATACAAATACCGTCACGTTAAATAAATAACGTTACGGTAAACCCAACGATAAACAGCGATCTCACCATTTCTTCGACTATAAAGACCTTTTGCCAACCTACTTTTCACCCCCGTTTTCAACTAAAACAACCCCATTTTTTTACTAATAAAGACCTTTTCGACACATTTTTCAACTAATAAGGATCTTCCGTTTTCACGAAAAACAAACACATTCACACCTATAAGGACCTTTTGGACTACCATTTTCTATTATTAGATCTTTTTGACTATATTTTTCAGTATATCTTATAATAAGTCCTTTTTGACACACCCCGTATAATGACGTCAGAAACTACTTATGCGGACTCTAAACACCATTTTACAAATGCCACAATTCGAAAATTTTTCTTGAATTCAACGCAAAAAATACCGTAATATCGGGATAAATAACGTAATGGCCACAAAAATGCAGAGGGCATTTGTCGCTACGACAAGTGAGCCAGAACCGCCTCAGGGAAACTACTCCCAAGAACATTTATAAGAAAAACGTTATGTTCAAAATCTTATAATTTGGTGTCATTTTAGAGTAAAATTAGCTTCTTTATGTTGACCCTAGCGTTAATTTGATATATACATTCTCAAGATTCTTTTTAAAAATTTGTGTTTCTTTTAAATAATAGTTTAAACCAGAGGTGTCAAACTCAGTTTTGCAGAGAGATATATTAAATTTAGAATGTGTAGGCGGGCCAGATTCAAATTAAAAAAATGTACTGAATTATTATAATATTTTATTTATTTAATTATATATATATATATATATATATATATATATATATATATATATATATATATATATATATATATATATATATATATATATATATATATATATATATATATATATATATATATATATATATATATATATATATATATATATATATATATATATAATATTCTTCTTTCTGTGTGACACATTGCGATCGCGGGCCTTATTGATACGTCCCGGGGGCCGGATGCGGCCCGCGGGCCGTATCTTTGACATCCCTGGTTTAAACAAATTATTTGTGTAACAAAAAATAAGCTACTAGTTCTGCAACTTTTATAGCTCTAACTTCTATTCCCTGTATGATAAAATTTTTACCTTATTAATTTCAATTACAAGTACATTTTTCATGTGTGGACATTATTTACATGAGAAGACTGCTAGTGTCTTCTTATATATTTAAATTCTATTCTCCTATTTCATCCAGAGAGGGTGTGAATATTTTATTTTTATAAGCATATAATAAGAATCAGGTATTAGTATTAGGTATTATATGTTAAGATGTAATTTGTAGAAATGTTGATGGGAGGCGGAGGCAAAATTTTGCCTCCGAGGGGTAAAATTTTTTTGTCTCTCGGAGGCAAAATTTTTGCCTCTCCGAGGTAAAATTTTTGCCTCCTCCTTGCATTCCCACAAATACACTACTATCAGAACAAAGATTCCAAAAGTTTGCCGTTAGTGCGCTCTCTTGCAATACGCTGCCGCAACCGTTAAGTATTGAACAATATCATGTAGCAAATAATATAATATATGTCTGTCTGTCTGTCCGTTAGTGCGCTTATCACTCGAGAACCACTTATCCGATTTACGGACTTTTTTTTTGTAAAACATACATATGTTCTCTGGCTAGGTTATAGGATATATTTTGTTACGTTAGGTAACATAAGGAATAAGCAATGACGATAATAGTGTATCAAGTAGGAAAAAAGTTTGCCGCTAGCGCGCTCTCTTGCAATACACTGCTTAAACCATTAAATATGAAACAATACCATGTAGCAAAGAATATGATATATATAAAATGCGACGTCTCTCTGTCTGTCTGTCCGTTAGTGCTCTTCGTCTCTCTGTATGTCTGTCTGTCCGTTAGTGAGCTTATGACTCGAGAACCATTTATTCGATTTACATGTTTTTTTTGTAAATTCATCCATTTGTTGTCTTACTTACCACTTATCCGATTTACGTGTTTTTTTTTAAACATACATATGTTCCCTGGCCAGGTTATTGGATATATTTTATTACGTTAGGTAATATAAAGAGTAAGCAGTGACGATAATAGTAAATCAAGTCGGAAAAAAGTTTGCCGCTAGCGCATTCTCTTGTAATACACTGCCTAAACCATTAAATATGGAACAATATCATGTAGCAAAGAATATAATAGGTATAAAGTGCCACGTCTCTCTGTCTGTCTATCTGTCTGTTAGTGCGCTTAGCACTTAAGAACCACTTATGTCAGTAACACTCAGATTATTATCCGACAGATACATTCTGTCGATCTTAATATTTTTGAGGATTTTGCAACTACATATTTTGTGAAAGAGTTTACTACTGTTAAAATATATGAAAAACGTCATTGTGTCGTGAACAGTGTCCATCGGGATATTCGGTTTGGAAATAAGATGTAGGAGGCCTTCAGATTTTCCATAGTCTTCCTTATCGTAGCCACAGTGCAAGCAGGCACTTACCTATTTCCGTACAAAGCGAGTCATTTTTGCAAACCAAAATTTGCCCTTAATCAATTTTAAGCAATGATCAAAACCTGGATGATCCACCTCATCATGATAGTTCCTCAGTAACTGAAATCGACAAGTCTTTCTCCATCGAATAACTTATTTGAATGGCTTACCTTTAATATGTTTTGTAATGTATCATCCTGAAGATGTATAGTTAAAAACCAGTCTTCGGCGGCGATTTGAAAAATGATTTCGGCTAAGTGCATCAACGTGTTTCATAGCTGTGCCAGATTTGCTTAAGATTTCAAAGTCGCAGTATTGAATAGTTAGATACCACCTAGCGATTCTAGAGATTAACTCTTTCTTTGAAAAGATATAGCGTATCGCCGCGCAATCAGTGATAATTTTGAATTTTTGGTCCATCAGGTAGATTCGAAAACGTTTTAAACTTTCAACCACAGCAGGACATTCCAGTTCATAGCTATAGCTATAGTTTGAGCTAGTAACTGTATAAATCTGTGTTTCCAAGTTCGGATTGTACGATACTAAAGTAGGCTTAATAACTAAAAGTTTTTTTAATTTAGAAAATGTTTTTTTCTTGACTCAAGAAAAAGGGCCCCTCGGGCCCCCGGGCCAACATCAACTTCTGCAAATCATTGAGCGCAAGTCCTACTGAATTGGCTAATGATACTGTACCACGCCTACGGTGCTATCGTTCACACCCAAAATGGTATATTCGAATTGGGCCTTATTGGATAATGGGCCAGTAGCGACGGCCCAAAATATCTGAAAGGTGTCAAAGGGGCAAGTGGCTACAGCCCACGCTACTTTTTTTTTCCGGTAGCTCTTGGTCCATTGTATTTTTCTTTGTTAGTTTGGTTAATGGCAAAGCAATAATTGTAAAATTTTTTCTAAAATATCCAGCGAGACTTAAAAATGGATGAATCTCATGAGCATTTACGGCCCTTTGTAATTCTTCACTTCAACTCATTGAATTCTTTAAAAAGCAACATTTCTTCAATTTTAATTTTAACCCAGTTTCATTTAAAATTTTCAGTACAATTTCAAATAATTGTAAACCCTCATCTAGCGATTTTGAAGGTAAAAGCAAATCATCCATGTACAGTAACACTTAACTGTAGTGAAGATTCCCTAAGGCATTATTGATGGCCCGTTGAAACACCGAAGGGGCATTAACTAAACTGAAAAGAATTTTAAGAAATTCATAGTGTCCATCCGGAGTTACACAGGCTGATTTTGGGACTGAGTTGGGCTCTACCGCAATTTGATGAAATCCCTGATTACAATCTAATGAAGTGAAATAGCATGTTCCACTCAATAAATTTAAATGTTTTTCTATGTTAGGCATAGGGTGATTTTATTAAGAGCTCTATAAAAGCAACACAACCTAAAGAAATTATTTTTCTTTGTAACTAGCACTATGAGGCTAGCAAAATCCGACTATGACTCCCTTACGATCCCAGCATCTAGAAGTTCTTTTACTTTGTCCTTCACTGTTTCCCTCTCCTTATATGGCAATATATAAGGTCGATAGCAAACAAGTTTAGAACCATCTTTAAGCTTAATTTCCAGTGTACAATCACTAACAGTTCCTAATTCACCTGAACTTTCAGCAAAACATCCTCGCTACTTATTTAAAATACTCAAAACATCGTTTTTCATTCCTAAATCTATAGCTGCATTTATATCGACCTCACTAACAGTAAAACTTTTACAAACATTATTATCTCTCCATAAGCTCACCTTATATAGGTATATATAAATAAATAAATAAATAAATATATATATATATATATATATATATATATATATATATATATATATATATATATATATATATATATATATATATATATATATATATATATATATATATATATATATATATATATACATATATATATATATATATATATATATATATATATATATATATATATATATATATATATATATATATATATATATATATATATATATATATATATATATATATATATATATATATATATATATATATATATATAATACCGGGTGTTACGGAATTCACTGCATACATTGGAACTGGCGCCTCCTTGTAGCAACACGAATTGCAGAAAATTCATCTTAAATAGCGGAGATTTTAACACTGTAATCCGCTAAAATTTTAGTCGCTTATTTTTAAAGAGGGCAGACTAATCCATTAAACTTCCTCTTTAAGATGTGAATTTATTTATAATTTATTCATTTCGGTTTTTAAAGCCATTCATATTTCTCAGCTTTCTTCTAACTCCGAGCGCTGCACAGTCGAATGAAGTACTTAGATAAAATTCTTTCTGCCTTTAAATTTTCATCGTTTTGTAATATTTTTTTTTTAAATGATCATAATAAATAGTACTTTAAAATGTATTTTTTATAAAAACCTATTTTTTAAGAAAAAATTATAAATTTTCCATAAAATTTGGATAGTTACGGATCCTGAACATTTACTTAGACTTGAAACTTTCCAACGGTATAATAGGTTTTTGGGGTCGCCGATTACAATAAAGTAACCGTTTTCTTTAATGTGTGTAAAATGATTTCCAAGTATTTACCAATTTTGGTCATGTTTCGCCTTTTTCAAGGTTGTTTAGTGAATATGAGAATGAACATTACCTTTGAGATGTTTGACAATTATTTAAAGTTTAAATTCACTAACCCTTCTATAAACCGAAACTCAAAATGGTCGGAATATTGACCAAATTTGGACTTTTGTCAACATTTTTCAAGTTTTTCTAGTGAATATATGAATACATCCTACTTTTTAGTTATTCCCATATCATCAAGAATGTAAACTACAAATGAAAAGTCATTTCTCACCTTTTTCTACTGCTATGTTTTAGTCAATACATGCAAATTTCACATTAGTTTCGTGATATTGGAAAACTATTTAAATTTAAAATTATCTTATGATGAACTCATTTCAATTACCTCCAACCAAACATAACGAAAGCACCAGTCATTACCAGCATTTTAAAAATTGTTATAAGACGATGAAAATTAAAGGGCCGACAGAAGTACTTCATCCGACTGTGCGCCGCGCCGAAAGAAATTCCGATCGCCTATGAGGGCCATAAAGATTTTTTTTTAGGTGTCTGCGGAAGTGTTGAGTTTAAATTTGTGAAGAGTTGAGTATATGGAATTATTGTTTTTATTTGCGTTTACTTTTTTTTTAATTTCTTCTCTTGTTTATTGATATCTTTACCTTTTTAGTGTTCCGTACGGAACACTTACGGGTTCACTTCAGTTTCCGTCCGTAAAATCAAAAGTGAAAAAAAAATTTCCGGGTCATCAAGTGGCGTGTCAAATTAAAGCCTGTGAAAACACGAGTTCAAAAATATATATGATGTAATACTTGCGCACACTTTTCTTTGTAGTATTTTAAAAAAAATGGCCGTAAAGCCCTGTCCACCCGTCCTATCTCGAAAAGTACTGATCAAAATATTTTGAAAAAATTCTGGAATATTCTCTGGTATATACCAGATAAATTATCAAAGGTGCACTCGTGATAATTTTCGTTCATTTTAGAACTTATAGAGAGTATTCCAGAATTTTTTAAAAATATTTTGATCAGTATTTTTCGAGATAGGGTGGATGGACAGGACTCTTTGATCATTTTTTAAAAAATACTACAAATACATAAAAAAACAAGAATTTCAGATCATCAGTTTTCAACAAAGATCGGGAACAAACTTTGGTGAAAACTCATTTGGGGTGCATTTTGTGAAGTCACTGATCATTTTATACCTCCGTAGCAAAATTTTTTATTTTAAAAGCAATCACCATAGGAAACACTAATTACGCAAGTCCGACTTAGATCTGGCTGGTTTTAATTTAGTTGTATTTTTCCTCGGTTTGGTTGGTTATTATTCTTCGTTCAACATATTTTTGTAAGGACTTGATGTAACTTCCACGATCTCTGTACAGTATTTTTTGTAGCATTAGCGTTAAATCCGGAAGTAGACGGTTCACTAATTAAATGGGCGGGTTAAATTTATACAAAAAGGGTAAAAGGGACTTTTTCCCTTTTTTTAATTCTACAAAAATTTTACGATTTAAAAAAAAAATATTGAATGTGCTTCTACATGACCCCACAAGTCACCCATTTCAATATATGCTGTGAATTTCACCCTACACACACACACACACACACACACATACACACACACACACATACACACACACACACACACACACACACACACACACACACACACACACACACACATATATATATATATATATATATATATATATATATATATATATATATATATATATATATATATATATATATATATATATATATATATATATATATATATATATATATATATATATATATATATATATATATATATTATATACATATATACATATAAATATATATATATATATATATATATATATATATATATATATATATATATATATATATATATACATATATACATATAAATATATATATATAATATATATATATATATATATATATATATATATATATATATATATATATATATATATATATATATATATATATATATATATATATATATATATATGTTTTGACGAATGTTCTCACGGGTGTGAAATGTAGTAATGGTTTTTCGGGTATCCCGTGTTAGCTTGAAGTCCCTTGATGGACGGTTTCGCTGACGTTTCGATGGAATCTCATCCATCTTTTTCAAAGCGTTGATCACTGGTCGGTGTCTTGGCGTTGAATGTCGAGACTGGCCCTGAGTAAGCCGGTTTTATGTACTCGGGGGTGTTTCTATTGGTCGGGCGGATCTGGCCAATAGAGGCTCGGCTTTGGCTGCGCGTTGTCGGTCCTGTGGTTCTTTGTAATGTTTGTGTTGGTGAAGTAACATATGGTTGAATTATTGTTTCTCTTGGTTGGACTTGGTACTGGGATAGAATATGTTTCCAAGAGTTCGGTAAACGTTGGCTATCATCCCGATTATTTAAGTTGTTGGGCCTCTATAGAAGCCATAGAAATAGAAAAGAGGCCCAACAACTTAAATAATCGGGATGATAGCCAACGTTTACCGAACTCTTGGAAACATATTCTATCCCAGTACCAAGTCCAACCAAGAGAAACAATAATTCAACCATATGTTACTTCACCAACACAAACATTACAAAGAACCACAGGACCGACAACGCGCAGCCAAAGCCGAGCCTCTATTGGCCAGATCCGCCCGACCAATAGAAACACCCCCGAGTACATAAAACCGGCTTACTCAGGGCCAGTCTCGACATTCAACGCCAAGACACCGACCAGTGATCAACGCTTTGAAAAAGATGGATGAGATTCCATCGAAACGTCAGCGAAACCGTCCATCAAGGGACTTCAAGCTAACACGGGATACCCGAAAAACCATTACTACATATATATATATATATATATATATATATATATATATATATATATATATATATATATATATATATATATATATATATATATATATTATATACATATATACATATATATATATAACATATATATATATATATATATATATATATATATATATATATATATATATATATATATATATATATATATATATATATATATATATATATATATATATATATATATATATATATATATATATATATATATATATATATATATATATATATATATATATATATATATATATATATATATATATATATAATTGTTTAAATAAGCCTTTTTGGTGAAATCACAAATTAAAAACCAATTAGAACAAATTTCCAAGTTTTGCATGATAATCGTTTTGAGGCGATTTCTGAGAATTCTACTTGAAGTAAGAACTCATTTCAAGTTTCTAGGGATTATGGAAATTCCTAGTGACATTTTATGATAAAAACTATGCTATAAATACAGTTGCCCTTTTGGAAATTAACCATTCGCAAACAGTACTTTGTCACTGATAGAGGCTCAATTGTTTTGTGAAAATGCCAAAAACGAAAGAAATTTCCGTTGAAAATCGGGCTTTGATATTTGCGAGACATCAAAATGGTCACTGGAATCGACAAATCGCGAGTGATATGCGGATGCCAAGGAGAAAGGTGGACTACAACGTAAAATTTTTTTCTGCAGGACATGGAATCTCAACCAAAAATGTTCAGGAAGGCCTCGAAAAAACGACTCCCGCTGAAGGCCGAGCCATAACAATGTCCAGCAGACGTAATCGCCGCCTAACCTCACCAGAAATCACGGCTCAAGTAAACCTGGAGCAGCCCATCCCCATTAGCATGATAACAGTGAAGAACAGGTTAGCAGAAGGTGGACTACACGGGAGAGTTGAAGTGAGGAAACCACTTCTTAGGCAAGTGAATAAACGTAAACCATTAGAATGGGCCCGAGAACATGAAAATTGAACATTAAAACAAAGCAACGAATCTAAATTCCAAATTTTCGGTTCAAATCGACGGGTTTACGTGGAGCGGTCAGCTGGAGAAAGGATGGTGGAAGCCATACAGTAAAACATGGTGGAGGTTCAGTAATGGTTTGCGGTTGTTTTGGCAACGGTAAAGTTGGAAAAATCTTTAGGATAGAAAGAATCATGCGAAAAGAACAGAATCAACGAATTTTGGCAAACTCAAATGCTTCCTTCTGGAAGAGATATTTTTCAGGAGAAATTTATTTGACAAAGACCCTAAACATTCTGCTAAACAAATTAGAGAACTTTTGGACCAATGGAAATCCGATGACGTCCTGGAAGTGATGACTCGGCCTCCACAATCACCCGACTTGAACCCCATCGAATTGCTGTGGCACCAATTGAACAGGAGTGTTCGGAAACTCAATCCAACATCAGAAAATCACTTGTGGGAACTTTTACAAGCAGAATGGGTTAAAATAACCGAAGAAACTCTGAAGAAACTACTGGACAGAATGCCGAAACTCTGTAAAGAGGTATTAAAAACAAAAGAGGTCAGATAGATCAGAAAAATCATGGAAAATCATGAATATTTTTCTGATTTTCTAGACTGTAAATAATGTGAAAATAAATAATAATTTATTAATATTTAAAAAATATATTATCTGGGTTTTTGTTGTCTTGGGACTGAAATAACTAGGTGGGTAGTGTTTATATATATATATATATATATATATATATATATATATATATATATATATATATATATATATATATATATATATATATATATATATGTGTATATATATATATATATATATGTATATATATATATATATATATATATATATATATATATATATATATATATATATATATATATATATATATATATATATATATATATATATATATATATATATATATATATATTACATTAAAATTCCTGGTTTCAATGCGTTCACCTAACAATGAATTTGCACATTTCGCCAAAAACTCATTTAGCATTTTCAAGTGCTCTTGTTGATGCTGTGATCTTGCTGTTGCTGCCGCTCGAAGCTCAATATTAGCTCCCATGTTACAAACTGGTATCACGCCCTTGGAGCCTTGTAGCACCGTACCAGGAATATACACTAAATTCTTTCCTATACGAAAACGTTTGTTATCCATATATATATATATATATATATATATATATATATATATATATATATATATATATATATATATATATATATATATGTCTTCACGGTCACCGATGTCACTTATGTTGACCTACACCATCATTTTTGATTTGGGATATAGGGTAACACCCCCCGAAATAAAAATATGCGATCGCACTTCCGTTCTATCCAAGATAATCTCATTTAGTAAGTCAAAGTTATTTTTGAATAATTTAACTTTACCCGAAGAAACAACAAATGATACCCCTTCAGCGTTGATAATCGACTAGCCAATGATAATCACAAAATCGTCCATATTACCCCTTGTTACCAGGGCAGAAGTTTCGGTTTGGAAGCCGTCGATTTCCAGAACGAATTGAGCTATACATCTCCAAAACGAATTGAACTACACTTTCGACGTGGATTACTGATCCTCCAAAAGCTATTAATGAAATAATGTTAGGTGCACTTGGCGCTTGAGTTCATCTACTGCATTAGCATGAATATCTGAGACCCATGTCCATATATGCAGTGATTTTACTGCCATTTATAAAGCGCTCCTTAGTATCTATTTTGTTAATTTCATGAGCGTTGATGAACCGGATAGATTTGGAATCTTTTCTTTCCGTCGAGTGATCTGGTTTGTTCAAGTTATCTCTACGATATCTGCAATTTTCTATTTTATGCCCAAAACGATAAAAGTAGCACCGTATGCCTCCTTTACGGCGACAGTCCTTAGAAAAATGGTCGAATTTTCCACAGAAGAAACATTTCCTCGGCTTCTGTGGATTTATTTCTAACCTAGGTCATTTAAATTTCGGCTCTTCTACAGAGCTTTCATAATTTTCCAGGGGCTCGATAAATCGTAAAGTTCATCAGATGTCGAACATTGAAACGCCCTGGCGTTGGCCTGAAGCTCCGGTGGCAATCCCATAACAAAACAAGAAATTAAGACTTCATCATCTAGTCGACACTACTCGATATGGGTTAATTGTTTATGGTAATAATGGGTCATCATTTTCCCCGGCCATAACCAGCTCCTCTAATACAGTTGGATAATCACTACATCTGAGAAATGCACGCTTTAACGCCATTTTCCAGTCATCCCAGGTTTTACGATAATCCTCTAATCTGTTAAACCAATTTCGTGTCGACCCCCTTTGTTATGTTGCATAAAAGTGGTGTTTGATAGTCATTTCAGTTACGTATTTCTCCTGATCTGGTTTTTGTAACCACCTAGTAACCGTTAACGTCTTGTCGTCCGGATCGAATATATCAATATCTCCATTCGCCCTGGAAATTAAAAGCCCGGCAGACTTCAGGAAATTCTTCTGACACCTGTCTAGTAAATCTTCGTTTAAGCGCTTCACTCACTTGCTTTTAGATATGTTTTTCCAAAAGTTCACAATAGAGTTCATTTTCATTGTCATTCATTTTGAAACGTCTCGTAAACAGACTGAAATGGGGCATTAGGGCACGTGAAGGTACTTAATCCCACTTCGAATGTTAATTAAATTGTTTAATTCCTATAAATTTAAATACGCGTACTCTCTAAAAAACCAATTATATTCGTCTCGTAAAGTTCATTCCGCCTTAATGCTCTTTTACATACTTTTGAAACAAAACATCTTATCCAGGTCGTGGGATTCCCCTCGCACCGGACTTATTATTCCGCCTCGTAGACGTTCGAAAATAAATTCCCGGGCTGGCACAGCGATCATGCTGATGCGTCACATTATTATTATGATCAAAATGTAACCCCTTGAAAAAAAAAATAAAATACTTTATTTTTCTCAGATTCATTTCTAAATTAAAATAGTTTCAAATAAAAACCAAATTAATTTACCTTGTTTATAAAATACCTAGCCTACCCTTTTGTATAATATATTCTGGAGACTCGTCGTAGCAATATTTTGGTAAATTCGTATGTGGTTTTCTTTGTTTCTCAGTAAAACTTCGTTACGCGGGTTTTTCAAAAAAAGGGTTTTTTTGGAATAGGCTTAAAATGGTCTAATTTTTAAAGACTTACGAGAAAATATCGAGGGGGACGCCGTTTTTACACGTTTTTTTTGCATATAAACATTCATACGTAAGCATACGAAAGTCTACTATGCTACTGACAACCACTGATTGAAACTGCTCGGGAGAACTCAGTTCGTTTATGAGCATGGGCAGAGATGATTATGGTTTTTAGAATAGGTCTAATTTTGAAAGATTGACGAGAAAAAATCGAGGTTAGGCTGTTTTTGCTAACCTGAACCAACCTTGGTCTCCACTCGCTAATATCATTTTTTCACATTACGGTAATACATTTTTTTTCATTATTGAATGTATTTTGTAATTGCTAATTATTTAATTTAGGTTAGTTTCAGTTAGTTCAGGTTAACAAAAACGGTTTCCTCCCGATTTTTTTTCATAATTTTTTCAAATTTAGGCCATTTTAAGCCTATTTAAAAAAAATCTTCCTTTTTCTGAAAAGCTCGCGTACCGAAATTTTACCAAAAAATGACAATAAACAATTTTCTGATAAGATTAGATTAACTGAAAAAAATTAAATAATGTTTTGAAAAGATTAGGCTGACCTCTACGTTTCACCCATTAGTGTGAACGGAGCCTATTCTTCCGAAAACAACTGACAGTTTCGATCAGTGGTTATCAACAGTTGTCAGTGTTATAGGTTAATTTTTATTTACCAAAAAAAAGTACAAAAACGGTTTCCTCCCGATATTTTCTTGTAACTCTTTCAAAATTACACCATTTTAAGCCTATTCCAAAAAAAAAACTTTTTTCTGAAAAGCCCGCATAACGAAGTTTTACCTGTTTCTCAGTTGATTAAGAGATGGAAAAGTTTAATTTTGTCGGAAAATTAATATTATATAAATTCTAAATAAATAAACAATGTATATGACATTGATATGACATACGTCAAAATTCTTCTTATTGAGTTAGGATTTCAGTTTAACGTTGTTGTCTCTACGAGGGACGAACAGGAACGAAATTCTCATTCCAGTATGTTTTAGTAACTTGGCTGTAATCATTTTGTATTATTTTGAAGACAAGTGGATTTGTTGTCTTCAGTTTTATAAATCCGTTGTGATTGTTTACAACTCCATAGTGGATCCGATTTTTGTCTTTGGACTCTGTGTAAATAGTATAACCCTCGAGTGATATTGGCGCGGCGTTACAGCGGAGTCCCGACCGAACTCATTTAGTTGGTAATTTTTGATTCCAAAATGTACATGAATTAGCAAACACATGACAGAGGGGAATTTAATTTCCGGAGTAGGGAGGAAGTATAAAAGGACAAAAGATCCGTAGGACTGGATCCCTGTTCTTCCACACAAGAAGTAGAAGACAGTTTAGTTCTTCAGGGTAGTAGGCCAAACGTGGCGATTTGGAAAAACTAAACATTTAGGCTACGATATAATTTGTTGTTTTTGGTCAGCCGTATAGTAATGATTTGAGTTCTTTTTTTTTAGTGCAGAAGGGCTTTGGAAGAGATTTTCCAACACTCGAGGTGAGTTATGAGTTTTTGTTATATAGTCGGATTGGTTCGCTCAGAAAGAATTTTTTTGACCTGGTTATGGAAACCATCGGCCGGCCTCAAGATTATAATGGCTGAGATAAATCCTATATAAGAATGTATTTTTTAGGGTTATTGTGAGTGGTATTTTTGGTGTTGTTATCCGTGTCCCAGTTCGAAAAGGAAACTTTTCTCGACCACGTCCTTTGAACAAAGGAGTACGCTTAAGTATACCTTTACTTGAGATTAACGTCAGCCCTCTTGGTAGAATCTCATCTTGATCCAGTTAACGGTCTGGTATTGCCACGGGTGCGACTACAGCTTCTACCAGATAAGCGTATAGAGTTTTACAATTTGTTTTCTTCTCAAAGGTTACAAACCAGGAGAGGGTTTAACTCCAGTTCAGATTTGGTAGCAGGAGGGCATAGTCCTATGTTTCCAACGGATTCATTTTTATATAAAAGGGAATCTCAGTAGTAATACTACAGAGCTCCTGTGACAATTCAAGGTCAAATCTCGAAGTGGATGGAATGTGTGTGACGTCATAGTCCAAAGATTGGGCGTGGTCTGCTGAAGAGATGAGTCATCATCTGAAGAGCTGAGTCATCATGGTGAAGAATGACCTTGAATTGACCGTTGGTTGTTGAAGAATAGAGAGTTATCGTAGTAAATATATTTAACGTAATACGGTAATTTGTTTTTGTTGATGAAATGGTGAGAGCTGTAAAATTCTTGACCGAAGACATGAAATGGTGAGAGTTCTAAAATTCTTGACCGAAGACATGAAATGGTGAGAGCGTATTTTTTAAATGAATGTTTTATATAAATTAAGGTGTTGTTTTGATTGGAATGCAGCGTACTGTATGTAACTAGATAGGTATATTCGGCTGGGCAAACTGTTAAGTGTAGATATGCCCTGTCTATGTGATGACGTAAGTGTCTATTTATAGATACTTACATCATTCTGTTGTTTTTGTTATATGATGAGGATGATGTAAGCATCTATTTATAGATGCTTACATCATTCTATTTGTTGTGTTTTTTTATATTTGAGAAAAATAAAAGACAAGTATGATGAGATATTTAGTGGTTTTATTTATGAAAAACAAAAAATGTTAACAAATATGGTAATACAATAATTAGTCTTATGCCTAATTTTTTATACAAATTATAATTTCAATAGGAGTATATTGAAATATAAAATAAATCATTTTTCTAATAATTAACCAATTTAACTGATCCAAACCACAGGCAATTTTTGGAAAAGCTAATTTTTTAATATGTGGGTTTAATAACAACAATTTGTTTAAATAATACAAACTAGAAAATACAGTAAAAAGATTAGGTTTGTGATAATATTTTTCCTTTGTAATTAAATAGAAAATATATCTAGTTTTGTTATTTAATATGGCGACTTCTCCAACTTCTTTATTTTGGTTTTTTAATTCTGCAACATGGTTAAATTTGCTTTTAAACTCTTTAGCTATTCCACATCCCATAACAAAATCTTTAGAGACGCAATGTGCTAAAGAAAAATCCTTATCTAATGAAAATAGACATTTGTAAAATTCGGGAAAATGTTTGTTTAGATTATGATGATTATTTATAAATGTTTCATAAAGGGAATGTTTTTCATATAAGAAATCAATCTCCTCAAATATTTCGTGCGGTTTAAAAATTATTTGTTTTAGTTCTTTCTGTTCATCATCATCATCTTCAGTATCAGTACTACTATCTGTATCGGTATTAGGATCTGTTTGTGTTTTTTTCCTCTTCTAGGTATTTGGTTTTTGATGTAGATGGTTGAATGTTATTTAATTCAGACATGTTTCTCGCTCCTATATATTGAAGATTAAAAATGCTCTGTGATTTAAAATTTAAACTGGTGTATTATATAGTTTCAGGTGACGTTGATGAAGGTGGTGGTGGAATTGATATATTATTAAAAGTATATCTTACATTTCCTATGAATGGAGCATTTTCGATATTAATAACTATATTTTGTAGTTGATTTTCGTTAATTATGTATTTAATGTCATAAACTATAATGTTTTCTACAGTAATTGGTTGATGAGGAGGGATTAATTCTAAAGAAATGTGCCCATGTTGAATATAAAAATTGAAAATTTTAAAATTGTTGCTTATAAATAGTTGTTCAAATTCAAAAAATAATCTATATTCTATTTCGATTATTTCTTCTTCTTCAGAGTTACTAATTTCTTCATCGTCGTCACTAAATTCAATATCACTTAATATTTCATCATCGTTTTCTTCTTCTAATAGATAAGGAGGATCTGATAAATCTGTTTGTTGTTTTTTAAAGCACATATTTAACTTTGAGAAACAAATATAGATTGTTAGTTAACTAAACTGAAATATAATATTATTAAACAGTGAATCTTATTCTCTTTTATAATTTATCCACTCTACTTTCCTATCTGTATACCCCACCTACCTATATATCCCACCTTCTTACGTTTCTACCTTCCTAACTAGCTACCTAACTATCTAATTAGTTACCTACCTACCTAGCTACCTATTTAACTAGGTAGTTAAGTAGCTAGTTAGGTAGCTAGTTAGGTAGTTAGGTAGCTAGTTAGGTAGCTAGTTAGGTAGGTAGCTACCTAATTAGCTACCTAACTACCTAACTAGCTACCTATCTAATTAGGTAGTTAGGTAGCTAGTTAGGTAGTTAGGTAGCTAGTTAGGTAGGTAGCTACCTAATAGCTACCTAACTAGCTACCTAACTACCTAACTAGCTACCTATCTAATTAGGTAGTTAGGTAGCTAGTTAGGTAGCTAGTTAGGTAGGTAGGTAGCTACCTAATAGCTACCTAACTAGCTACCTAACTACCTATCTACCTGGTTGTATAGCTACTTGTTTGCATATCTATCTACCTATCAATGTACTATTATATTGAGGAAATTTGAAAATATATCGTTATCATATTTGCAACAAAAAAAATACATACTTTCACATTACATATATATATTTAATAAAATAATGAGTACAATTATATTATTTTAAAACAAACAATGAGTTATATTTTACATGTTTTATTTAATTTCATTTAATTTAAGAAAATATTATGACCAGTCACTACTATCAGTATCACTATCTTTGTTGATATCATTAAAAGTAATATTGACAATATTTTTATCATCATTATCGGTATCATTATGATTATCATTATTTAAATTAACAATAATGTTATTAATAATATTTTTCTTTGAATTATACCAATTTTTTAGTAGTATTACATTTTCTAGGGCACAGCGAACATTTTTAATATGGTTGTTACAAGTAAAATTATGATTAGAATTTGTAGATAAATTGAATTTTAAATAGCCAATATTATAGCATCCTAAATTTGTCAAGTCCTCAATGTCATTCGAAATAAGATTTGCTAACCAAATTTTTTTTGCAAGTCCTTTCACTAGCACTTTTTCGTTTCCAATTACCTCCTTGATAAAATTTGTGATGTTTTCAAATGGCAGATTAGTAAAGCTGAAACTGTTCCATTCTAATCCATGTATATTTTGGGTAGTCCATTCCAAATGATTCTTTATATTGTCATTAAACCACTCACATTTATGATTAAAATTGATTATATTGTGGAAATGTTCTTCTGTGTTAATATTTATTATCGCAATTTCTTTACATATAAAGTCACTGTGTTCGAACTGAAAGCCTTGCACATCGATTATAAACATTTTGTTTTTTGTTTCACTTTTGTGAAAAATACTTGTATTATTTTAAAATAATATAACTGTACTGATTATATCGTTGTTAAAAGCGGGAATTTATACTAGTTGAAAAGGTTTTTAAAAATCATGACGTTATTAGATAATTAAAAAGGTGTGTGAATGTGAATGTAAATGCATTCATTGCATAAGACTAAATCAAGGTTAAATATAAAATTATAAAGTAAATTTTTTATTCTAGGTATGCAATTATTACATTAATATTCAAGGTTTCTCTAACCGAGTTGCAGCACACATTCCTTAGGAAAAACCATGACTGTATTTTTCTTTGTTCTTTTAATATTACGTATTATGCATTAGTAATTGATTTTATAGGATTGGAATTTTATTAAATAAAAAATTAAAGTGTTTTATTTAATTTGTTTTATTAATATACCAGTTATATAACAAAAAAGCATTTTCTTTCGAACATCTTTTATCATTTAAAAAGTGTTCGTTACAATGATACATATGATTATTTAGATATCGTTTTAAATTATTGATATTTGGGCATCCTATAGTTAAAAATTCTTCTATATTATTAGAAATGAATTTACTTAACCAGGTTCTTTTCTCGTAACCCTTTACAAAAATTGTTTCATCTTTAACAATATTTTTTTATAAATTTGGAAATATTTTCATATGGTAAATAATTAAAATTAGACTGATCCCATTGAAGTCCATGAATGTTATTGGTGAGCCATTCCAATCGTTTCTGAATTTCCTCATTGAACCAGCTAATTCTATGAGAGTAGTTTATTATTTTATGGTGAACTTGTCCACTTTCTATATTTATTATAGTTAATTCTTTACAAATGAATTCACTGTCCTTATATTGAAATCCTTGTATGTCTAATATAAACATGTTTCTTTCTTCTTCTTATGAATTTGATTTTACAATATTTGTCAAAGGATTATATTTTACTAATCGATCGTAAAGTATTAAACAAAAAGCTGTTGTTTTCTCTTTAATTTTTTTGGTTGTTTCAAATTCTAACCTAATATCTATGGCTCCAGTTTTAAGTGATTCGTTCTGACGTGAACGGTCAATTACTACAAAAGGACATATACCGTGAAATTTTATAGGGTCATAACACGGCTCACTGTGACGTTGATAATAGAAATTTTTTGAAACTGCGCATACATTTCGTATAGTATAGCCCATTGTTTCGTATCAAAATTTAAATTTAAATTATCATATGGATACATTTCAGAGTTTAAAAAAAGTTTAAAATTCATTAAATTCCCATGATCGAAAACGGCCATATTTTGATCAATCTTATTTTTTCGATCGGTAGATAGGGCAAAGATTAAAAATCGTGGTTTTGAAATTAAAGCAGTACTCTTCACAGCCCACGTATGTTTTGTTGCTTCTTGTAAAATAGGATATTCATGTAATTCCCAACTTCTAAAAGGTATATTTAAATCTCTACCTTGTTCCAAAAATTTAAGTAATCGTAATTTTTTCAAGATCCGATACAGAAATATGCGGTATTTTCCATACTATTTTATTTAAAACCACTTTATATTCTTCGGTAGTTAGCGGTGTTGATGTTTGAATAATGGCATTGGTATCTGAATTGCTTCTTATCAGAATTAATTCTTGATTAACATTCATAATAATTTTTTGAAAATCCTCAGCAAATCCGAGCAAAATACGTAGTGGTAAACAGATATTACAATTTCCATCCTTATCGAGTAAATTTGGATTTTGGTCAGTTTTCCAACCGGCATTTTCAAGTTGCGTAAGTTCGTTGGGTCCAAAGGAAACGTAACCTTTTATAGTTGAAGTTATACCGGGGTTTCTTACTCGATCCACGACTACACCACCCAATTCGTAACGAATTTCTTCGAAAAGAAATGCAATTCCATTATTTACAAAACTAACATGTGTACTAGGTTTATCATCTTTGGTTACTACTTTACCCTCGATGTAAAGAAAACTTTGACCTGGTAATGTGTAGAGTTCTTGTGTTTGGATTGGAATTCTTATTTCATCGTTGTTATTAAACGTAGTCGATGCATATGGCTGATGAGTGTGATATTCGAAATTAACGATAGAATTATCTGTGTATATACCTTCTCCAACATTCAATATATTTAAAACTCATTTTTTATCCTATTCTTAACCAATTAATCTAATTTTGCTTATATTTATTTAAAAAATAGTTTTTAATTTTTCCTTAGTTTGAATCCTAAGGAAATTAAAAATTGTTTATTTTTGCGTGTTAATCGTTTCAACTTTCTCTTCTTACTAATCGTCTTCCGGGCTACTATTTTATTTATAGATTTTTTAGGTTGGTTATTTAATTTTTGTTTTTTCATTATAGAAGTTTGTTGTTGTGGTTGAGTAATATTATAAAGAAATACCATATTTATTATTTTTGTTTCTGTAGATGTAGTCTGATTGTTACTACTTCTTGTCTAAAATTAATCAAATTACCGTCTTCATCTGTTATTTTAAGTATAATTTCATCAATATATCGGGAACTGATTGGTAAATAAATAACATTGGCAGGTTTTTCAATAATTTTCGTTCCTGGTAACGATGTAGGAAAGAACATATGAATTATATGAACCGGTTTTCCATTTGCATATGAATTTGTTACTAAATTACATTCAATACAAATACTATTTACTTTAAGAATATCTACTGGACGATCTGATATATGTTTTTTCGCCTTTTCTAATTTTCTTCTTCTAAATCCTAATAATCCACCTATACTGTTTGGTTTTCTGAAATCTATGTCTAATGAACTTTTAATTTCACATTTTAATGTATTATAGTTTGCCTTAATAGAAAGAAATGGTACTTCAGTTATTGCTTTTCCCTTTTCCTTTAAATAATGATAGTCGATTTGTTCAGTCAAATAATCACTAATGTCCTTTATTTCATAAGATCCCTCAGGAATGGTAATAACTTCATTATTAAAATGAAATTTATTATTTGACTCATCAATATTTGGGATTGTATTATAACTTTCAAAATTTACTAAACCCAAAACATAATTTTCATTTTCCGGTAAAACAATAGGTGGATAAATTTCAGATGTTAATATAGATTCTCTGCCGGATAAGGTAAACGTGTAAGACATGTTTATTAGAGGAGAATTAAAGGACGAATAACGTGTTTATAATTAATTTATTTCATTATATAAAAAGGTTAAACACAAATGACCGCAATTTACAGTATTATAAGTTTGATATGAATTATGATTATAGATAACATTACATAGTCCATTTGATTTAAAATATTCAATTAATTCATTCGGTGGTGACAAATTGCCAAAACTATCGAAATAATAAATTTTATTGTTATGTTTTTTGTATGCAGTCCAATGAGTCCCTATACCATCACTATTGTCCATATTAATTATACCAGTTTCGTTTTTATGTATTTTCTTTGGTAATTTATCTCTCATAAAAATACCTCGAAAGTTTTTAATTTTAAGTTTTTTAACATATTTATCTAAATCTATGTTAGTTAATGCTCGAGATGGTAATTTTAAAGGGAGTTTTTTTTTTTTCTTGAATTACAGGTCGTAAAAAAAAGACCCAATCCTTTTTTATGATGATTTAAATAGAGTCCTTTTCCAAGTGCTATGGATTCCATTTTTTCATTATGTCGTTGGGCCTCCTTTAATTGTTGCGATGCTGCTTTTGCATCATTGACAGCCTTGGCTATTCCTGCAGCTCCTCCACTTAGTGCCCCGAGAGCACTTAATCCAGCAAATATTGGTATAAGGGGTAATATTCCACCACTTTTTGTTGGGATATTTATAATTCGAGCTGGTCTTACTTTATTTTTATATTTATTTGCTTTCTTTATAGCTACTTTTAAAGCTGAAGTAAAATCCTTAGGTTTTTCTTTTAATATACTATTTTTAATTTGTTTTGTAACTTCCCTAAAACCAATTAACTTTTTTCCTACTCTATTTTTCTTTTTCGTAGTTCTTCTTTTTCTTTTTCCTTTTTTGATGGTACGATTATTTTTTCTTTTAATATGAGATACCATTATGATGTTAATTTAAGAGAGCGCGTAACGTTGATAAGTTTACTATTGAACTGTTTTACTTAAACTAATTTATAATATACAAAAATTATAATTTATATATGTTTTTTTTACTCTTTTATTTTTTGGATGTATAACAAATTCTTTTAATTCAGTCTCAAGTTCCTCTTCTCGATTAGGTGATAAATTTAATTTTCTTTTTAATCCTTGTAATTCCCCCACATTCATTGATTCTTCTATACCCTTTTCCATAATTGCCAATGTATTTCGTATGGATTTTAAACTTTTTTTAAGTATTAGGATACATTTACATTTATTTTTTTGTTTACCATCATTATGGTTATCATCATCATAAATCTCATTATTATCATTATAACCCATTCCAAGTTTAACTTTTGCTTTCATTGCTCCGGCTACTCCTAGAGCATTCATTTTTTCACCAATTTTAGCATTTTTTGCCCTGACTCGTTCCATCGCTTTATTTGCTAATATTTTATCAGCTTTATGCCGAAATGTCAAATCTTTACTTGTTGAATAGGCAATATCGTGTTCTTTGCACGCTTCATCTAATTCGTTGATACCTCGATCACCTCTAGCTAAACGTTTATTTAATTTTGTACCAGGTCCACAATAATTATAACCCGGTAGATGTAATTCAACTGGTAATTTATTTATTAAAGAATTTACGAATCCTTCTCCTGTTACTGTTGAAGCAGTAGTTGCAGCAGCAACCGATGTACTAGAATCAGGATAAAATTGAGCCATAATATTGATATACGTTGTTATTCTAGTAACTTTCTAAATAAACTAAATAAATTCGTAGGAATGTTACATTAATAAATATTTTCGTTTCAACATTAATACGAAACACACATTATTTAAAAAATAATGTTTGGGGGGAAGAATAAGTTGTTAAGAAAAGAACCGGAAAAAGAAGAAAAACTGCACTACCAACATAAGAAAAAGAAAATAAAAATTGTTCAACAAAATATTACTTTACCTATTGCTAATCATGATGATGATTTCAACAATCAAATTTTATTAAATCGACATGGTTTACTTTTACCATCATCTATTCGTTGTATTATTGTAGGATCTTCAAATTGTGGAAAAACAAACGTTATGCTTAGTTTAATCGAACATCCTAATGGTTTAAGATTTAAGAATGTTTATGTCTATTCTAAATCGTTATTTCAAAGTAAATATTTATATTTGGAGAAATTACTCAAGCCCATTAAAGAAATCGGCTATTTTCCATTCGATAATAGTACCGAAATTCTATCACCTTCACAAGCTAGACAATATTCAATTTTTATTTTCGATGACGTAGCTTGCGATAAACAGGATGTAATACGTGAATATTTCAGTATGGGACGTCATAATCATATTGATTGTTTTTATCTTTGTCAGACATATGCAAAAATACCAAGCATTTAATAAGAGATAATGCAAATACAATTATTTTATTTAAACAAGATGATACTAATTTAAGACATATTTATAGCGATCACGTAGGAACCGATATGTCATTTGAAGAATTTAAAATTTTTTGTGGAATTTGCTGGCAAAAACCCTATCATTTTTTAGCAATTTTTAAGGATAATAAATTAACTGATGGAAGATATCGCTGTTGTCTTGATAAATATATATATATGTAAATTTTTCCAAAAGTATCATTTCTTATTTACTTTTATTTAAAAGAGGAAGAGTAAGAGAAGAAGGAGTTAAAAATGAATGCAGAAGAGAAGAATGTTAAAAAGAAACTTATAGAAAAACGTAAAATTGTTAAACAAAAACTGGATTTATTGAAACAGGGTGAAGAGGCTCATGAACACATTTTTTCTGCAATAACTAAACAATTAAAAAACATAATACTAACTCCCACATCTACTACTACTGCTATTAAAACAACTAGTCAAAAAAATAAAAGAAACAAGTATGAATCAGCAGACTCGGATGAAGAAGAGAGTGATGAAGAGGATGAGAGACTGACAGAAGCACAATTTTATGAAAAAAGTAAAACACCTTCGAGTAGTAAAAAACATAAACGTTTACAATTACATTCAACTCCAAATTTGGAAGAAAGTTTACGAGATTCGATTTTTGAAGAATCCCGTAGACAAGAGATAAATTTACAAAAAAGTTTTGAAGAAAAACGTGCACAAGATATTCATGAAGCATCCTTTAAAGAATATTTGGAACAATATCATCCATTACCTAGAAGATATGTAGAAAAAATGATAACTGATACTCATAATAAGGAATTTGATCATAAATATGGTATAGTTTTTAATGACATTGAGGATAAATTTTATATTGGGGATTCGCAATTGCAAATACAAAATTCTGACTTTATTGTTAAAGGGAAATTTTACAAAGGTACAACTGGTTTATATGAATTACTCTTTAAAAAACATCCTAAATCTTTTAAAAAAGAAGACGAAAAAAAATTATCTTGACATAATTTTAAACACGAATGCTTATCGTAGAAATAATAAACATTCGGAACAAGTACAAGGTAGTACATTACCTAAATATAAAAATATTATTGCACCTGCTATTCGTCAGATATCGGGAAAAGGTGTTAGTCAAAGCAGCATATCACAACAGCAAAGACAAAATCCTTATTCTAAAAACAATCTTTTTATGGAATATTCTACTAAACCAGTCGAATACATACATTGGGACGATCCTAACGAACTTGTTGAAAGATTACAATTATTATTAGCATCACAAAGTGCCGGAAATAATAGTCATACTAACGAGATTATTTCCATAATTGAAGAATTACGAGAGGCAAATATTATTGAATAAATATGGTAAAATTTGCTACTAACATAAAGAAACATATAATTAATGAAATTCATAAACCTGCTAGGATTAATTTTAAACGACGTCGTGTGATTCTAAAAGGTTTAAATCTCATACAAGTTGATATTTGTGACCTTGGTTTAACTCCTTATGCAAAAATAAATAATGGATACAAATATATTTTAGTAGTTATTAATTGCTTTTCAAAATACCTATGGGCTTTTCCACTTAAAACTAAAAGTGGAAAAGAAGTCGCTACAGCAATGGAAAACGTTTTTTAAACAAGAAGTCCCTAAACTGGTAAATTCCGATATGGGTGGTGAATTTATGTCCAAGGAATTTCAACAACTTTTGAAAAAATACAATGTTCGACATTATTATAGTTATAGCGAAAAGAAAGCCTCTATTGTTGAACGTGTAATAAGAACATTAAAAGGTATAATTTGGAAAGAATTAAATGTTAATGGTTCCTATAGGTGGTATAATTTATTACCGAATATAGTAAAGAAATATAATAATAAAAAACATCGAACTATAGGTATGAAACCATCTGAAGTAACTAAAAAACATGAAAAACATTTACTCAATACCGTTTATTCACACATTAAAATAGCCCATAACCCTAAATTTTATATAGGTGATCATGTACGAATTTCTAAAATACGTGGTGTTTTTGATAAAAAATACCAATCAAATTGGTCACCTGAAATTTTTACTATAAAAAAGGTACAACTAACAAATCTTACTACTTATTTATTGCAAGATATAAAAGGTGAAGAAATTAAAGGTGGATTTTATGAGCAGCAATTACAAAAAGTCAAATATACAGATGCCTATTTAGTGGAAAAGATTTTAAAACATAAAGGTAACAAAGTTTTTGTAAAATGGTTGGGATTCGATGCCACTCATAATAGTTGGATAGATAAGAAAAATGTAATGTAATATATTTACAAATGTAAATAAATTAAACAATAAAAATATTTTTAAAAATATATTCTTTATTTATTTTCTTTAACAATAATACTACATTTTTGCGATTCAAAATCGTCTGCATCATTATCATAAATTTCTACATATTGAAATTGTTGAGGTGATGTAACTGTAACTGATGATGATGTTGTTGGGAGAACATCCGTCGAACTTACATAATTTACATTTTTATTTTTCTTAATTTTAAACTTTAATTTTTTTCTTTGTTGTACATGGTTATCCGGTTCCTCAGTTTCCGTTTCATCTACCATATTTATATCTGGTAATTCATTTTGGGAGGATTCTTGCTGTTCTATTGCTTCTTTTCGATCCTCAATCGAAAAATTGGAAAAAATGTTAAATTTATTCAGTGCTGACATAAATAATTGTACCTCCTCAGAATTGTCAGCATTCACTCGTACATATTTCACTGGAATATTTTTTATTTTTTCTTCAACAGTTGTATTTTTAGGAGAATATTTCAAAAACACACATACCAGTCCATTAACCACTTGAATATCTTTTAATCCAAATTTAAATAAGTTCTTTAAAATAACAATTAATATTTTATTTGTTAAATTTTTAGGATCATAACTTTTAAAAATAAATACTGAATGAGGAGTGTTCATGATGATGCTGATGGTTCCACTTAATTTCCTGTTAATGTTTTCGTAAATAAAAATTAAACTATTTATACTATTACTTTTACATAATTAAAATCTTGCTATTTCTATGTCTGACGCAACAATTATTAATGTTACAACATTCTAAGAAAAAATATGCAGGTGTTTTTCCTTTCTAAAATGCAATATTACTTTCAAGGTTAAATACTGTAAAATATAATTCTCGTTAAATATTTGCATATAAATTACCATAAAAATACCTTGAATTTTAATTAATTGTATTCTAAGAATGTAAAAATGCAGGTGTTTTTTCCTTTCTAGAACGCAGTATTACATCATCAAAAATTCCTAGTACTTAGTATGAGTCATCACCGTGAACATATTTCTTGAATTTTAATTAATTGTATTCTAAGAATGTAAAAATGCAGGTGTTTTTTCCTTTCTAGAACGCAGTATTACATCATCAAAAAATTCCTAGTATTTAGTATGAGTCATCACCGTAAACATATATCTTGAATTTTAATTAATTATATTCTAAGAATATAAAAATGCAGGTGTGTTTTTCCTTTCTAGAACCCAGTATTACATCATCAAAAATTCCTAGTATTTAGTATGAGTCATCACGCAAACATATATCTTGAATTTTAATTAATTATATTCTAAGAATATAAAAATGCAGGTGTGTTTTTCCTTTCTAGAACCCAGTATTAGATCATCAAAAATTCCTAGTATTTAATATGAGTCATCACCTCGAACATATATCTTGAATTTTAATTAATTGCATTCTAAGAATGTAAAAATGCAGGTGTTTTTTCCTTTCTAGAACCAAGTATTACATCATCAGAAATTCTTGTTATTTAAAATGCAATCATACCTTGAATTTTAATTAATTGCATTCTAAGAATAATTATGCAAAAAGTGCAGGTGTTTCATTCCAAGAATGTAATATTAACTAATATTGCATCATCTTATTTCTTATTACTTTCAAGGTTAAATACTGCAAAATATAATTCTCATTAAATATTTGCATACGAATTACCACAATCACACCTTGAATTTTAATTATCTAATTACACAGTAAAATATGAAATCGTTATTCCGGTTAAGTTTTTAAAAGAGAATTGCAAAATAGATGATTACATGATCAAGTGATTAATATATTTTCCACACCATTCTTTTGTTAAGAGATATGTATATAAAGGTAGGAAAATACAAAATACAAACTATACTCTTAGAAATTTTACATCTATAACGTTTAATAATGGATCAAAAATATATCCAAGAAGTAGAGAAAAGAAATATTGCTCTATTAAAATTATTTGAATTACGAGAACAAGAAATGTTGGAATGGGAGGAAGAAGAAGAAGAAAATTTACCTTTAGAAGTACTAAGACAAAGATGGTTGCTGGAAATAAAACAACAAAAACAACAAGAACATGATGAAGATGATGATAATATACCTTTAAAAGAATTGCAAGAAAAATGGTATAAAGAAAAAAATGTAATAATTATATCAGACTCGGAAGAAGATGACAACAGTATGGAAACAATATCAATATCGGATTCGGACTCGGAAGAAGAAGAAGTATATTTAAGCTGGGAGGATGTGCGTAGATTAGGTTATAGAATTTTATAATTTTTGTTTTAATTAGATTTAAGTTTTTGTAAATTTTGTAAATTTATCATTATTATAATAATAAACAATATTTAAAATATATGTTGTCAAAAAATATTTATCCCCCTCCTAATATTTCTTATATAAAACATTACATTAATAAAATTTTTAATCATTATAATAAACTTCTACGTAGGATAACAAAACAAAAAAATGATTAGTAAAATTATTATTGATAATTTTTAGTTTTCTACTTTATATAGTTTTTGGTACTGAAATTAATAATTGTGATAACTTAAGAGACAATTATGAATACCTATTAGAAGACCATAGATCACTCTATAATACAAGTTTAAATTTATATCAAGAATGTACTCGAACCCTTGAAAATTATAAGGATCTATATGATAATGAATTAGCTGTTACGGATATTTGTTTGGAAAAATTTGAAGATCATTAATGAAAATTTAACCAATTCAGTAAATTATACCAGGCATATTTCTCTTCTTAAAGAAAATATTAAATTGGAATCTGATTTATATTTATTAAAAACAAATCTAACGGAAAGACTAAATAGATGTGAGGAAAAACACAACGTTTCCTATTTATTAATTTCAGATTTAAATAAAGAAATTGAAAATTTAAAAAGTAATTTTACCAATTTAGTACATGAAACCTATCAACTGGATGGTGAATTAAAAGAATGTAAGAAAAATTTGGAAAAACAAAATACTGAGCAAGTGAAAACTTTTTCAAATCTTAAATCCTGCGTTGAACGAGAAGAAAATCTCTTGGAAAGTACAAATAAATATGTTAATCGCTTAGCAACTTGTCGAAAAAACAATAGAATATTAAAAGAAAAACCTTTTAATTTAAATATAACCAGTAGTATTAGTAATTAAAACTGTTATTGTATAATAATGGGTCAGTAATAAAAACACATTTTATTTAAAAACATTTTTATTTTTTATTTCAATATTACAATAATTATATTTCATCATCAGATGAATCTGATAACAGATTCTCATAGCAAGATATTAAATATTGTTTAATTTCATCTACAATAGTTTTGTTAACATTAAAACCCTCTAATTTTTTTAACAATTTGTAAAACATGATTTCTTTTTATACTAATATTATTATTTTCCTTATTCATTACTAATGTACTAGACAATTTCCATGCAGCTTTATTCGTCTTGGGATATCGATTTTTATAAAGAATTACATCCAGTGGAAAATAATAAATAGGTACTATAAAAGGTTTTAAACAAAAATCGCATAGATTATCAAATGTCCATATATGTATAGCTAATATATCTAAAGATGCTATTTTCAATGTGATACAAGAATTTCGAATTATAATCATATTTTCTAATGAATGCATCCAACGGTAATATCGAAGTTTGCGAGCACAAGTGATACAAATAGTTAATCTTATACATCCTCTACTATATTTTACTAAAACATCAATTCTTCCTTCTTGAAATAAGGTTTTGTGATAACGTCCATTATTTATTCTAGGAATATTGTAATGTGAATATATATTTTCTTGTTCAATTATTTTACGTAAAATATCCTCATAGTCAACTAGGTCACCTATTTTTTCAGCATTTTCCCATTTATAGTTGCTATAATTAGCAATAATATCTCCCTTTAATATTTCCGGTATCGTATTAAGTTGTTGAAATAACAATGGAAATATTTTATATATATTACTACAATTAACACAAAGACTTGTAATTACTAAAGTTTTTAAACTTTTTACTTTTATAATTTTGTTGTGATTCAGATTCATTCTAACAATTAGCACTTTAACATGTATACGTACAGTAAATTTTAAAATACCACACCTTTTCACATACCAATCTATTTTATTTATTTATAACACATCACCACACCTTAATTAATTATTCATAGAATGTTTTTCCCATAAACGTATTTTTAAACTATCTTCAAGTTAATTTATTTTTCTTATACCGCATTCCACCACACCTTAATTGATTCTCAATAACGTATATAATTAATTATTCATAAAATGTTGTTCCATGAAACATATTTTTAAACCTATCTTCAAGATAATTTGTTTTTCTTATACCGCATTCCACCGCACCTTAATTCGCAATAACGTATATGATTGCTCATAAAACATTCTTCTCCTATGAATCATATTTAAGCTGTTTTCATGGTAATTTATTTTTATTTTAATACTGTAATTGCACCATGGCAGAACTAAAAGAAATCATAGAACTAAGCAATAAGTATTATTAAAAATTCAAGACCTTGGTAAGTTGATTAAAAATAAAAATGACTATGTTAAGTGGATAAAATATTTAAATAAAATTATTTTTATTTTAAAGAAATATATACGTAATACACATATTAAGAAAAATAGTCTTTCAAAATTGGAATCGATCGTCTTTTGAAAAATTTTAGAGAAAAATTTCGATGTCATAAAAATTCAAATAAAACAAAAAACTTAATGTGGGTTGATTTAGAATCCTGTTTCAATAATCGTATACGAACAGGAGCAATAATTAATTTACGTATTAAAGATCCTGTAATATTTTTTAATAAAGCATTTCAATCTTTTTCGCGTAAAGTCAAAAAAGACCTACAAAAATCTTTACTAAAAGTTAATGTTATATTTTTGGCAAACTTTATAAAACCTCAAACTGGAGAAACAGATATTAAACATTTTACTACCAAAAATCGTATAATTGATCGAAATACAGATTTGAAGGAATTTTATATTAATCATATTCAAAATAATATACTCAAAAAACTAGAAGAGTTCCAAGAGAAAGACAGCGGATACGCCCTTTATGAAATTTTACAATTAAAAATAAATTTAAATAATTTTATACCGATAAATGCAGCAGGAAATATTTCAACTTATGTATCAGTACCGAAATTTATTCAAAAGAGTCATGCAGTTTTAAATATTCAAAATAATGATGAATACTGCTTTCTATGGTCTATTGTAGCTGCTCTCCATCCCTGTCAAACAAACCAAAATCCATGCAGAACATATTCATATCCTCATTTCAGTCAAGTTTTAAAATACGAAGGAATCGAATTTCCTATAACTTTAAAGAACATTAAAATATTTGAAAAAATGAATAATATTGCTATTAACGTTTTTGGTATTGAAAAGAAGGAAATTGTATCGATATATTTAAGTGATTTTGAATTTCTAACAACTATTAACTTATTAATGCTTCAAACAGAACATACTAGAAATAATGGTGGTAATGATAATTATGATAATAACTTTTCAAATCTTGTTTCAAATTTTAAACCTGTTTATCATTTTACTTTAATTAAAAATATGTCGCGATTATTGAACAGACAAAATAATGACTTTAAACATAAAAAATATTATTGCGATAGATGTTTAAATCATTTTTATTCGCAGGAAACATTAACTAATCACATATTTACTTGTAGAAAAATGAATAAAACCAAAATAACTTTACCCAGTGAAAATGAAAAATATATATCGTTTAAAGATTTCAATCATAAAGAAAAGGTACCATTTGTTATTTATATTGACATTGAAAGTATATTAGAAAAAAAATATAGAATCTAACGAACCACAACAACAAAATATGAATAGATATCAGAAACATGTACCTTGTAGTATAGCTTATTATTTATTTTGCAATTATGATAACAGTTTATCAAAATTTAATTTGTATACAGGTAAAGACTGTATAAATTGGTTTTGTAATGAATTACAACAGTTAGCTTTGCAATTAAATCCAATTTTTAATAATATAGTACCAATGTAACCATTAACACAAATAGAACAACAAACATTCGATTCTTCCACCATATGTTACATGTGCCGAAAACCATTCGAACCAGATCAAATAAAAATTAAAGATCATTGTCATTTTACGGGAAAATATCGTGGTAGTGCTCAGTCTACATGTAATTTAAATTGTCGAAATAATCATATGATTCCGGTGGTGGCACATAACTTGTCCGGATACGATGGGCATTTTTTAATTAGACATTTAGCCACTCAATTCCCAGGTAAAATGACCTTATTACCCATTAATAAGGAAAAATATATTTCATTTACCAAATATGTTGATAATACAAGTATTCAATTTCGATTCTTAGATTCATTTAGGTTTATGTCTAGTAGTTTAGATAAATTAAGCTCATATTTAAATCTTGATGAAAAACAAATTACGCGAAATTTTTGTAACAATGATGAAGAATTAATTTTATTATCTAAAAAAGGAGTATTCCCATACGATTATTTAGATAGTTGGGAAAAATTAAACGAAACCCAATTACCACCTATAGAAAAATTTTATAACAAAATGAAAAAATGTAATATAACTCAGAAAGAATATCAACATGCACTCGATATTTGGGATAAATTCAAAATTAAAAATTTACGTCAGTATATGGAACTTTATTTAAAAACAGATGTACTAATGGCCGGAAAAATCATATCTGAATTTATAGGCCTTAAATCTAAAATGTATGCAATTAAATTATACTCAGATCCAAATGTTATTAAAAAAGCAAAAGGTATTACTGCTCCTTCATTAAAAACAATCCATTTCTCCGATTATTACAACTGTCTTTTCGATAAAAACGAAATTTATACCCAAGAAAATTTAATTCGAAGTAAAAAACACGAATTGTATACAATCGCACAGAAAAAACTTGCCCTTACTCCTCACGATGATAAAAGAATAGTTAATTACCTATCTACTGATACATTTCCCTGGGGATATAAAAATAATTTAATTTTACGTTCCACTTAATGTATATTTTTTATTTTTTAATCAAATTTATACCATACAATGTCTGCCGTAACAGAAAAATATAATCAAACACCAACAATAAAATATGTTAAAATCGTTCCCGAGGCATTTACACCAACCAAAGGTAGTGAAAAAGCAGCTGGGTACGATTTAAGAAGTCTCTCTAATGTCATAGTACCCGCCAAAGGATTAGAAAAAATTCCTACTGGTTTGAAAATTGAACTACCCGAAAATACTTATGGCAGAATAGCCCCAAGATCTTCTCTAACTTTCAACAATATGATTGACGTAGGAGGTAATCATACAAAATAATTTTAAAACATATTTAACAACTATTTTTTTCTCTTTTTCTTTTACAGCTGGTGTAATAGATGCAGATTACAGAGGAGAAATTCAAATCATTTTATTCAATCATTCCGACCAGGATTTCCATATCAAATCTGGCGATCGATCGGATTGCACAATTAATATGCGAGAAAATTCTTAACCCCAACCTTCAAGAAGTAACTAATCTAACCGATACACGAAGAGGAGAAAACGGATTTGGATCATCTTCGTCAATTCAAATGGAAATTGTTGAAGAATTCCAACATATTTTTATAGTAAAAACTGAATCAACTAATAATACACACTTACCTGTATAATCTCTCTTCACTTTTTTTATTCAAACATAACTATTGATATTAAATATTAAATTTTATTGTCTTTGTACTTAACACATATCTAAAACACACAAAAACTTGCATTATACTAACATATTTCATAAGCCTTTACATATTTCTTACTTTCACAAAAATACATTTTCCACATTTGTAAATAGCTATAAATTAATAAATACACATCCCATAAGACCCAATTACAAAAACATTCACTTTTTCCTAATTTATTGTTATTCTTGGGCGAGCGAAAACTCGACCCAACAAAATATACTTTTTCAATAAAATAATAAAATATTATTATACTTGGTTTTATTTTCCAAAAAATCTTATAAACAGGGCATATCTACACTTAACAGTTTGCCCAGCCGAATATACCTATCTAGTTACATACAGTACGCTGCATTCCAATCAAAACAACACCTTAATTTATATAAAACATTCATTTAAAAAATACGCTCTCACCATTTCATGTCTTCGGTCAAGAATTTTAGAACTCTCACCATTTCATGTCTTCGGTCAAGAATTTTACAGCTCTCACCATTTCATCAACAAAAACAAATTACCGTATTACGTTAAATATATTTACTACGATAACTCTCTATTCTTCAACAACCAACGGTCAATTCAAGGTCATTCTTCACCATGATGACTCAGCTCTTCAGATGATGACTCATCTCTTCAGCAGACCACGCCCAATCTTTGGACTATGACGTCACACACATTCCATCCACTTCGAGATTTGACCTTGAATTGTCACAGGAGCTCTGTAGTATTACTACTAATCTCTAGTGGTTCAAAGCCTTTGTATTTTTATTTTTACTAATAGTAGTATATCTGTTATATTGGGGCTTACTTGATAATAAAATCTTAACTATTATAAGTATTACGTAGTGCATTAAAGTAAATCTTAATATTTAGACTGAGAAAAGTAAACAGTTTATTCATACAATACCTATTCTTATTAGTAATACTGTTTTGGTAGATTACACCTACTAGATATTATTTTTAGTAGATGTAAGCTTTCAAAGAGTGATTAAGGAATTAGCCTAATTTTCTTCTAGCAGTGTAAACATTGTAGGGAGTAGACTAACTAGTATTTTTCCCAGAAAACGCAACTGCGTGGAAAAAGAGAGAAAATACTTAAAGTAATCCCCACCACACACATCCATCCTCTATTTTCTCAGAGTTTTCACATACTTGTATCCCTGAAACCTAATACTTTCCTAGATTAATCTAGTGTGTTAAAGGATTTAAGTATATATATATATATATATATATATATATATATATATATATATATATATATATATATATATATATAAATAAAGAAAGAATTTTTTATATTTAAGAATTATATATATATATATATATATATATATATATATATATATATATATATATATATATATATATATAATATTGTACCTCTATAAGTAGTTCAGAAAACTTGACCATAGAATAAACTATCCCCAACCAATATCTTATCTGGGTTTTTCTTTTCTGAATTATTAGGTAAGCTAGGAAATAATTTTAAACCGGATTAGACTAAAAATCGATAAATCATTTTTTTTAATGGCCCACTTAAGGACTCGAATAAAATAAATATGATAGTGTCCTTCCGATTGCGACTTATTTCTAAATTACGCCTACCCTGAGTTTCAGCTAGTAGAATACAGGTCTACATATTATTCAGCAGAACCTATCTGGGTGGAACGGATAGTAAGAGAGATTTTAATTTA
>CM032454.1:104762584-104880084 GCA_019049505.1 Pachyrhynchus sulphureomaculatus | reverse complement strand
CATACGGATGTTTAGCGCGACGTGTACTTCTAACATGCACCGCTTTGGGAGGAATTAAGCGGGCTACATCCTTCGAACACTTTCCATGAAAATACTTGTAGAACAGACTGAAGTCGCCAACCGTTCTTCGATGTTCCAGTGAATCAAGGCCGCAGGTCAGTTCCGGGTCTCCAATCAGACGAATACCTCTTCTCTGAACAGAATCCAACAAATGCAGATGTTGGGGAGCAGAGCCCCCAAAAGGGAGCAGTATTCCATAGTTGGTCGAATTTGAGCTTTGTAAGGAATTAACAGTTGTTGTGGAGTGTAAAGCTTTCTGGTTCGAAATAATATTCCCAACTTTTGAGAAGCTCTCCTTGCTATGCCTGCAATATGTTCATGCCAGGACATATTTGCTCCCAAATTAACGCCCAATAAATTAAGTGACGATGCTAGAGGAATGGAGTGCCCCGACATGACTATGTCGGGTTCAGCAACGTTAACTTTTTTAGAAATAACTGCCGCCTGGACTTTTGTAGCGTTAAATCCCACTTGGTTACTGTCACTCCAAGATAGAATTTCTTCCAGGTCTTTGTTAAGTTAAATGGCTTCCTGCTGTCTGCGGATAGTCGCCTGAGTAGCCGATGTTCGAGCCTTCAAAGTGAATGAAGAGATAAGCGTACTGTCATCTGCAAAGCTGTAGATTGGATTCCCGATCTTTTCCAGCAGATCGTTAATGTAAATGAGAAAGAGAGTTGATAGTGAAGGTGTTAGAAAGAAATCCGTCGACTGACGCTCGTAAAGAACGCTCTCTGAGGAAACATGAGAGCCACAAACAGAACTTTTCAGACATACCATAAGAGCGTAGCTTAGCCAACAGTCCATCGTGCCAAACACGGTCGAATGCCTTGGATATGTCAAGAGCAACCGCTCGAGATTCTCCAAAATGTTCAATTGCGTTGTTCCAAACATGTGTTACATAAGTCAGAAGATCTCCTGTTGATCTATGTTTACGAAAGCCATATTGGTGATCGCTAATAATGTTGAATCCTTCAAGATATTTTAGAAGATGTTGATTGATAGCCTTTTCCATGACTTTCGATATTATTGAAAGCAGTGCAACTGGTCGGTAGTTATTTGGCAAGGTCTTCTTGCCTTTTTTAGGTATCGGCTGAATTGTGGCACATTTCCAGCAGGAAGAAAATATTCCCTTTCTATAGGATAGGTCTACAGAAAACTGGTGTTAGTTCCCTCGCACAGTTTTTGAGAACTATGGCAGGTAATCCGTCAGCGCCTTTTTGGTGTCTAGCTTCATTAAAATACTTTTTATGATACGCCGTCTGAAGACAATATCGGGCATCCTTGACTGCAATATGGGAATAGTAGCTGCTGTTTTCCCTTGGAAATCGACAATAGAGAGAGTTCAGCCAACAAGTTCGCTTTCTCAACAGGTGTCGTCGTTACAATAGAATTATCTGGCCGTGTGAATAGTGGTACGGTGGATTTAGTTAAATTTTGACTAACTGCCTTAGCAACTGACCAAAAGGACCCGGAATTGTTGGGGCAAGCAAGAAGTTTGTTTCTAATTCTTTGATTATGTGCCTCCTTGGTTTTGTTGAAAATTTATTTGCTTCTGTTCCGGCCACGAACAAAGATGTTAAGATTTATGGCGTTAGGATTTTCACGCCATTGTCGGTAGGCAAGATGTTTAGAAGCAACAGCTTCTTTGCATTTTCAGTCAAACCAAGGCTTGTCGTTGGAAGGGCACTTCTTCGAAAAAGGGATGTAAGCTTCCATACCAGCCAAAATACCATCGGAGACCTCCCTGGCGCAGTCAGATGGGTCGTCGGATCGAAAACAAACGTCCATCCAAGGGAAAGTTCCATGAGGTCTTCCCATTTAGGAGATTTGTAGTGCCAAATCGGTAGGATACTCGATGTCGAAAGCAGTTTATGGTCGGAAGAACCTAACGGTGGATTTACGGTGACCGTGTAAATCTCCGGAGTGGTGGTTAAAAACAGATCAAGAAGACTGGCGAATTTCCCGTCTCGATCAGGGATCCGTGTTGGTTCGTCAATAAGCTGAGTTAAGCCATAACTGATTGAGAATGATTCAGCTTCACGAACTTGTTCGTCGGTAGTATTTGAATATTTAAGCCAGTTGATATATGCACATAAAGTTCGGCATTTGGATAGTTAATTTGTACATGATCGATGGTGTCTGCAAGAGAAGCGAAAACTGTTCTAAAGTTAGTATCACTTGGTGGTAGATAGAGGATACAGTTGAACCTTGTGGTTTGTTGAGTCGTTATTTTTAACCACATAACATCAAAGTTTGGTGGCTCGAGAGCCTCTTCTCGTTGGCAAAAGAAGTCGCTTCTGACAAAAAGACAGATTCTAAAGTTACGCCTAAATCGGGAATAGAAATCGTACCCAGGAAAAAGATAATTGACTGAGCTGGTCGATAAACTGACCTTGGTTTCACAGAGAGCGAGTACATGATGTTCATTTGATTGCAGGTTGGTGCAGTGAATTTATGTTCAAGTTTAAACCTCGTATGTTGCAAAAATCTATGTCGACGCCCCTGCACCAGTCTCCACCCGGAGATCGGAACGGGAGGCTATTTTACCTCAGGAATTTTTTGTATCCAGGTGCCTCATCATGCTATTTGGTCCCACGGTCCGGGACATCGGCACAGCCATGAAACGTTAAGCAACTTCACGCAGCCTAAACCGATGCGATGGTATCACACCGGGCGATGCTGGTGGGATCTGGGCATCTACCATCTAGGTTGTTCTTTAAGTCACCTACGACAGCCAGAACGTACCGGGGGAGATATTCTATCCCGCCCCCCACGGGCGGATGGTGTGTTCGAAAACTCAATCCAACATCAGAAAATCACTTGTAGGAACTTTTACGAGCAGAATGGGTTAAAAAAACCGAAGAAACTCTGAAGAAACTACTGGAGAGAATGCCGAAACTCTGTAAAGCGGTAATTAAAAACAGAGATGAGAAAAATCCTCGAAAATCATGAATATTTTTCTGATTTTCTAGACTGTAAATAATGTGAAAATAAATAATAATTCATTTAAAATTTAAAAAAAAATGTATGTAAATATATGTACATATATATATATATATATATATATATATATATATATATATATATATATATATATATATATATATATATATATATATATATATATATATATATATATATATATATATATATATATATATATATATATATATATATATATATATATATATATATATATATATATATATATATATATATATATATATATATAATCTGGGTTTTTGTTGTCTTGGGACTGAAATAACTAGGTGGACAAATACTTTCTGACGGTAGTGTATATATTTTATTATATATATATATATATATATATATATATATATATATATATATATATATATGTATGTGTATATATATATATATATATATATATATATATATATATATATATATATATATATATACATATATATATATATATATATACATATATATATATATATATATATATATATATATATATATATATATATATATATATATACATATACACATATATATATATATATACATATATATATATATATATATATATATATATATATATATATATAATCTAGGTTTTTGTTGTCTTGGGACTAAAATAACTAGGTGGACAAATACTTTCTGACGGTAGTGTATATATATATATTATATATATATATATATATATATATATATATATATATATATATATATATATATATATATATATATATATATATATGTATGTGTGTATATATATATATATATATATATATATATATATATGTATGTGTGTATATAAATATATATATATATATATATATATATATATATATATATATATATATATATGTATATATATATATATACGAGGCTGGTTTGAAAAGTCCGTGCAAAAATAAAAACTACTTATGTGTTTGGGGTAAACCTTTTTTATTTTTCGACATAGTCTCCTTTTAGGCTTATACACGTCGTCCAACGATGTTCTAGTTTGTTGATCCCTTCCGAATAATAGGATTTGTCCAAGTCTGCAAAATATCCATTAGTGTTTGCAATCACCTCCTCGTTTGAATAAAATCTTTGTCCCGCCAGCCATTTCTTCAAATTGGGGAACAAATAGTAGTCCGAGGGAGCCAAGTCTGGAGAATAGGGGGGATGTGAAACGAGTTGGAATCCTATTTCCATTAATTTTGCGACCACAACTGCTGAGGTGTGTGCTGGTGCGTTGTCGTGATGGAAAAGGACTTTCTTGTGGGCCAATCGCGGGCGTTTTTCTTGCAGCTCGGTTTTCAAACGGTCCAATAACGATGAATAATATTCACCTGTAATAGTTTTACCCTTTTCCAGATAGTCGATGAGGATTATCCCTTGCGAATCCCAAAAGACAGTCGCCATAACCTTTCCGGCCGAAGGAACGGTCTTCGCCTTTTTTGGTGCAGATTCCCCCTTGGTAACCCATTGTTTAGATTGTTGTTTGGTCTCAGGAGTATAGTAATGTATCCATGTTTCATCCACAGTGACGAAACGACGCTTAAAGTCCTCCGGATTCTTCTGGAACAGCTGCAAACCATCCTTGCAACATTTCACACGATTCCGTTTTTGGTCAAGCGTGAGCAATCGCGGCTCCATCTTGCGGATAGCTTTCTCATGTCCAAATGTTTATGCAAAATATTATGTACCCGTTCAGTCGAGATGCCCACAGCACTAGCAATCTCACGCACCTTAACTCTTCTGTCATCCATCACCATATCATGGATTTGATCAATGATTTCTGGAGTCGTAACCTCCACAGGCCGTCCAGAACGTTCAGCGTCACTTGTGCCCATATGGCCAGTCCGAAAATTTTGAAACCACTTATAAACTGTTCTAATCGAAGGTGCATAGTCACCATAATGTTTATCAAGCTTCTCTTTAGTCTCCTGAGGCGTTTTGCCTTTCATAAAGTAATGTTTAATCACCACACGAAATTCTTTTTCGTCCATTTCTTGAAAATCACTCGACTTCCTTGATTCACACGAATGCCAAACACAAAGAAATAGACCAATATGGCTGAAACTTGGTGTGCGTTCATTCAAGAGACGCTACTAACTAAACATGACCTCGATACGCGCCGGTGGTGCTATCTCTCGGACTTTGCACGGACTTTTCAAACCAGCCTCGTATATATATATATATATATATATATATATATATATATATATATATATATATATATATATATATATATATATATATATATATATATATATATTGTAATGGAGCACTAAATGGTAATTTAGTGGCCCATTTGCTAGTGTTGTATTTTTTGGTAATTATGTTTTTAGTGTTTTTTGTTATCGGTTACCTACCCGCCTGGATAGGGATTATCCTTTTTGACTGTATATCGGCGAGGATGTCGTAAAATCCGTCAACGTTGTCCAAGTTTCAAAACATACATTTGTATTGCACGACACCTTTTGAATAACGCGGTAGTTGTGCCTCGGGCGTTATCACATTTCTGAAACAACTACTACCTGTTTATGTGGCCAAGCCAAATATACTTAAATAAATTAATAAATAAGTACACTAACCTGTCTGGATTGGCACCCGGGACACTTGATACCGTAAGTAGTATAGCAAGCGGGGTTCTGTGACTGCGGATGGCCTCTTTTTGGTCCATGATTTACCAAAGCCGAAGACTTGACCTTCATTTGCCCTTCCTGAAAATCTACAAGAAGTGCTGAAATTTCCTGAAATCGTACAAGAAGTGATCGTCAATGACGTCACACGTCCAGTGGTTGTTAAACAGTGCCCTTTTGGAAGTCTATAGTCTGCAAGAGGAATTCTGACGTCACATTCGCATATATGTATATAGTAATTATTTGTTAATATGAATAAAGTTAAAAAAAGTGTGTGTCTGTTGTAGGATTTGAACCTACATATGTTGGTTTCAATACTGCAAAACCAGGGACTTAACCACTGAGCCACAGAGGTTTCGTATGAGAGAGTGTAATAGTTGTGATGACATAAAAAAAAGGTATCCGAAGAACTGCTGACAAATCGGCTGAAAGTCGTACAAGAAGTAGTCGTCAATGACGTAATATGTCCAGTGGATGTTGAATCAGTGCCTTTTTGGCAATATAAGTTGTCGAAAAGGTGTAAAACTATGTGTAAATAGATGTGAATAGGTGTAAGTGTGTGTAACCTTATTAGTTAAGAACGTGCAAGAAGTGGTCGACAATGACGTAATATGTCCAGTGGCTGTTGAACAGTGCCCTTTTGGCAAGTTTAGATGTTGAAAATGTCATTATAGAGGCAGAATCGGTGTAAATAGGTGTAAAATAGGTGTAAATAGGTGTGAATAGATGGCTTAAGAGCCTGCAAGAAGTGGTCGTCAATGACGTAATAGGTCCAGTAGATGTTGAAACAGTGCCTTTTTGGCAAGAGATTAGGGTTTAACGGTATATTTATCGTAACGGTAAATCTTTTACCGTAACGTAATAGGTTGTTTGTCAATAGAGCCGATATTAGCAAGGTATCTTAACTTTATTAAAACTCTTTTAAACTTTCGTTAGAGGAGAAGTTGTGTCGAGGCTCGTTGGGTAAAAGTGGATCAATAGGTAATATTTTAGTTGTAAATGTGTGCAAAAAGGCCTTATTAGAGTGTATTTTAGGTGCTAAAATTGGTAAATGTTCCCCTATATTGTTGTTTGGCGTCTAAAAGTCGGTAAAAAGCTGGAAAATGTAAACAAGTGGAGCCGTAAGTCTGTAAAAATGTATAAGATAAGGCTAAACGTAAACAAAATGTATGAATAATGTGTGATTCATGGTACTTTTAGTATGTAAAATTGAGTAAACAAGTGGCTCGATAGGTCAGAAAAATAGATAAGAAAGGTTAAAAATAGCTGATAAGAGTTGAGTGAATGTATGTGAGAATGTAAGAAATAGCAAAAACTTGTATTAATAGGAAAATTCCATGCAAATAATTAAAATTTGTTGTGATCGAGAGAGAGTTCATCAAAAGTGGATAAGAGAGGTCAAAAATATGTGATAATAAGTAGATTCGAATGCATTGACAATGCAATAAGTTAAAGACCAAGAAATTTACGGTATTTGGTTGTGGGAACGTTAAATGTAAACGCAAAAGTTGTTTGTTCTCAAGTTACTATAGTGATATTATGTATATGAAATGAGCCTAAATTAATCTAAAACGAGTTTGGCCTCGTTGGATTGTAAATCTTAGTAAAATATATATGTGTTAAAATGAAATGAGCCTAGCCTAGCCTAGCCTAGTTTGGACTCGTTGTTATTTCTATATATTATGAGAGGAGAATAAAACACAAGTATGAGTACATGGAGAAATATATTAATAAATTCTAAAATAATACAAAATGTTACAAAATGTTACTACACATAAATTTATATTGTTTAAAATAATTCATTCAAGTCATCTGTTTCCTTGTCTTTAGTTGGTTTCTCGTTCGAGTCCTTTTCTTTCTTTACTGGAAGAACTACCAAGGCTGGCAAACCAAGACAGCGGTTAAAGTGGACGGATGAGATGAATAGGATGGTGATGCGCTATTACTACACCGCCACCAAACTCGAAACAATAACATCGGGCTACAGACCGGAACTGCACAGACTTTTCTTGACAATATCCACATCTGCAATTACTTGTTTCAGAACAGAGAGTAATAGACCAAAAAAGAGTTATTACCAAGAACAATCGTCTCACACCTCTCGAATTGCAAACCATCAAGGACACAGTGGCTGTTGAACTGAACACAGACCAACCAAACAATAGAAACAATAAAGCAGATACCGAACCAGCCTCACACACACAACCACCCAGTCGAACACAACAAGACCCACCACCCAGGAGGAGCATAACGCAAAATAATATTGTGAGTACCGCGCAACACCATATCACAGAAAACAACATGAATCACTCGCCACCCTCAACAACATCCACACAACATCACCCCGAATCGCCTCTCATACAAACACTTAAAGCAAAAATGGAGTCACATCTAGCTCGATGGTCAGGCACCGACCCCACAACAAGAAATCCCATCCCTCGTTTAATCTTCAAACAGAGCACGCAACCAATCCTCAACACACTAAACAAGCACATAATACCTCAGTATATAACAGACTTAAGCACAATCGAAGACATTCACACAATAATATACGCAGCAGCAATCACCATCTAACACAAAAAATCAAAAACTCCCTCAACGACAAGGAAACCCCAACAGGACAAAACCAAAATTCAAATAGCAAATAAGAATAGAAAACAAAATCAACAACATCAGGAGAGATCTAGGACATCTTACCCAGTTTATAAGCGGGAACGCGTCCAAACGTGTCACACAGGGGGCAAACAAGATCAAATTTAAGTCTCCCAACAGAACACTGCCAGAAATCCTCGATACCTTGAAACAAAAACTATCTGTATATGCCGCAAGACTCCGTAGATACAAAGAATCAAATGAGAGGAAAGACACCAACAACCTCTTCCGAAGAAGCGAAAAACAGTTCTACCGGAAAACTACGTACAACAAACTCTTTTAAACTTTCGTTAGAGGAGAAGTTGTGTCGAGGCTCGTTGGGTAAAAGTGGATCAATAGGTAATATTTTAGTTGTAAATGTGTGCAAAAAGGCCTTATTAGAGTGTAGTTTAGGTGCTAAAATTGGTAAATGTTCCCCTATATTGTTGTTTGGCGTCTAAAACTCGGTAAAAAGCTGGAAAATGTAAACAAGTGGAGCCGTAAGTCTGTAAAAATGTATAAGATAAGGCTAAACGTAAACAAAATGTATGAATAATATGTGATTCATGGTACTTTTAGTATGTAAAATTGAGTAAACAAGTGGCTCGATAGGTCAGAAAAATAGATAAGAAAGGTTAAAAATAGCTGATAAGAGTTGAGTGAATGTATGTGAGAATGTAAGAAATAGCAAAAACTTGTATTAATAGGAAAATTCCATGCAAATAATTAAAATTTGTTGTGATCGAGAGAGAGTTCATCAAAAGTGGATAAGAGAGGTCAAAAATATGTGATAATAAGTAGATTCGAATGCATTGAGAATGCAATAAGTTAAAGACCAAGAAATTTACGGTATTTGGTTGTGGGAACGTTAAATGTAAACGCAAAAGTTGTTTGTTCTCAAGTTACTATAGTGATATTATGTATATGAAATGAGCCTAAATTAATCTAAAACGAGTTTGGCCTCGTTGGATTGTAAATCTTAGTAAAATATATATGTGTTAAAATGAAATGAGCCTAGCCTAGCCTAGCCTAGTTTGGACTCGTTGTTATTTCTATATATTATGAGAGGAGAATAAAACACAAGTATGAGTACATAGAGAAATATATTAATAAATTCTAAAATAATACAAAATGTTACAAAATGTTACTACACATAAATTTATATTGTTTAAAATAATTCATTCAAGTCATCTGTTTCCTTGTCTTTAGTTGGCTTCTCGTTCGAGTCCTTTTCTTTCTTTACTGGAAAAATACGAAGAAGGTGAATGTTTTGAACCATCTTTTGTTTTAAATAGATCCTTCATTTCACATGCCAAATATCTTTCATTATACAGATCTGTTTCTCCTTTACATTTAGGACATTTTATTCGTACAACAACTGGCATTTTTAATGGTTATGTCAGACACCTGTTATTGAACTAAGTTTAGTTAGATAAATCTCAATCTTATATAGAAAAATATATTCCTACTACTACTATTACTTATTACTGAACATTAGTTTTATTGATCCAACTATTGTGTTTATTATCAAAACCTAACCATTTTACAAGTACTTTATTTCCTTGTCGTTTTATTACTTTTTCAACTAAATAAATATCTGGATATTTAACTTTTTGCAGTTGGAGTTCATAAAATCCACCTTTAATGTCTTGATTGTGTTCATCTTGAAGTAAATACGTAACGGGGTTTGTATATTGTACCTTTTTAATGGTAAATATTTCCGTAGACCAATTTGGTTTGTAATGTTTGTCAAAAACACCTCTAGGTTTTGATATGCGTACATGATCTCCTACTTTATATTTCGTTTGAAGTGTAGTCATCTTTATGTTATTATAAACCGTGTCAAGTAGAAATTTTTCATGCTTTTTAGTTACCTCACTAGGTTTTAGACCTATAGTTCTATGTTTTTTATTATTATAAATATGGATGATTTTCGGTAGTAATTTAACCCACTTATAGGATCCTTGAATACTAAATTCTTTCCACATCATACTCTTAAGGGTTCTGTTAACACGTTCCACAATTGATGCCTTCTTTTCACTGTAAACGACATAATGTAAAATATTATATTTTTTCAAAAGGTTTTGTACTTCCTTTCCCGTAAATTCTCCACCAGAATCTGTACACAAATTGATTGGAATCTGTTGTTTAAAAACATTTTCAAGAGCATGTGCTACTTCATTAGATGTTTTTGTTTTTAATGGATAGGCCCATACGTATTTGGAAAAACAATTAATTACAACTAATATGTATTTAAATCCCTTATTTTCTTTTTCGAATTCTCGCATTTCTACCAAATCGGCTTGCATTAGACCTAAAAGTGATTTTAAAATGACTCTTCTACGTTTAAAATTTTTCCTTGCAGGCCTATGAATTTCTTCAACAATTTGTTTCTTTACTTTAGTGGCATAGTTAGACATTATTCAATAATATTAGCTTCACGTAATTCTTCAATAATAGAGTTGATCTCGTTTATGTGACTTGTATTGCCAGCTGTTTCAGAGACAACTAATAATTTTAACCGTTCGACCAACTCATTTGGATCATCCCAGTATACATAATCGATTGGATTATTTGTAACTTTCATAAACATACCATGTCCTATTCTTTCAGAGTTGTCTGATTCTTCTTCTTCTTCTTCCGAATCTATGTCTATTTTACTTAAATTTGGTTTAATAATTTTCTTAAATTTGCTATGTTGCATAGTTTTAATATCTCTTATGGCACTTGAATCAGATAGAATTTCAGCATAGTGTTTAGCATCATTTTTTAGTATATTTATTTGGTGGATTTCTATTAAAAAGTAGTCCATACAAACCACTCGTACCTTTAAATTTTTTAGATCCAATTAAGAGATCGGGTCCATCGAAATTAATAGTTTGATTACCTATTGAAAACCGTTCAATGTCTTTATCAAATTTTACTCTAAATTTTCCCTCGGAATCACCTTTACCTTTCGGATTCTTAAGATACATTTTAATATATTTTGCAGGTAAAGGATGATATTGTTCATAATAATCTGATAAGGATTTCTCTTCTATGGTTTTATTTAATTGATCTTCGTAATCTTTTTGTCTTTTGGCTTCCTCATCGAAATGTTCCTTTTGAATATCTTTAACGAGACGTTTTCTTAAACTGTATGGCTTAGATGTTGTGGTAAAATGCAATTTTCTATTGAGAGGTGCTGCTGCTGACATAGGTGGTTTAATTGACATCATTCCTCTAGGTGTATCGGTGTAAGTTGAGGTTGTCGGGATGGGTTCAGACGCTATCGAATCTTTATCATTTTCAAAACCTTCCAGATCATCATCATCATATTCATCTCCTTCATACTCATCATCATCATCATCATAATCAGATTCTCCAGATTTTATATTTAACTCAGGAGGTGCTTCAACAGTTTTTGTTTTTGTTGGTATTTCATATTTTTTGGATCCAATTTATTTTCAATACTTTGTAAATGTTTCGTTATTGGTTGAAATAAAGCTTCATGTGCAATTTGATCATGTTTTAAAAGGTTTAATTTATTTTTGATATTCGTTTGTGTGTTAATTTTTGTTTAACACTCTTTTTACTTGAGCTTTTATTCTTCTTCTTCCTGTTAGCCATCTTGTCTGAGAGACGTTTAAGTGAATATTAATTGTATGTAAACATTAATTTAAATATATATATAACTGTCCAAACCATAACGATATCTTCCTTTATCAATTTTATTGTCCTGAAAAATTGATAAGAATCCAAATGTGTTCTTCCAACAAAAAGAACAGATCTTTTTAAAACATTCAAATGGCATATCGGTACCAACATGATCGGAATAGACATGTCGTAAATTTAAATCATCCTGTTTGAATAAAATAAGTACATTGGCATTGTCTCGTATTAAATGTTTCGGGATTTTTGCATAGGTTTGACACATATAAAAACAGTCAATGTTGTTGTGACGACCCATACTAAAGTACTCTCGTATTACATCTTGTTTGTCACAGGCTACATCATCGAATATAAATACAGAATTATGTTTTGCCTCTGACGGTGTTATTATTTGTTCACTGTTATCGAAGGCGAAATATCCTATTCCCTTGTCAGATTTTAATAATTGTTCCAAATAAATATATTTAGGTTGATATAACGATTTCGAATACAGGTAAACATTCTCAAATTTTAAACCATTCGGATGTTCAAGAAGGCTTAACATAGTTGAAGTTTTTCCACAATTACTAGGACCTGAAATAATACATCGCATCGTAGAGGGTAATAAGATACTATGTTTAACATTGTTCTTAAATTCTTGTAAATCGTGATTTTCAACTTTTAGTCTAGTTTTTTGTTGAACAATTCTCTTCATCTTACACAACACATTCAAAGTTTGAATAGAAATAAGGATAAAATAGGATGTTTGTTAAATTTATAGTTAGTATATAGTTTGCTTTCGAAAATGAAATACTATGCAAATGTAGAAAACAGTACATTTCAAGGGAGTGGACTTTTAAATACTGTTATAAATAAGCTTCCATTTGAAATACATTTACCGGGTTATCAATTTTGTGGACCTGGCACCAAACTACAAGAACGTCTAGCTCGTGGTGATAAAGGCATTAATCCTCTCGATGAAGCTTGTAGAGAGCATGATATAGCCTATTCAAATCATACTCCCTTACCTGATCGTCATCAGGCTGATAAAATTTTACTTAAAAATGCTTTAAATCGAATTAATGCACAGGATGCATCTTGGAAGGAAAAAATTGCAGCTATAGGTGTATCTGCTGCCATGGACAGTAAGCTTAAGTTAGGTATGGGTTATAGTAGAAAAGGAAGGGATAGTAAACAAGATAAAATAAATGAGAATGATAAAACTAATCAGTACATTATGAATGAAACGAAAAAGAGCATTAAACAAACCACAGGTATTATTAAGCAAAGTGTAAAATCAATGCAAAATTATCTAACAAAAATGGAAACGTTGTTGGAAAAGATCAATAACTTAAAAACAAATGCTGAGAAGAAAATAAAAGCTCCTAAAAATAAATCAGCTACTACTACTACTAAAACGAAAACTATTAAGAATACTATTAAGAAGAAGAAGACTATTAAGAATAAGAAACCTCAAATAGATAGTAGTGATGATGAGGATGAATACGATGAAAAAGAAAAACCAATTTATAATTATCACGAAAGAAAAATTAAGGAAAAGCTGGCAGCAAATAAATTATCACATACCACAGAAGTACCACGTAGTAACAGAAAGAGGAAACTTGATAATAATAATAATAATAATAAGCCGACACCCACCAGGGCGGGAAAATCACAGCAGCGCATGAGTTGCACCACAGGAATCAACGAACACGCCATGCGTTGCTGTAATGAAAACACAAAACCTGACAAAGAAATCACTGAGAATCACTCGCCGCTTGGACCGACCAACACCAATCCCAAGCGCAACCGACGTAGATGCGGGCCAAACACAACCACCAAAGCCAGGCCAGGGCCCTTATGTTTTGCAAGAACAACACGCAACTACCAAGGCTGGCAAACCAAGACAGCGGTTAAAGTGGACGGATGAGATGAATAGGATGGTGATGCGCTGTTACTACACCGCCACCAAACTCGAAACAATAACATCGGGCTACAGACCGGAACTGCACAGACTTTTCTTGACAATATCCACATCTGCAATTACTTGTTTCAGAACAGAGAGTAATAGACCAAAAAAGAGTTATTACCAAGAACAATCGTCTCACACCTCTCGAATTGCAAACCATCAAGAACACAGTGGCTGTTGAACTGAACACAGACCAACCAAACAATAGAAACAATAAAGCAGATTCCGAACCAGCCTCACACACACAACCACACAGTCGAACACAACAAGACCCACCACCCAGGAGGAGCATAACGCAAAATAATATTGCGAGTACCGCGCAACACCATATCACAGAAAACAACATGAATCACTCGCCACCCTCAACAACATCCACACAACATCACCCCGAATCACCTCTCATACAAACACTTAAAGCAAAAATGGAGTCACATCTAGCTCGATGGTCAGGCACCGACCCCACAACAAGAAATCCCATCCCTCGTTTAATCTTCAAACAGAGCACGCAACCAATCCTCAACACACTAAACAAGCACATAATACCTCAGTATATAACAGACTTAAGCACAATCGAAGACATTCACACAATAATATACGCAGCAGCAATCACCACTCTAACACAAAATAATCAAAAACTCCCTCAACGACAAGGAAACCCCAACAGGACAAAACCAAAATTCAAATGGCAAATAAGAATAGAAAACAAAATCAACAACATCAGGAGAGATCTAGGACATCTTACCCAGTTTATAAGCGGGAACGCGTCCAAACGTGTCACACAGGGGGCAAACAAGATCAAATTTAAGTCTCCCAACAGAACACTGCCAGAAATCCTCAATACCTTGAAACAAAAACTATCTGTATATGCCGCAAGACTCCGTAGATACAAAGAATCAAATGAGAGGAAAGACACCAACAACCTCTTCCGAAGAAGCGAAAAACAGTTCTACCGGAAAACTATGTACAACAAACAGATAGCAGTGACTGAACCACCAAACAAGCAAGAACTTTTGACTAAATACTAGCTTTGACTAAATACTAGCTCTACTGTTTTTACAGCGATTCAAGAACAACGTGAATCGCTTTTTCCGCACTCGTGCCGCTCCTGGAGCGCTTTAGGGACTTCCCTGCAGCACGTGTGCTAGACCAATAAAAAAAAAAAAAAAAAAAAAACTCACAGATTATTGGAAAAGTATCTGGTCAAAACCCAAATTACACAATAATAACACCCCCTGGATCAAAGCCGAAGAAGACAAACATAAACATGTGACAGAACAAGAAAATCTCATATTAAATACACAAGAAATTATAGAAACTATCAAACACACACACAACTGGAAATGTCCTGGAATAGACAATATACAAAACTTCTGGTACAAACAGTTTACCACCACACACGAAGCACTTGCATACCAAATCAACAAAGCCATTCTACAACCACACACATTTCCCACTTTCCTTTCACAAGGAATAACATACGTTAAACCCAAAAGCTCAGACACCACAAACCCGTCAAACTATCGACCTATCACCTGTCTTCCAACCCTATACAAGATCATCACAGCCACAATTTCGAAGAAAATAGAACAACACCTAACAGACAACAATATTCTCACAGAAGAGCAGAAGGGATGCAGGAAAAATAGTCGAGGATGCAAAGAGCAGCTGATTATAGATAGCGTGATTATGGGACAAACCAGAAAAGAACACAGAAACCTTCACATCGGTTACATAGACTATAAAAAAGCCTTCGACTCCATACCCCACAGCTGGTTAATTAGAGCCCTAGAAATCTATAAAAACAACCAACACCTCAGGCAGTTTCTCGCGCAAATTATGAAAACATGGAAAACCAAAATACGCCTAGAAACACAAACCGAACGCATCCAACAGAAGAGCTGTACATCAGACGGGGTATATTTCAGGGAGACTCGCTCAGCGCTCTATGGTTTTGCCTCTGTCTCAATCTACTCTCAAATATACTAAACAGAACAGAGCATAACACAATAACAACATAAAATAAACCACCTCCTATATATGGATGACATAAAACTCTACGCTGCCACACAAACACACCTGAAAGAACTCCTCAAAATCACAGAAATATTCACCTTAGATGTCAATATGGAATTTGGTATAAATAAATGCAAAATGCTCCACATCAACAAAGGCCAATGGAAGTGTTACCATGAGACAGAAACCATCAACAATGAAACACTCGATAACATGTTCGACAAAGAAACAGACAAATATCTAGGCTTCCAACAAAACACCAAACTCAACCACACTCACATCAAAACAGAGCTCAGAACCGAATTCAAAAACAGACTGACGAAACTCTTGCAAACAAAACTCAACTCTAAGAATCTCACAAAAGCCATCAACACGTTCGCTATACCTATACTCACATATTCATTTGGTATCATCAAATGGTCACAAACAGACATAGAAAATATTCACATCCTTATACGATCTCAATTCACCAAATACAGGAAATTACATCCCAACGCATGCAAAGAAAGACTTACCATTGAGAGGAAGGCAGGAGGAAGAGGAATTATAGACATCAGATCATTACACACAAAACAAATACAAGCACTTAGGAAGTTCTTTCACAGCAAGCAAACCAGCCTCCACACAGCGACAGTGAAAGCAGACAAAAACTACACACCTCTCGACTTATCCCGGGCAGACCACTCAGCAGACACACAGTCACACCCAACTACAACAGGAAAAGATGAAAACGTGGTCAGAGAAAACACTCCACGGAAAATACAGATACCACATAGAACAAGACCACATACATAAAAAACAATCATACACCTGGTTACAGGATGGGCAGCTATTCCCTGAGACTGAAGGCTTCTTACTTGCCATCCAGGATAAAGTCATATTAACCAGAAACTACCAAAAGTATATCATCAAAGACCCGACTATTGCAGAGGACAGATGTAGGAAATGCCACCAGCAGAAAGAAACGATCGAACACATAACGAGCGGATGTAAAATATTGGCCGGAACAGAGTACACAGCTAGGCATGATTCAGCTGCCAAAGTGGTTCACCAAGCACTAGCCACAACATACAAACTCATAGAAAACACAGATCCATACTACAAATACACACCAACATCCATACTTGAAAATAAAGATTACAAGCTCTACTGGGACATCAGTATCCATACATCTCTCCGCCAATAGACCCGATATTACTTTTCAGTGCAAAAAAGGAAAAGTCACCTATCTAATTGACATAGCTGTCCCCAACGACACGAACATCCAAACGAAATACACAGAAAAAATTTCCAAATACACAGACCTTGCAACGGAAATAAAAAGGCTATGGAAACAAGAAAAAGTCATCATTGTCCCCCTCATTATATCAGCCACAGGCCTTACACCAATAACCTTCACACCACATTTAGTACAATTAGGACTCAACACAAACATACACAAAAACATTCAGAAGTCAGTGATTTTGAAAACATGTAACATTGTCAGGTCATTCCTTAATACATAATGGTAATAGCGTTTGTGCTGACTTGGTTTTGGCCCGTCAGCCAAACATGGAACCACATTGATCAAATGTGAGAAAGAAGAACTTTTTGTAATAATAATAATAATAATATTCAAGAAGCAGATGTAAAATTGTTAGAAAAGAAATTTAAGCGAGATATTCAACAGCAACGACAACAACAAAAACAACAAAAGCAGAGTCGAAAACGTAATTTAAATATTACAGAAGAACCACCTACTACTAGTACTCCTACATTTAACATGGATATGGATACTAGTACTAGTCAAAAACGAAAACGTGATAGTATTAGCAGTGAAGAAGAAATTGATGAGGATTATAGTAAAAATTTAAATTATAAATTCTGTTATATAGTAAAGTCTTATTAAATATAGTTTAGTTCATTATAAACCTTTCAACCAAAGGGAACACTTATTATTATTATTATTGCAGTCAGTAATAGTCGTAATCGTCGGAAAAGAAAAGAGATTAAATCTAAGAAGAAACAAAATCGACAAAGAGGAGGAAAACGTAAAAAACAAATAAGAAGTAAAAATAAGAAAAGATTAAGTTTCCAATCTGTGGCAAAGAAAATAAAGAGGAATATTTTAAAAGTAAAGCCTACAAGTATAAACAGTGCGCTTAATATTGCAATTAAAACGGTTAAAAATGAAAAAGGAAAAATCACACCTCGGGTCATTAAAATTCCTAAAACTGGAGGAATTCTACCCTTAATACCTATATTTGCAGGTCTTAGTGCTTTACATGAAAGTCAACGTCATAATAAAACAATGGAATCAATTGCTATGGGGAAAGGTCTCTATTTAAAACCCATAAAACTAGAATGGGACTGTTTTTTCATCATCGTCGTCCTCCTCACAAAATACGAAATTACCAATAACATTACCCAATCGGGCTTTAACTAATCTCGAAATGGAAATGTATGCAAAAAAGTTGAAAATTTCCTATTTTCGAGGAGTCTTTATGAAGGATAGGTTACCGAGGAAAATCTATAAATATGAATCAGGAGTTATTAATTTGGATAACGATTCTGGTCCTGGTACACATTGGACTGCTTACAAAAAGTATGGATCGATCATTTATTATTTTGACAGTTTTGGAAATTTGTTACCACCAATCGAAACACAACTATATTTTCAATCTAAGGAACCAAGTACTATATATTATAATCATGATTCTTATCAGTCTTATAATTCTATTATTTGTGGTCATTTATGTTTAAATTTTCTGTATAATCCTGTATGTTTAAAATAAAAGCAATTTACAACTAGATATTGTGTTAGTTATTTATATTATTTTGAGCAGATCAGAACTCTTATTCAACAAAAAATGTCATACACATTTACATTAGCAGGAAATGAATCTATATTGAAAACAAAATTTATCCTATTGTATTAAACGAAAACGAAGAGTTTGTTTTGGGGCTGATTAATTTTGTCAGTTACAATTCAATACCAAATGTTGACAAAACCAACAATACCTTTCACTATGGGAAAAACAACAATGAGATTGTTTTACCAGAAGGATCGTACGAACTTAGAGATATATACAAATATTTACTCGAACAAATCAGCCTACAGTCCAAGGAAGAAGTTAAACCAAAATTATTTCTTAGTGCAAACTTGAATACTCTCAAGTGTGAAATTAAATGTACAGTAAAAATTGATTTTAGTCAAGAAAATTCTATAGGAAAACTATTGGGATTTGATAAAATTGTCCTAAAACCGGATACACGGTACATATCTGAAAACCCTTTTCAAGGTGAATTCCATCTGTATCGAATGTAATCTAGTAAACAATTCGTATAATAATGAAGCGCGTGTGCATATAATTCACATGTTTTATCCTAATGTAGAACCTGGATATAAAATATTGGAGAACCCATCAAATGTCATATATTTACGAATCAATACACGTTATATAGATGAAATTCAGCTTAAAATCACCGATCAACATGGAAATTTAGTTAATTTTAGAAAAGAGTTGGTCACAGCACGTTTACACTTAAAAAGAGTTTAAATATGGTATTTATATATAACCATAATTCATTTGACATACCATTCTGGGACTATCATCATGAACAAACTGAATATAAAACCTGTAGGAAGAAGGATAAACGTATCAGTTTACAAAGACCATTGAAAGAATTAACTCCTGAGAATAAAGCTGTTTTACATTCTTTGGGATTTAAATTGAAAAATTAATAAACAACATTGCAAACAAAATAAGACTATTAGTACAAGTATTGAGAGAATTTTCCTAATAATTAGGTGTAAGTGTAAATACAAGGTCAAAGAAGAAGAAGAAAATGAGTTATAACATACTAAAAGTTGGAGAAAGTATGTTACATGACGATGTAATTGTTAGTTATCAATATCATACTCATCAACTTTATTCGTCGACAACTCCAAGTAACAACGATGAAATTAGAATACCTACTCAAACACAAGATCTTTATACGTTGCCCAGTCAAAGTTTTTTTGTATATTGAAGGTAAACTGTTGAAAAATGACAATACCTATAGTGAAAATGTACATTTTATCAAGAATGGCATACTATATATATTTGAAGAAATTCGTTATGAACTAGGAGGAGTGGTAATTGATCGTGTTAGAAATCCTGAAATAACTACAACCTTAAAAGGTCTCGTATCATTTACTCCAACTGATAGTAATAGATTACAAAATGCAGGATGGTGTGAAAAAGAGACTCCGGCCCTAGTATGGAAGTGGAAATTTCAGTGTTTGCATTCCACTAAAAATTATGATGGGTTTTGCTGAAGATTTTCATAAAATTGTAATGAATCTACGTCAAGAATTGATATTAATCAGAAGCAGTACAGATTTAAATGGTATGCGGATAAAAAGGAAACCTATAAAGTGACTTTGAACAAGGTGCTTTGGAAGATGCCACACATTTCAGTGAGCGATCATCAAAAGTTACGATTACTCAAACAATTTGAGAGCAACAAGGATTTAAATCTGTACTGCTTCTGATTAATATCAATTCTTGACGTAGATTTATTACAATTTTATGAAAATCTTCAGCAAAACCCATCATAATTTTTAGTGGAATGCAAACACTGAAATTTCCACTTCCATCTACTAGGGCAGGAGTCTCTTTTTCACACCATCCTGCATTTTGTAATCTATTACTATCAGTTGGAGTAAATGATAAGAGACCTTTTAAGGTTGTAGTTATTCCAGGATTTCTAACACGATCAATTACCACTCCTCCTAGTTCATAACGAATTTCTTCAAATAGATATAGTATGCCATTGTTGATAAAATGTACATTTTCACTATAGGTATTGTCATTTTTCAACAGTTTTACCTTCAATATACAAAAAACTTTGACTGGGCAACGTATAAAGATCTTGTGTTTGAGTAGATATTCTAATTTCATCGTTGTTACTTAGAGTTGTCGACAAATAAGGCTGATGAGTATGATATTGATAACTAACAATTGCATCGTCATGTAACACACTTTCTCCAACTTTTAATATGTTATAACTCATTTTCTTCTTTGACCTTGTATTTACACTTACACCTAATTATTAGGAAAATTCTCTCAATACTAATTTGTAACTTAAATCTACACCAAAATAGTCTTATTTTGTTTGCAATGTTGTTTATTAATTTTTCAATTTAAATCCCAAAGAATGTAAAACAGCTTTATTCTCAGGAGTTAATTCTTTCAATGGTCTTTGTAAACTGATACGCTTATCCTTCTTCCTACAGGTTTTATATTCAGTTTGTTGATGATGATAGTCCCAGAATGGTATGTCAAATGAATTATGGTTATATATAAATACCATATTTAAACTCTTTTTAAGTGTAAACGTGCTGTGACCAACTCTTTTCTGAAATTAACTAAATTTCCATGTTGATCGGTGATTTTAAGCTGAATTTCATCTATATAACGTGTACTGATTCGTAAATATATGACATTTGATGGGTTCTCCAATATTTTATATCCAGGTTCTACATTAGGATAAAACATGTGAATTATATGCACATGCGCTTCATTATTATACGAATTGTTTACTAGATTACATTCGATACAGATGGAATTCACCTTGAAAAGGATTTTCAGGTATGTACCGTGTATCCGGTTCTAGGACAATTTTATCAAATCCCAATAGTTTTCCTATAGAATTTTCTTGACTAAAATCAATTTTTACTGTACATTTAATTTCACACTTGAGAGTATTCAAGTTTGCACTAAGAAATAATTTTGGTTTAACTTCTTCCTTGGACTGTAGGCTGATTTGTTCGAGTAAATATTTGTATATATCTCTAAGTTCGTACGATCCTTCTGGTAAAACAATCTCATTGTTGTTTTTCCCATAGTGAAAGGTATTGTTGGTTTTGTCAACATTTGGTATTGAATTGTAACTGACAAAATTAATCAACCCCAAAACGAACTCTTCGTTTTCGTTTAATACAATAGGAGGATAAATTTTGTTTTCAATATAGATTCATTTCCTGCTAATGTAAATGTGTATGACATTTTTTGTTGAATAAGAGTTCTGATCTGCTCAAAATAATATAAATAACTAACACAATATCTAGTGGTAAATTGCTTTTATTTTAAACATACAGGATTATACAGAAAGTTTAAACATAAATGACCACAAATAATAGAATTATAAGACTGATAAGAATCATGATTATAATATATAGTACTTGGTTCCTTAGATTGAAAATACAGTTGTGTTTCGATTGGTGGTAACAAATTTCCAAAACTATCAAAATAATAAATGATTGATCCATACTTTTTGTAAGCAGTCCAATGTGTACCAGGACCAGAATCGTTATCCAAATTAATAACTCCTGATTCATATTTATAGATTTTCCTCGGTAACCTATCCTTCATAAAGACTCCTCGAAAATAGGGAATTTTCAACTTTTTTGCACACATTTCTATTTCGAGATTAGTTAAAGCCCGATTGGGTAATGTTATTGGTAATTTCGTATTTTGTGAGGAGGATGACGATGATGAAAAAACAGTCCCTTTCCAGTTTTATAGGGTTTTAAATAGAGACCTTTCCCCATAGCAATTGATTCCATTGTTTTATTATGACGTTGACTTTCATGTAATTGTTGTTTAGCTGATCGAGCGTCATTAACGGCCTTTGCTATTCTGCTGCTGCTCCTCCACTCAAAGCCCCCAAGGCACTAAGACCTGCAAATATAGGTATTAAGGGTAGAATTCCTCCAGTTTTAGGAATTTTAATAACCCGAGGTGTGATTTTTCCTTTTTCATTTTTAACCGTTTTAATTGCAATATTAAGCGCACTGTTTATACTTGTAGGCTTTACTTTTAAAATATTCCTCTTTATTTTCTTTGCCACAGATTGGAAACTTAATCTTTTCTTATTTTTACTTCTTATTTGTTTTTTACGTTTTCCTCCTCTTTGTCGGTTTTGTTTCTTCTTAGATTTAATCTCTTTTCTTTTCCGACGATTACGGCTATTACTGACTGCCATAATAATAATAATAAGTGTTCCCTTTGGTTGAAAGGTTTATAATGAACTAAACTATATTTAATAAGACTTTACTATATAACAGGATTTATAATTTAAATTTTTACTATAATCCTCATCAATTTCTTCTTCACTGCTAATACTATCACGTTTTCGTTTCTGCCTAGTACTAGTATCCATATCCATGTTAAATGTAGGAGTACTAGTAGTAGGTGGTTCTTCTGTAATATTTAATTTACGTTTTCGACTCTGCTTTTGTTGTTTTTGTTGTCGTCGTTGCTGTTGAATATCTCGCTTAAATCTCTTTTCTAACAATTTTACATCTGCTTCTTAAATATTATTATTATTATAAACAGTCCACAAAATTGATAACCCGGTAAATGTATTTCAAATGGAAGCTTATTTATAACAGTATTTAAAAGTCCACTCCCTTGAAATGTACTGTTTTCTACATTTGCATAGTATTTCATTTTCGAAAGCAAACTATATACTAACTATAAATTTAGCAAACATCCTATTTTATACTTATTTCTATTCTAACTTTGAATGTGTTGTGTAAGATGAAGAGAATTGTTCAACAAAAAAACTAGACTAAAAGTTGAAAATCACGATTTACAAGAATTTAAGAACAATGTTAAACATAGTATCTTATTACCCTCTACGATGCGATGTATTATTTCAGGTCCTAGTAATTGTGGAAAAACTTCAACTATGTTAAGCCTTCTTGAACATCCGAATGGTTTAAAATTTGAGAATGTTTACCTGTATTCGAAATCGTTATATCAACCTAAATATATTTATTTGGAACAATTATTAAAACCTGTCAAGGGAATAGGATATTTCGCCTTCGATAACAGTGAACAAATAATAACACCGTCAGAGGCAAATCATAATTCTGTATTTATATTCGATGATGTAGCCTGTGACAAACAAGATGTAATACGAAAGTACTTTAGTATGGGTCGTCACAACAACATTGACTGTTTTTATTTGTGTCAAACCTATGCAAAAATCCCGAAACATTTAATACAAGACAATGCCAATGTACTTATTTTATTCAAACAGGATGATTTAAATTTACGACATGTCTATTCCGATCATGTTGGTACCGATATGCCATTTCAATGTTTTAAAAAGATCTGTTCTTTTTGTTGGAAGAACACATTTGGATTCTTATCAATTTTTAAGGACAACAAAATTGATGAAGGAAGATATCGTTATGGTTTGGACAGTTATATATATATATATATATATATATATATATATATATATATATATATATATATATATATATATATATATATATATATATTTAAATTAATGTTTACATACAATTAATATTCACTTAAACGTCTCTCAGACAAGATGGCTAACAGGAAGAAGAAGAATATAAGCTCAAGTAAAAAGAGTGTTAAACAAAACAAAAATTAACACACAAACGAAGAGATATCAAAAATAAATTAAACCTTTTAAAACATGATCAAATTGCACATGAAACTTTATTTCAACCAATAACGAAACATTTACAAAGTATTGAAAATAAATTGGATCCAAAAAAATATGAAATACCAACAACAACAAAAACTGTTGAAGCACCTCCTGAGTTAAATATAAAATCTGAAGAATCTGATTATGATGATGATGATGATGAGTATGAAGGAGATGAATATGATGATGATGATCTGGAAGATTTTGAAAATGATAAAGATTCGATAGCGTCTGAACCCACCCCGACAACCTCAACTTACACCGATACACCTAGAGGAATGATGTCAATTAAACCACCTATGTCAGCAGCAGCACCTCTCAAGAGAAAATTGCATTTTACCACAACATCTAAGCCATACGAAATTTAAAGGTACCAGTGGTTTGTATGGACTACTTTTTAATAGAAATCCACCAAATAAATATACTAAAAATGATGCTAAACACTATGCTGAAATTCTACCTGATTCAAGTGCAATAAGAGATATTAAAACTATGCAACATAGCAAATTTAAGAAAATTATTAAACCAAATTTAAGTAAAATAGACATAGATTCGGAAGAAGAAGAAGAATCAGGCAACTCTGAAAGAATAGGACATGGTATGTTTATGAAAGTTACAAATAATCCAATCGATTATGTATACTGGGATGATCCAAATGAGTTGGTCGAACGGTTAAAATTATTAGTTGCCTCTGAAACAGCTGGCAATACAAGTCACACAAACGAGATCAACTCAATTATTGAAGAATTACGTGAAGCTAATATTACTGAATAATGTCTAACTATGCCACTAAAGTAAAGAAACAAATTGTTGAAGAAATTCATAGGCCCGCAAGGAAAAATTTTAAACGTAGAAGAGTTATTTTAAAATAATGCAAACCGATTTGGTAGAAATGCGAGAATTCGAAAAAGAAAATAAGGGATTTAAATACATATTAGTTGTAATTAATTGTTTTTCCAAATACGTATGGGCCTATCCATTAAAAACAAAAACATCTAATGAAGTAGCACATGCTCTTGAAAATGTTTTTAAACAACAGATTCCAATCAATTTGTGTACAGATTCTGGTGGAGAATTTACGGGAAAGGAAGTACAAAACCTTTTGAAAAAATATAATATTTTACATTATGTCGTTTACAGTGAAAAGAAGGCATCAATTGTGGAACGTGTTAACAGAACCCTTAAGAGTATGATGTGGGAAGAATTTAGTGTTCAAGGATCCTATAAGTGGGTTAAATTACTACCAAAAATCATCCATATTTATAATAATAAAAAACATAGAACTATAGGTCTAAAACCTAGTGAGGTAACTAAAAAGCATGAAAAATTTCTACTTGACACGGTTTATAATAACATAAAGATGACTACACTTCAAACGAAATATAAAGTAGGAGATCATGTACGCATATCAAAACTTAGAGGTGTTTTTGACAAACATTACAAACCAAATTGGTCTACGGAAATATTTACCATTAAAAAGGTACAATATACAAACCCCGTTACGTATTTACTTCAAGATGAACACAATCAAGATATTAAAGGTGGATTTTATGAACTCCAACTGCAAAAAGTTAAATATCCAGATATTTATTTAGTTGAAAAAGTAATAAAACGACAAGGAAATAAAGTACTTGTAAAATAGTTAGGTTTTGATAATAAACACAATAGTTGGATCAATAAAACTAATGTTCAGTAATAAGTAATAGTAGTAGGAATATATTTTTCTATATAAGATTGAGATTTATCTAACTAAACTTAGTTCAATAACAGGTGTTTGAGATAACCATTAAAAATGCCAGTTGTTGTACGAATAAAATGTCCTAAATGTAAAGGAGAAACAGATCTGTATAATGAAAGATGTTTGGCATGTGAAATGAAGGATCTATTTAAAACAAAAGATGGTTCAAAACATTCACCTTCTTCTTATTTTTCCAGTAAAGAAAGAAAAGGACTCGAACGAGAAGCCAACTAAAGACAAGGAAACAGATGACTTGAATGAATTATTTTAAACAATATAAATTTATGCGTAGTAACATTTTGTAACATTTTATATTATTTTAGAATTTATTAATATATTTCTCCATGTACTCATATTTGTGTTTTATTCTCCTCTCATAATATATAGAAATAACAACTAGGCTAGGCTAGGCTAGGCTCATCTCATTTTAACACATATATATTTTACTAAGATTTACAATCCAACGAGGCCAAACTCGTTTTAGATTAATTTACGCTCATTTCATATACATAATATCACTATAGTAACTTGAGAACAAACAACTTTTGCGTTTACATTTAACGTTCCCACAACCAAATACCGTAAATTTCTTGGTCTTTACCTTATTGCATTCGAATCTACTTATTATCACATATTTTTGACCTCTCTTATCTACTTTTGATGAACTCTCTCTCGATCACAACAAATTTTAATTATTTGCATGGAATTTTCCTATTAATACAAGTTTTTGCTATTTCTTACTTTCTCACATACATTCACTCAACTCTTATCAGCTATTTTTGACCTTTCTTATCTACTTTTCTGACCTATAGAGCCACTTGTTTACTCAATTTTACATACTAAAAGTACCATGAATCACACATTATTCATACATTTTGTTTACGTTTAGCCTTATCTTATACATTTTTACAGACTTAGGGCTCCACTTGTTTACATTTTCCAGCTTTTTACCGACTTTTAGACGCCAAACAACAATATAGGGGAACATTTATCAATTTTAGCACCTAAAATACACTCTAATAAGGCCTTTTTGCACACATTTACAACTAAAATATTACCTATTGATCCACTTTTACCCAACGAGCCTCGACACAACTTCTCCTCTAACGAAAGTTTAAAAGAGTTTTAATGAAGTTAAGATACCCTGCTAATATCGGCTCTATTGACAAACAACCTATTACGTTACGGTAAAAGATTTACCGTTACGATAAACATACCGTTAAACCCTAATCTCTTGCCAAAAAGGCACTGTTTCAACATCTACTGGACCTATTACGTCATTGACGACCACTTCTTGCAGGCTCTTAAGCCATCTATTCACACCTATTTACACCTATTTTACACCTATTTACACCGATTCTGCCTCTATAACGACATTTTCAACATCTAAACTTGCCAAAAGGGCACTGTTCAACAGCCACTGGACATATTACGTCATTGTCGACCACTTCTTGCACGTTCTTAACTAATAAGGTTACACACACTTACACCTATTCACATCTATTTACACATAGTTTTTTACACCTTTTCGACAACTTATATTGCCAAAAAGGCACTGATTCAACATCCACTGGACATATTAGGTCATTGACGACTACTTCTTGTACGACTTTCAGCCAATTTCAGCACTTCTTGCAGATTTGTCAGCAGTTCTTCGGATACCTTTTTTTTATGTCATCACAACTATTACACTCTCTCATACGAAACCTCTGTGGCTCAGTGGTTAAGTCCCTGGTTTTGCAGTATTGAAACCAACATATGTAGGTTCAAATCCTACAACAGACACACACTTTTTTTAACTTTATTCATATTAACAAATAATTACTATATACATATATACGAATGTGACGTCAGAATTCCTCTTGCAGACTATAGACTTCCAAAAGGGCACTGTTCAACAACCACTGGACGTGTGACGTCATTGACGATCACTTCTTGTACGATTTCAGGAAATTTCAGCACTTCTTGTAGATTTTCAGGAAGGGCAAATGAAGGTCAAGTCTTCGGCTTTGGTAAATCATGGACCAAAAAGAGGCCATCCGCAGTCACAGAACCCCGCTTGCTATACTACTACCGTATCCCGACCTAACCATAGGGCTAGGGCCGCCACACACCACGTATATTTTAGTTGCTCTCATAATATATGTGTTTCTAGTTTCTCAAGATATTAAGACTATCATCAACTCGATCTAAATCCTCTCTGTTTTATTGTACTTGACCTCTCGCTATGGGGTGTACCGCGCATGTATCATAACGCCAGTATCTACATTCAATAACAATACCCAACTTCGATTGCTTATAAATATATTCATGCTGCAGTCATTAGAGCTGAGAAGCGAAATCGATAAATGTAATAGGGATAGTCAGAATAAGAGAGAACTTAGAATGTATCCTTGGAAGATTTCTCGAAGATCTCGTTGGTGATAAGATCTGTCGTAGTTTCTGTTTCATATCTTATAATAAAAGTAAAAACCCAAAGACATATAAAAATATTTAAAAAAAAAATTTTTCTAGTAAATATTGGTTGAGTACTAGAGCTGTTGGTATAAATTTCAGTATTATCGCTACTCTTTATGAAATCGGATTGCGGCAGAAGTTAAAGCTTACACCATAATTCGGTGTATTAGGCCGTTACATCTTGTATCCTACTAAAAAGTTTTCTGTTAGTATGTACATATGTAATTTTTAACCTTATGAAAACAAACTCTTAAGTGTTACTTCTGAATATTTTCTTTCTTTATTTTTTTTTAGCCAATTATGCCAAAATATGAAAATTAGTATAAAATAATCTGTTAACAAACTTTAACATTATAATTTTTAGTGAGCTTTACTATGAATATAAATTACATATATCTTTTAATCAATAACAATCTCTGTTATAGTAACGCATATACACTGTGTTATATAAGTCGTGTTTGTTTTAAATAGTGTATTAAAAGTGAATATACAAATCTATATTGAGCAATAGTTTGAATCATCAGGGCCCTCTGTTGCCGAAGTAAGCCTACAACTCCTGGTATGCACACTTCCTAAAAAAAGAATTAGTGTGTCAGTAAAGATTTATAAAATAATAAGGAGGTACGTATTGCAAATTTAATCATTACAAAAAGCATAAATTTTTAGAGAAATAAATTTCGCGATATTATTTTGAATATCAACGAGTCATTCTGAAGTTACTAAATGAGATTTTCTGAAAGCATTGTAGAGTCGTAAATGGAGATAAATAGTAACATTTTTAACAATACTTGTTTATTGGAAAATCCCTATTTTAAATATTAACAGTTTTTTTGGGAGGAAGGAGAGTTACATAAAATTTAAAACCTATTTTGTTCAAATTAACATCATATTATGATTTCCCATTTGATCTTAAAAAGACGAACTATCGTTTAAAAGAGTACTGAAAATTGTATTCAATTATAGTACCTGTACACAGAAAACAAGTTTGTATAATCAAAATAATCTTTAAAAATTGATACAAATATAGTAATTTTTTTAAAAAACTACGAATTTATTAAATAAGTAAAAAAGGAATAATTTTTATAATCCTACAGATTCAACCAAGATTTCTTCTAAAGTTAAATTTTTGAAAAAATGACACAAGCAAATAATTTCTTGTTTAAATAATTTATTTATACATAATTCAGATTATCTGTAGAATATAATTGCCTTGTCATTAGTTTCTAAGGGCTTAATTTAAAAAGTTTATAAATTTTTGTCAACATTAGTTGCAGTTAGTTCTTAATCCAAAATACTAAATAGTTTAGTTTTATTCTAAGTTAACGCCTATTTTAAAATAAATAGCTATAATAGCAAGCCATTTTCTAGAGGCTCAATTATGTAAAATATAAAACTGCGTATTTGGCTAGCTCTCGGTTAAAAACAAAAGTATAACGTGGCGTGCTTCTGTAGTTTTTGTTTATAGACCTTCGTCTCTATTAAGACATGACGACCTTAATTTTTTTGCATTAGAAGTCGACATAGCCCTTATTAATGTTGCAGTATCCTGTGAGTCTTATCTCTGTTTTCTAGTTTTGATTGTAATTTTATTCCGAGGAATAAGGGTTATGTTTGCTCCTACGTGACGATAATGCTAAGTTTCTTACGATGATGCAAGTTGGATTTAAACTTTGAGGATTTCATATCTGCCTTTTATAGAAGATTTTTTACAAATCAAAACTGTTTGTATCAGTTTGATGACTAAATTAGGTAACGTGGTAATTAAAATTTGTAAAGGAAGTTTGTCTTTTAAGTTCAATCTTTTCAAATATTCTTTTTCGATTTAATAGAAGAAAATAAGGTTGTTTTTACTTTGAACTACACTGGCGAGCAAAAAAAAATCGACATAAACTATTTGGCTTCATTTAACCCGGATCCTAGAATTTAGTGTTCATATATTTTTACAGATTTTAGTATCATTTGAAAGCCCATTCTATTCTCTATCTAATGATACCAAATTACATAGCATACCTTATGCTTTTTATTGATTAAAATGATTAAAAGGGAAAACAAGCAAAACAAGGATTGAAAATAGAGATAACAGAAAGGAAAAATAAAACAAATTTTAAATTTAACGATTAAATTTATTGATAAAAACCCCCAGCCCTTATTACTGCGGGTGAGCTTTTTCACTATTGTCTGTGGGATTCTTCCCCACTCCTCCACCATCGTAACCTTTAAGTTCTTTAACAATGCAAGGGCTGGATTTCTGGCTCGAACCCTTTTTTAAAGCTCATCCCACATATGCTCGAGTGGATTGAGGTTAGGACTCCGCGCAGGCCTGTATAATGTGTGTCTTCCCACTTCCACCAGGTATTGACGCTCCTATGCAGTAGCATGTGGCTTCGCATTATCGTGCACTAGCACAAAGCTATCGCCAATAAATCCAGCGTAAGAAACGATGTGTTCCTACAGGATTTTCTCGATGTACCGGTGAGCAGTTAGTCTACCGCTATGAGTCTTATTAGTCTCGAAAACCAAATCGGTTTTCGCATCCAATGAGATGCCTCTCTACACCATAACAGAACCTCCTCCGTAGGCGACCCTTTCAGTAATGAACCACTGCGCATAGCGCCTCCCAGGCGGCGTCATATAGACTCATCTTTTTCCATCATTGCCAGGTGCACATTCGGGACTCGTCGAAGAATAAAACGGAGCGCCATTGCTCTAAGGTCCAGTGACATGTTCTCGGGTAAATCTGAGTCACGCTTGTCGATGGGCTGGTGTCAATTTGGGTCCATTAGCTGATCTCTTCAGGGTTAGGTTAGCTTTTTTAAGTCTTCAGTAAAACTTTTAATAAAATATTTTTGGTATTTTTGGAAAGAGTAGAAAATCAGCATTCTAATGAAACCAGATATAATATATAGCAATACAAGGTTTTCTTAACTCCCGTACGTTCTACTTGTCGTAAAAGACAACTAAATAAAAAAACCAGATGGTACATGCCCAGATCCCACCAGGCACTACCCGGTGTGATACCATTGCATCGGTTTAGACTGCATAAAGATGTTCTTATGAGCTAACGTGTCGATGTTCCCGGACTCTGCTGTGAGAAAAGAATAGAATGATAAAGCTCTCAGGATCAAAAAATTCTGGAAGTAAAATAACCCTCGAGGTGGGGGCTTGTTCGAGAGCGTCAACATGCGGAGGTCGAAATTTTAAAATAGATTTATGCAATGTGCAAGGTTTAAACTCGAATGTAAATTCCTTCCACCAACGATTGCAATTAAATAAACGCTCTATGCGAAACTTAAGTCAATTTATCGACCAACAGGCTCGACTTTCTCTATTCTTGGTTCTTCTATTCCCAATTTAGGCGGACCTTTGGAATCTGTGTTTTCGTCATAAGCCAAGAAGGGGCTCTGGAGCCCCGAAACTTTGATGTTATGTGGTTAAAAATAACAAATCAATAAACCACAAAGTCCATTTTCTGCCTTTATAGACCATCAAGTGATACTAACTAGAACCCTTTGTACGTCTCCTACAGATAGCATCAATTATTCACTGATTAATCATCCAAGTGCCGATATTGCCATCTTATTAGAATTTAATATCCACAACATCAACCCGCTTAAATATTTAAATACCACCGATGAATAGAACCGGGAAGCTGAGTCGTTCCCAACCAATTGTAACTTCATTCTTTTTCCTTGACCGTGACGTGGCAGTCTTGAACTGCTTTTAACCACTAATTCAGAGATTTGTACGATCACCGTAAGTCCGCTGTAAGCTTCTCCCGGCCATAAACTTCGAGTATTCTACCTAGCCTAGTGCTAAATGGGTGTAACTCATAGAATATTTTCAAACTTCCCTTAGCTTAGACATTTGATCCCGATCCGACGACTCACCCTACTACGCCAAGGTGTTTTCCGATGTCATTTTGGCAGGCATGAACGCTTACATTTCTTTTCGAAGAAAGGCCGTTTAACCACCAAACCAAGGAGGTACACAATCAAAGAATTAAATAAAACCTTTTTACCTGGCCCGGTCTTTTTGGTCAGTCGGTAATACCATTAATCAAAATTTTACTAAATCCACTATACCAAAAAATAGTACTGCGATAACACCTGTTGTAAGCTGAACTTATTACTTCACACTTTACTCTTTATTTTCAGGGAAAAACAATATCTACTATTCCCTAAAGGCAGTGAAAGATGCCCGCCATTGTCTTCAGGTAGCGTGCCATAAAACCAATTTTAATGAAGTTAGACACCAAAAAAGCTTCTCGCGCAAATAGAATATCTACCTCCCACAGTACTTAAAAAATACGCGACTATTTAATACCATTTTTTTGTAGACTTTCTAACTTACCCTACAGAAAAGGAATATTTCCTTCCTGCTGCAAAGGCGTTAGAGTTCAGCCGATACCAAAACAAGAGAAGAAAACCTTGCCAAACCACCACCGATCAGTTGCATTCCTTTCACTAATATCTTAAGTTATGGATAATGCTATCAATCTTTTGAAATATCTGGAAGAATTTAATATTATTAGCGACCATGGACATGGCCTACGTAACTAAGTTCGTAAACTACGTCATACATATTTGGAACAACGCAATCAAACATGTTGGAAAGTCTCAAGTGGTTGCACTTGATATATTTAAGGCATTCGACAGTGTTTGGCAAGATGGATTCTTGGCTAAGCTACGCTCTTATGGTATGTCTGAAAGGTTTTGTGTCTTTCTCTGGCGTTTTCTCAGAGAACGTTCTTTAGGGGTTTTTGTTCTAAGTTGTTCAAATTATCCAAGACCTAGGTGGCAGTTTTTTATAAAAAGATAACGTGGAAGAACTCGATATAGTTATGTCCAGAAAACTGGACGAGAACTTGCAAACAAATGTATCTTGGCATGAATATGTTGCACGCATAGCAAAGAAAGTTTCTCCAAAGCTGGGAATATTATTTTGTACGGAAAAACTTCATAACCCAAAACAACTTTTAATTCTGTACGAAGCTCAAATTTGACCAACAATGGAATACTGTTACCATCCCGTGGGAGTGCGGAATAGAATATCACACCCGGCATGTACTGCCTGTCGTAGAAGATGACTAAAAGAAGATGGTAGCAGATCTCACCGGGCATCGCATCGGCTTAGAGTGCGTGAAGTTGCTTAACGTTTCGTCACTGTGCTGATTCCCCGAAATGTGGGACCAAATGAGTAAAACAGGTGGGGGGGGGAGTCTCCAGATGGGAGCTGATTCAGAAGCGTTAATATGCAGGGATCACAACTTTAAAATAGATTTTTTCAACATACCAAGTTTAAACTCGAACATAACTTCAGTACATCCAAACAATCAAATAAACCTCATGTACTTACTCTCTGTGAAACCAAGGTCAGTTCATCGACAAGCACAGTCAACTTTCTCTATCCTGGGTACGACTTCTATTTCCGGTTTAGGCGTAACTTTGAAATGTGTCTTTTTGTCCCTGTTGCCAACGATGCTCTGGGGCCCCGAAACTTTGATGTTATGTGGTTAAAAATAACGACACAACAAACCACGAGGTTTATCTGCTGCTTCTATCAACCAACAAGTAATACTAACTTTAGAACACTTTTCGCTTCTCTTGCAGTCACCATCGATCATTTACAGATTAATTGTCCAAATGCTGAATTTGCTATCCTGGGCAACTTTATTGTCCACAACATCAACTGGCTTAAGTATTCAAATACTACCGATGAATAAGGGCGTAAAGATGAATCATTCCCAATCAATTGTGGCTTAACTCAGCTTACTGATAAACCAACACAGATCCCTGATCGAGATGGAGAGTTTGCCAGTCTTCTTGATTTGTTTCTAACCACCAATCCAGAGATTTGTCACCGAAATCACTGTTAGGTTGTTCTGACCATAAACTGCTTTCGATATCGAGTATCCTACCAATCAGTAACAGTGGGCGCTTAAAACGCGCAAGATTTGACACTACAAATCTGCTAAATAGGAAGAACTCATGAAATATTTTCTTTCCCTTGGTTAGACATTTGTTTTAAATCCGACGATCCATTTGACTGCGCTAAAGAAGTTTCCGATATTATTTTGGCTGGTATGGACACTTACATCCCTTTTTCGGAGAAATGCCCTTCCAACGCCAAGCCTTGGTTTAGCCAAAAATGCAAAGAAGCTGTTGCTTCTAAACATCTTGCCTACCGACAATGGCGTGAAAATCCTAACGCCATAAATCTTAACATCTTTGTTCGTGCCCGGAACAGAAGCAAAGAAATTATCAACAAAACCAAGGAGGCACATAATCAAAGAATTAAAAACAAACTTCTTGCTTGCCCCAACAATTCCAACACCTTTTGGTCAATCGCTAAGACCGTTAGTCAAAATTTCACCAAATCCACTGTACTACCACTCATACGGCCAGATAATTCTATTACAACAACACCTGTTGAGGAAGCGAACTTGTTAGCTGAACTTTCTACTTCACATTTTACTGTCGATTTAGAAGGAAAAATACCACCTACTATTTCCATAGTGCAATCAAGGATACCCGATATTGTTTTCAGATAGCGTATCATAAAACGTATTTTAATGAAACTAGACACCAAAAAAGCTTCTGGCGCTGAAGGAATACCCGTCATAGTACTCAAAAACTGCGCGAGAGAACACAAAAGTTTTCTGTAGACTTGTCAACCTATTCTACAGAAAGGGAATATTTCCTTCCTGCTGGAAATGCGCCACAGTTCAGCCAATACCCAAAAAAGGCAAGAAGACCTTGCCAAACAACTACCGACCAGTCGCACTGACCAGGAACTGGCCAGAAACCTCATTTCATTGGCACATCAAAGAACGGTTAGCAACTTGGGTCTATTCTACTCGTAGTATTTTCATGAAAAGTGTTCGAAGGATGTAGTCCGCATACTTCCACCTAGAGCGGTGCATGCTAGAAATACACATCGCTAATACTTCACATGCGTATGAGGTTCAGCTTGTTACTTCTCGAAAAACCCTTTTCAAGCCATCTTTTATATAGAAAACCACATCACTTTGGAATAATTTGCCCTGGACCGTGTTTCCGTCCGAGTACAATTTACAGCCTCCTGTGGCACTTTAGAGATTTCCCTGCAGCGCATGTGATAGGTCTATAAAAAAACATGCGATACTTTACATTTATTAGATTTTATTCAGAGTAGCGCTATTCACCTAACTGGTGATCCAGCGCTCACCCGGAACTTTGATTCTTTAGATTATCGAAGAACATTTGGTGACTTGGGTCAATTCTATAAGTCCTCCCAAAGTGGTGCACGCCAGGAATACAAGTCACGATAATATATCACATCCCTATGAGGCTTAACTTATCAGTCTTCGTACCACCCCTTTCAAGAATTCTTTTATATGAAAAACCTCATCCGTTTGGAACGAATTACCCAGGACGGTTTTTCCCGACGAGGATAATTTGCTGGGACTCAAGACCCAGGTGAATAGCTTCTTCCGTAAATGTGTAGCTAGTGTAGCGCTTTAGGAATTTCCCTGCAGCACGTGTGCAGTACACACTTAAAAAAGTGATTCTACAGACACATGTTCAGAAGGAAAGTATGATTTTGCAAAAAAAGGTTGAAAGTTGTCAAAGTGTGTGTTGCAGCGTCTGTATAAGTAATGATGTGCAAATCAGTGTTCGTATGAGAGTGACTAAGTCCTCAAAATTTCTGAAAAACGGCGAAGTAATTGACGATTAGATAATACTCGAATGGTTGTTGATCAAAAGGGTGAGGTGAATAGACTGCCAAAAGGTCCTTAAGGTGTTGAAAAATCTTTGCTGAAAAAATGGCTAAGAAGAAGTATAATATGTATGCAAGAAATGATCTCCAATGTCATAACAATTCAGTGGTCAGAAGGGTCTTATTGTTATTTACAAGCTCACCTGTCTTGTAGGTGAAGGTAAATATATGAATATATCACATGGGTATAGAAAACATAATTGATGACAATGACATTATTATCTAGTGGTTGTTGACAAAAATGGCATTACATCACGTGACCACAACGTGTTGAGTAGTTTTTTGTTAATGTGTGATGAATTTTCGCTGTATTTAGTTTAATTTAGTGTCAAAAAGCGTGATCAAAAGAACCTTTTCTAGTCTAGTAAAGCGACCAAAAAGTCTTTTTTGTTGTTTTTATTTAATTTGATAATCAAATGCGGTCAAAACGGCCTTACTTCCTACTTACGGTTTTACTAAAGTGTGACCAAATAGGCTTTATCCGTTGTTTTTGTCATTTGGCGTTAAAATATGGCCAAAAGTACTTTATTCTTTCCAGTAGTGAATATTTTTTGGTAAACATGTTGTCAAAAAGTTTTTATATGAGGGAGGGGGGTAGTTTTATAGGAGGTTTTTAGAAGTAGTTTTGAAGATGGTCTAAAATAAGCCAAAAGATCATGTATTTTTGAAGGGTTACATTTCCCCAGTCAATTTGCATTGGATATTCCATTTTAAATGAAAAAGCCAAGTTAGGAGGCACCAGGATTCAAATCGTCAACCTCTGTATTAACAGTTGTATGATATACCACTATACAGTAGTGTGCTTGTAAACACATCACATTAGAAAGATTTAAAAGTTAACAAATACGCGATAAGGGGTCAGATTCATGCTTGTTTTTATCTGTCCCCTCTTTTTTTATGGGTCTAGCGCACGTGCTGCAGGGAAGTCCCTAAAGCGCTACAGGAGCGACACGTGTGCGGAAAAAGCGATTCACGTTGTTCTTGAATCGCTGTAAATTGTACTCGTTGGGAAACACAGTCCTGAGCAAATTATTCTAAAGGGATGATGTTCTCCATATAAAAGGCTGCTTGAAAAGCGTTGTACGAGGAGTAACAAGCTGAACCTCATACGGATGTGAAGTATTAGCGTGACGTGTACTTCTAACATGCACCGCTCTAGGCGAAATTAAGCGGGCTACATCCTTCGAACATTTTCCATGAAAATACTTGTAGAATAGGCTCAAGTCGCCAACCGTTCTTCGATGTTCCAGCGAATCAAGGCCGCCCCGTCAGTTCCGGGTCTCCAATCAGACGAATAGCTCTCCTCTGAACAGAATCCAACAAATGCAGTGTTTGTTTGGGAGCGGAGCTCCAAACATGGGAGTAGTATTCCATAGTTGGTCGAATTTGAGCTTTGTAAAGAATTAACAGTTGTGGAGTGGAGAGCTTTCTAGTTCGAAATAATATTCCCAACTTTTGGGAAGCTCTCCTTACTATGCCTGCAACATGTTCATGCCAGGACATATTTGCTCCCAAATTGACGCCCAATAAATTGAGTAACGATGCCAGGGGAATGGAGTGCCGCGATATGACTATGTCGGGTTCAGCAACTTATTTAGAAAAAATTGCCGCCTGGGTTTTTGTAGCGTTAAATTCCACTTGGTTACTGTCACCCCAAGAAAGAATTTCTTCCAGATCTTTGTTAAGTTGAACGACCTCCTGTTGTTTGCGGATGTTCGTCTGAGCAGCCGATGTCCGAGCGTTCAAAGTGATAAGCGTACTTTCATCTGAAAAGCTGTAGATTGGATTCCCGGTCTTTTCCAGCAGATCGTTAATGTAAATGAGAAAAAGAGTAGGGGACAGTATGGCGCCTTGATAGTGAAGGTGTTAGAAAGAAATCCGGCGACTGCCACTTGTAAAGAACGCTCTCTGAGGAAACATGAGAGCCACAAACAGAACTTTTCAGACATACTACAAGAACGTAGCTTAGCCAACGGTCCATCATGCCAAACACGGTCGAATGCCTTGGATATGTCAAGAGCAACCGCTCGAGATTCTCCAAAGTGCTCAATTGCGTTGTTCCAAACATATGTTACATAAGTCAGATCTCCTGTTGATCTATATTTACGAAAGCCATATTGATGATCGCTAATAATGTTGAATCTTTCAAGATATTTTAGAAGATGCTGATTGATAGCCTTTTCCATGACTTTCGATATTATTGAAAGCAGTGCGACTGGTCGGTAGTTATTTGGCAAGGTCTTATTGCCAGTTCAGCCAACAAGTTCGCTTTCTCAACAGGTGTTGTTGTAATAGAATTATCTGGTCGTATGAGTGGTGGTATGGTGAATTTGGTGAAGTTTTGACTAACTGCCTTAGCGACTGACCAAAGGCGGAAACATGTTTAGAAGCAACAGCTTCTTTGAATTTTTGGTCAAACCAAGGCTTGCTGTTGGAAGGGCATTTCTTCGAAAAAGGGATGTAAGTTTCCATACCAGCCAAAATAACATCGGAAACCTCCCTAGGGCAGTCAGATGGGTCGTTGGATCGAAAACAAACGTCTAACCAAGGAAAAGTTCGAAAATATTCCATGAGATTTTCCCATTTAGCCGATTTGTAGTGCCAAATCTTGCGCGGTTTAGGCGCCTTTCTGTCACTGATTCGTAGGATACTCAATGTCGAAAGCAGCTTATGGTCAGAAGAACCTAACGGCACTTTTACGGTAACCGTGTAAATCTCCGGATTGGTGGTTAAAAACAGGGTAAGAAGACTGGCGAACTCCCTGTCTCGATCAGGGATCCGTGTTAGTTCGTCAATAAGCTGAGTTAAGCCACAACTGATTGAGAATGATTCAGCTTCACGACCTTCGTCGGTAGTATTTGAATATTTAAGCCAGTTGATGTTGTGGATATTAAAGTCGCCCAGAATGGCAATTTCGGCATTTGGATAGTTGATTTGTAAATGATCCATGGTGTCTGCAAGAGAAACAAAAAGTGTTCTAAAGTTAGTATCACTTGGTGGTCGATAGAGGATACAGATGAACCTTGTGGTTTGTTGAGAAGTTATTTTTAACCACATAACATCAAAGTTTGGGGGCTCCAGAGCCTCTTCTCGTTGGCCAGAGAGGTCGCTTCTGATAAAAAGACAGATTCCAAAGTTACGCCTAAATCGGGAATAGAAGTCGTACTGCCCGCCTGAATTTCCTCTTTTTGGGTGGATATCGGCGAGGATATCGTAAAATCCGTCAACATTGTCCCACTGTCAAACACACATTTGCATTTCACGGTACCTCTTAGAAAACGCTGTTACCTATTATGTAGTTATGTATTACTTATAATTAATTAATAAATAAATAAATAAGAACATTGACCATTGACACGCAATCACGGAACTATGGCCGCCACTTTAATTAGATAATTAGAGTTTCCTTAAATAATACACATTTCGGTTATTTTCCAATGCCCAAGTTGCATAATGATTTATAGGTCAAATTTAAAAATTAAAAAAAAAATAGTTAATGCTAATACTAGCTAGATTATCATATATATTGAAACTAATTGAACTAATAAGTAATATAAAAATATTACTGGTGTATGAAAAAAAAACTATATTTAAATATTTTACGTATTTATTGAACCTGTTACAATTACAACGATATATATATATATATATATATATATATATATATATATATATATATATATATATATATATATATATATAATACATTAAAATTCCAGGTTTCAATCCGTTCGTCTAACTTCGAGCAGCGGCAAGATCTCAGTATCGAGCAGCAGCAGCAGCGGGAGCACTTGAAAATGCCAAATGAGATGTTAGCGAAACATTGAAACGTTGTGCAAATTTATTGTTAGACGAACGGATTGAAATCCGGAATTTTAATGTATTATATTCCAGCATCCATGACAACCTCTGTAGTAACGTGTGTATATATATATATATATATATATATATATATATATATATATATATATATATATATATATATATATATATATATATATATATATATATATATATATATATATATATATATATATATATATATATATATATATATATATATATATATATATATATATATATATATATATATATATATATATATATGTATGTATAAATATATATTTATTTTTAAGGTGCGGTTACAGTTTGGGATCCCCCAATCAATCTGTAGCATTAGAAACTGTTTTTAAATATATTTTGCAAGGCAAAACTGCCTCATTATCTTCGTCAAATAAGAGCTTGCTGTGCAAGAGTTCTTTTCCCAGAGCTACTCAAGTCATTCGTCGTCAATTTTACATCGATTTGGAAATTGGAAGTCAAGTTTTAAAATCTACCTTATCGCTTCAGTCTGAACTTATCTAGATTATAATGAAAGGAAGTTTTAAATTAAGTAAATGGGCAAGCAAGCAATCATCCTGTCTTTCTGTCTCATATTTCTTCTTCAGATGCTCAAGAATCTTTTGATAAAGATGAACGATGAATGGATGAAGATTGATTTTGACGGAGATGCCAGAAACACATCTACGAGACTTCGCTATTTTATCCGAAGTCAAAGCTCCTTGAACTTTCATTATAAACTTTAAATTTAGAAGAAAAATATAGGCCGAAATTCTTTCAGTTTTAAGTAATAATCAAAACCGACTTAGCAGCCAAGAAATGGCATTATCCATTGAGATTAACATATTATAAATATCCTCATAGATATCTCCAAATCGATATATTAAATCTGATCAGGTTGGGTAGACAAGAGATTTCTGGATTGAGACAAGAACTCTGGACCTAACAACCAAATAGACGTATCCAGAAGTTGCCGTGGAGTTTTCCCACGACTGGCACAGTCAGCTGGATTTTGAGCGGACGGGACGTAAAGCCAAAAATCAAGAGGGAGAATCTTCTGAATATGACTAACTCTATTGGCGGTAAAAGGTTTCCACCAATGGGGAGAAGATGACAGCCAAGCCAGCTTTACCATGAAATCTGAACTATCATAAATACCATCGAACTTAATACAAGGACACACCACGAGAACATAAGAATAAGACGAAGTATCTGAATTTAAATTCTATTTTAAACCTAGTACCTTGATCCATTCATCGTTCATCTTTATTAAAAGATTCTTGAGCATCTGAAGAAGAAATATGAGACAGAAAGACAGGATGATTGCTTGCCCATTTACTTAATTTAAAACTTCCTTTCCTCATAATCTAGATAAGTTCAGCCTGAAGCGATAAGGTAGATTTTAAAACTCGACTTCCAATTAACCCATAATCGATATAAAATTGACGACGAATGACTTGAGCAGCTCTGGGAAAAGAAGCATCCTCTTTCACAGTAAGCTCTTATTTGACGAAGATAATGAGGCAGTTTTGCCTTACAAAATATATTTAAAAACGGTTTCTAATGCTACAGATTGATTGGGGGATCCCAAAATGTGAGCGCACCTTGAAAATAAAAGCACTCATTCAGCACCAATAAGCCTGGGCCTGGAATATAGAACTTGCTGTGAGCAGGTTTTAAAAAACAAACATGGTCTATTCCAGATAGATTAATGTGCATTTTAGGTTAGTTTGAACAAACCTCGGGCATAACAATAGCCTCAAAGGAAAAAAATAGGCTCTCGATCGTCAGGCAAAGTCAGCGATTCTCAAATAATACCTTTAAAAATATAAGAAAAAATTCTCAATTCTTTCACTTTATTCCTATCCCTACCCTTATCGGTACTGTTGTTGGTATCGTTCCTGGTATTCAAGAAAGTGTGTGCATTACTTTTGCTGGTGTTTAAAAATTTTAGGGTAATGGAGAAGGTGTCGATTATAACTCACTTTTGTAGAGCATATAACACTAAGGTGTACTGATTTTGGTATTACAACTGTCACTGATACTATGATTCAAACTATTATAACTTTTTCTTGGTGTCACATTGCTTTTATCTCATTAGCTACCAGGATGTCTTTTCGATTTTCTAATCGTGTTTTTTATGGATGTTTGTCGTATTTATGTAGGGATAGTTCTATGAGGTACGTTTTGTCTATAAATCTGATGTGTAGTCTATTGTGAGGCATTGAATAATGCCTAAATTCCAGTATATGCTTCTTTTTTAGGACTGCTATAAGGGTATATTTGTATACTAGAGTAGACGTTTACTGCAGTTTATATTTATTCGCTAGTATTTGGTATATGTATTCCGCTACGTTATTGTGCCATTTGTTATTGTTAATCCAGCGCAGTCGCGCGTTAAAAGGTCTATTGTTTCGGTATGTTGCAGAGACGGCATTTTTCGCTGATGAAATTATTTTCTTTAATTGTTGTCTGTTGGGTTGAAAGCATGGTTCTTTAGATATAGTAGTGTAGCTGATGCTGTTATATGAAGAAGAGATTTATGTAGTAGGCTGGTTTCAACCTTTTCCGTAAAATATTTTTTAAATTCCCTATCTGTTCATAATGCGTATTTTTCAGATCTGTTACTCCTCTTCCTCCTTCTTTTCTACTAAGTGTGAATTTTTCTACTAGTGAGTGAGCATGGTATGTATGATATTTGCAGCTCTGAGTGCATGTGAGGGTATTAAGTGCTTCTAATTCAACATCGGTGCATCGTACTCTGCTGAATTAGCACCGCGTAAGTGTTAATCGCCTTAATCATATTTTTTGAGAAAAGTTGAGTTTTTAATATACTTTTCAGCCTTTCCGTGTAAGTTTTTTTTTTATTTTTGTATGTTCGAAGGTTGTTCTTTGTTTATAACCTAAGCAGTTGTAATATACTCGCCGCTTAATCGTATCCATATTTTGTGTGTGAGGTCAGTCTTGTTATTGTTGATAAGCCATGAGTGAGGGATACTAGTGTGCATAACATAGTGTACAGCTCTATATTTGATCTTTGCTTGATATCTTATCTCACTGTCAATAATCAGCTGTTCTTTACCCCCTCTGGGTCAGTTGCGACAAAATTTCGGCTCCTCGCCAGTAGATAGACCTATGTATGTTCTAGACCAAAATCCTATGTATTTTCTTGTGGGCCTACAGTCTGTATTTTTGGAACATACGTGTATGGGACGCATTCGCAAAGGTGAGAGAGTGTTGCCAATGCCTATATGAAGAAGTAGTTTTTCGGCTGTGGAGTTAGGTTAGATGTGAAAAGGGTGTTATGAGACAGTGTTCCCAACTTTATTTGAAATAGTATTTTTTCGGCTGAACATATTCATCGACGTGTATTGGTTGTAGTTCAAACGGAGGGTAATGAAAACAGTGATGAGGGGTTCGTTGATCTAAAAATCCCTATTATGGGGATGTGTGCTAAACTCGGATAAAATTTTTTTATTATGACGATGAGGTTTATTGTTAGAATTGTGTCGTGATTTTTAGTGTGAAATGGGGGTAGACTAGACGTAAAAAGGGCATTAGAAGAGGGTTAATGTAGTTTTTTTTTGTTAAAAAGTTGTTAAAAAGATCTAATATGGGTTGTTTTTTTGTTAAAAAGAAGTTGAAAAAGGCCTTATATGAGGGTAAAAAAAGGTAACGGCCTTCTGGTTAAATAGTCCTTATGTGTTTTTTTTTTGTTAAAAAGGGGTTGATAAAAGCATTATATGAGGTTAGAAAAGAGTAAGCTGGCTTGAAGTAGAAGAGGGTAAACCAAAAAGTCCTTATTATTATAGTGAAGGTGATGATGATGATGACGTAGGCTGGACCTAAAAGTCCTTCTTATGACTATGAGGGGTCGGTTGACCAAAAAAACGATGAGAAGTATGCGAAAAATATTTCTTTCTGAGGGTAATTTACAATAATTCTTGGGTGACATTAAGTATTTTATTTAAATTTAAAAAATAGCTCAACAAAATACGAACCCTCAATTATAAATCGGATTCTGTAAGCATTATACTAACGGGACAGTTTAAAATTATTTGTAAATAAAATGTTTGAAATCGGGGAAAGATTGAAGGTTAAAAACAATAAGTAAGAGATTAAAAAAAATAAACTTAACCTCTTGGAGATTCTTACACAAACACATAAACATACACAAACACTTTGAAATCATATCATCAGCTTGGTTCTTTGTTATATAAATCGGATTCTATTAGCATTATACTAACGGGCACCCTAAAATTATTTGTAAAAATGAAATGTTCGCAATTGTTTCTAAACTTACTTTTGACTTGGTTCTTTAATATATAAATCGGATTTTAGTAGCATTATACTAATGTGTACGTTAAAATTATTCATAAAAATAAGATGTGTCCAATCTTAGGAAAGACTGAAGGATAAAAAACAATAAGTTAGGCACTAAAAAGAACTTCACCGACATAACCGCCGCCGATGTGGAGATAAATGTTTATTAACACGCTTTAGATTTATATCTTGTTTTTCAAAATTTATTTTCGGCGCGATGCCAGCGTGCCAGTTTTGCATAATGATAAAATAAAAAAATTACTATTAATTCCAAACAATAAAGGTTTACCATACACAAATACGTATATTTTGTTTCTATATTTATTTTATTTTAGGCTCAGTTTATTAGTTATGCGTAAATTATTTGTGTTAGAAAAATAAAATATTTATCTTTTCATATTTTAATAATATTGCTTGCAATTAATAATGATAAAAAAAATTAACTCGATGTCATCCTTTGTTGTTTGCCAAAAACATTGAACAAGAGGCTAAAAATTAACTTCCTTATATGGTGATGAGGGACTGCTGACCAAAAATAAACGTGACTTCATCAGAGTTCTTAGAATCGAAAGCTGACCACAAAATATTTATTTTATGTTTTAATATATTTGTGTTTTTATTTAAAAATGTTTATAATATATGGTGATGAGGGATATGGCGATGTGTAACTAGTTGCTGGCCAAAAATAAATGTGACATCACAAGGCTTCCAAGAACTGAAACAAAGAAAAGAAGAATTGACCACCTCACAGACCGAGTCTGTCGATATTACCTTATGTGGGCATGTAATGTCATCAAGCCTCCAAGAAATGGTGCCGTGTGCAAGAATTGTTTGTTCTTATGACGATGAGGGGCAGATGAGACCAAAAAGTCCTAATTCGCAAAGGAGGATAGTTTTTGGAAGGGATGATTTTTAGGGGTAATTTTTATATAGTGTAAAAAAGGCAAAACATATTTTTTTATGAGGGTAATTTACTCTCTTTTTTGGTACGTTATTAAAATTAAAAATGTCCAAGTTCAAGAGTAGGACACGAACCGTCAACCTTTGTCATATAACTCAATTTCACTTGAATTTAAAAAGTCTTTATTGTTAACAATTATTAATTTACAAGACTCATCAGACAAGTGTACTATCTGGTGCATTTATTTGTACGGACCCACCGGCTGGCTGTTGTTCTGCCATATTGGTTGATGATACCTTGTGTACATGAAAAACATTTCCGCTTGTGCTTTAATGGCATTTTTAAATTTGTTTTTTGTTGAAGTGTTTTGGGTGTTAATATTAATGTTTTGTGTTGGTTATTGCTTCTAATTTGATAGGAAAAATAATAACTAGAAAACCAATCTTTCATACTCTCTTACACACCTATGTACAACCATTCTCTCTATTTACATAACTTTAAATTTACACGTAGTTCTTAACTTAAATAGCAATACTCCTAATTATTGCTATTTTTACATGGTTTCTCTCTCTTTCATACATCTCTGTCACATCCATTCATACTATATGTTTGTTTACATTACAGATGTTAGTATATACATATTTACAGATATGTAATTATTTATATAATTTATGCAGGACTGAAATGTTTAACATTAAATTTGTATTACCACCGTCAACCTTTGTCATAAAACTCGGATCCTATTAGCATTATACTAACGAGACAGGTTAAAATAATTTGTAAATGAAATGTTCACATTCGGGAAAGATCGAGGGTTAAAAAAGAAACAAATAAGTAAGAGATTATAAATAAATTCACTGTTGGTGTTGTGGAGAGATGCTTACATACATGCATTTCGAATAACTGATTAAAATTACTTCTAAAAAAATGAAATGAAATGTTCACACAATCCAGAAAAAGATTGAAAATCAAAAAACATCCATATTTTTTTTTTAATAAATTTATTTTCGACTCAGTTTGCCTGCAAGTTTTCTTAGAAGGATGCTGAAGTTTTAGATTATTTATATTGGAAAATAAAATATTTATTACATGGTTTAATATACTTGTGTTTTTTTTTATATTGTTTTGTTTAGATTTTTTCTTTTCAGATTTAATGTTTTTATTTATTTACACTCATTTTCGGTTCAGCTTGTCAGGAAATATTGAATGTCAACAATAAACTTGAAGTCATCCTTGTTTGTCATTGTGTGTCGGTTAGGCCCCGCCCATAAAATCCTTATATGACGATGAGGGATTAGGTTTAAGAGCTCTCTTTACTCGTTCGACAAGCTTTTTTCTACATTATTTTTTTTTTTAAACGCTAGGCAACAAATTAATTATGTTTTAATTTTTGGGAATTCTATATATAATCTTGATCATTGTGGCAAATACTAAACTTTTACGATCCTGCAATAAAGTATAATCTTCTGTTCATTTTTAAATCCTTATTAAAATTATAGAAATAAAATAAATGTGAATTTCATGCCAACGTACTAATTTTGGACTCTGATGTTTATCATACATTTTAACTTTTTCATAACATTCTGGTTAATTTTTAAAAAATTACAATAACAAAAGGTGCATTTTGTGCCAAATTACTAAATGTTATGTTCAAAAACCTTCATATATACGAAGGAAGGAAGGAATTATATAAAAACCCGTCAAAAAGATATCCTTTTTATTTTTAAAAACTTGTTCCATCGTTGAGTCTAGATAGTTCGGTGCATTTTAAAAGTTTAGTATAATAAAATATTTATATTATGGTTTAATATGCCCTTATTTAAAGAAATGTTTAAAATATGCATCTCTAAGTAGTTTTTTCTTATTTATTTTTTCCTTTATTATTTCTTTTGCAACTACTTAACCTAAGAACGTATTTATCCCTTTGTTATTGAATTGCTTCCCCTCTTTCCATGCCAGCACTGAGATTTGGACAAGTTTCTCTGTTTTCATCCCGTGCCTTTTGTAGATTATTTTTACGTTGTGTTAGTTCCCTATCCATTCTATAAATTTCAATTGTATCAGAAAGATTTTCTTTCAGATTTTAAAATCTCTCTCTCTCGAAGATCGCTAATTGAGAAATATCCAGCCGTAATTTTTTCTTGACAATCATCGCTCCTGATTAAGCTAACATGGTTAGCGAAACGCGCGTAGTGTGCAAAAATAAAGTGTTAGGTGTAGTGGTGATATATGCTGAGTAGTATCATTGTGCCAAAGATTCCACATTCCCAACTTAGTTTTATTTCATAACAATTCTTGAAACAAATTATAAGGTTAACCAAAATTGTCTAAAAATAATACAGTAATGACATATATAATATTTGCAGTAACTGCTACCACTAACTGACATATAATAAAGGAAAATTTTACAAATACATAAGTGTGTAATTGACACGATTACAAAATACAAGTTTAATAATATTAAATAGTTAGGTTTGAATTGATATTAAATATTTTTTCTTTTCTTCATTTTGTAGTGTTACTGTTTCTACAGGTTAATAATCGAATAACATATTTGTCTTTATTTTGGAAGTGTTCTTGTTGTTGTTCTAAACAGTATTTAGGATTTACAAAAAATTTTCGCTTCATTTTTCAATTGTTGTTGTAAATCTTTTAGACACTGTTTCAGATCACTATCCAATTGATTGATTTCATGTGTTAGATTAGTTAAATTATTTATAAAATTTGCTATTTCTTTTTTATAATCTGTAATTAATAAATATGAAATGTTGTTTTTAATTCCCTTAATTATTTGAAAAATACAAACGCTTCATAACCATTTAACTGCGTTTTAACTTATTATAATTCTATATTTAGTTATGACCATTGTAGTAAATATTGCACTTTTACGATCCTGCAAGTATAAACTTTTACATATTTGTCACAGCACATTAAAAATAACCAGTTCTAAGTTTAAAACATAAAAAAAGTTCAGATATTGTGAGTTCATTTGGGTTTGTGAGAGAACCAAAAAAGGACAGAAACACACTTAATATTAATTTAAAACGTTAACTATTTAATATTATTAAACTTGTATCACATTTTCATATGTTAGATAGTCATTATAAACACTACCTACTTTTCAACAACTTGATACACCATGAGTAATATATATATATACTCCCATGAATATCACCTATTTATGTAGTGGTTGCGGGAGGGAAGCAAAATGTATTCAATTCAAACGTAACATGTTTCAAATAAATTTAGTCATTGAACATATTAATTCTATTCGTCAAATTACACGTCGAAAAACAATAATGGATATTTGCTCCAACTATTACCGTAGAACAATTTGGTTCATAACAGAAGAATAAAAAAGTGTATACACAACATTTGGAAAATTGAAAAACAAAAATATTTTTTAAAATAAAGTGACGGAAGCAGAAGTAACGCCATAAAGTTTCAAAAATGAAAACTGAAAAATTGAACACATACATACTACTCAATACATATCACCACTACACCAAACACTTTATTTTTGCACTCGAAGCGCGTTTCGCTAACCATGTTAGCTTCAATAGGAGTCAATCATCGCTCCTGATGAAGCTAACATGGTTAGCGAAACGCGCATCTAGTGCAAAAATAAAGTGTTTGGTGTAGTGGTGATATATACTGAGTAGTATCATTGTGCCAAAGATTCCACATACCCAACTTAGAACACATACATGTTTAAAATGTGGTTGTACAGTTAAAAATGTATAAATAGTTGTAAAGCTAAAGTTAGAATATTGAAATATTGTAACTACTCTTTAATTAATTACGTATATGATAAAAATAAAAATAGCATAATTTTCATGATTATATTAACTGGTATATAAAACAATATATCTTAATTTAAAAAACCAGTCAAGTGTAAGTTTGATTTGCGTAATCAGTGTTCCATGCCGTGATTGCTTTTAAAGTAACATAAAATCTTTACCCAGGCTAAGTTAATAGGTCCCTGGCATGTATATATCTTAAAATCGAATATGTATTTTCACGTTTTTTCTTAGTCAATAATGTGTAATAGTTATAACATCTTAGCTACCTAATAGCTAAATCTAAAGTCTAGTAACAGAAGTGTAAAACAAATATTTACTACCTGAATATTTAATTATAAACAAATAATATAATTTTTTTTCTCTAGAGCATCGACGCGCAGTAAACACTTCCATCATTTTGTAGAAAAACATAGTTTTCAGTATTTTTTTTATACCAGATAAAGTGTCAAACGTAATGCGCTCGCTGAATCTACACATTATGAAGACTACTTCAAAGTTTTTTGATCAGTACTTTTTCGAGATAAGGTGGGTAGACAGGGGTGTTTTTGCATTTTTTAAAAAATAATACAAAGAAAAGTTTGTGCAAGCATTGTATCACATATATTTTTGGACTCGTGTTTTCACAAGCTTTCTTTTGACACCCCACTCGACGACCAGCTAAAAACTTTTTTTCACTTCCGATTTCACCCCCCCCCCCCTCAAACTAACCTCTTAAATCCAAATTTACTTTTCAAAACTAGACGGCTGTTTCGGAGAAAATCGGGTGTGACTGACGGACAGACACCAAATGTGTGACACCATAAGTGTTCCGTACGGAACACTAAAAATAAATGTTTATATTTCAAAATTAATGTGTAATCAGAAATTAATATATTAATACAAAACTTTTTTTTTTTTCAATTTTTTTTTATTTATCAATCACATAAATTTATATTTTTGTTATAAATTAATATAATAATATATATATATATATATATATATATATATATATATATATATATATATATATGTTTTATTAATTCTTAAAAACGACAACGTTATAACCATAACAAAGACTTTTTTGATCAGCCTTCGATTCTAGGAACTCTGATGACGTTATATTTATTTGTGGTCAGCAAGTTAATTATTTTTAGACTCTTTTAACCTTCAATATTTCCTGACAAATCAAGAGAGTGTAAACATCCGGTACGATAACGATAGTAAGTTTATTTTTAATCTGTTACTTCATGTTTATAGCCTACAATCTTTCCTGAACGTGAACATTGCATTTACAAGTTATTTGAACGTTACTATAATGCTAATAGAATCCGAGTTATATTGCAAGAAAGATCAAAATTAAACCAGAGGAGGATAGGGTTTCGGCAAATATTATCGATTTAATTAAATTTAAAAACAGAAATAGATGGAGATGGCAGGCCAATAGGAATCCAAACGACAGGCGTAGAGTACGAGAACTGCAAATAACAGTACAGAAAAAAATAACTTTTACAAAAGCCACGCTTGGAATTACTTCCTGAAGGGATTTGCCACCCAACACAATTCCTTCTGACATCTGACCAAAAGACTCAAAACTACATTCAACAACATACCGACGTTACTAACAAATACGGTGCGAACAGAACAAGAAAAAGCAGACTATTTGCAACAAACACACAGCGGCAAGCCGAACTCTACATCTGAGCAAATTTCAATCACAGATATTGTGGGAAGATCAGTGTATAAAAAATACCCGTTCCCACCAAGGGCTCGGAAAAAATTATATACGAGCATTACCGAAATTAAAAAATTAGTAAAAAAATCTACCTAACAATAAAGACCCAGAACATGATGAAATCTTCAGCCTGTTACTGAAAAACATACCAACAAAAACGTTATTACAACTGAAATACATTATAAACGCAGTTATACAATTGCAGCATTTTCCTGAGGGCTGGAAAAGGTTGTAGTGATCCTGCTTCTAAAACCGGGCAAAAATCCGAAAAGGCGAGACTTCTCTAGACCGACATCACTCCTTAGTACACTATCCAAAATAGCAGAGAAAAATATTTTAAATAAACTGACATCAATATTTGGATTCCGGGGCGGTCATAGCACTGTTCTGTTGATTGCAAGAGTACTACAAGAAGTATTAAATAAAATAAACAATCAACAGAATACTGTAGCGATCGCGCTGGATATCCGAAAAGCCTTTGAGACAGTGTGGGTCAATTAACTGCTATATGAACTACTGACGATACATAACCTATCATTACATATAATTACATTACTACATACTTACTTGACCAGAAGAACATTCAGAGTAAGAGTGGGGAATTCATTATCAACACTCACGGGTACAAAATCGGGTGTACCACTTATTATTAGCCCCAAAACTACAAAACTTGTACATGACGATCTTCCCAAATATCAGTCAATTAAAATAGGACTATTTGCAGATGATGCACTCATCTACGCACATTCATATTATGCTAACGTAGGTAGAGCGCACATCTGCAACCGTCGAAATAGCACTCTCCCAAGGTTGGAACGATAGAAAATAAAATTAAATACAACAAAGTGCGAAGGTATAATAATAACCAAAAAGTTTACTAATAATAAAAATAATATGCCAGTTAACATAAATGACACTCATACCATTCAGGAATAACCTGAAGCATCCGGGTATCATTATCGATTCTTAGCTTAGATTCCACCACCTGTATCTCATAAACTCCAAAAAGCATTTGTTGCAATGCAGAACCTTTAGGCTTGCCCCAGGTTCACATATGGAGCCTCGAAACAAATTGATGATCTATAAACAAATCATCAGACCGGTACTTATGTAAGCCAGTTTGATGCAGTATATCAGACACAACGACTACAACGAATGCAAAACCGACTATTAAGCTGTGCTGTATTGGCCAACAGATATATTAAAATCAATTATCTACACCACATGACAAATATACAAACAATACGGCAACATATAGACTACGTAAGCGACAAATTTTATAGACATAAAATACATACTATAACTTTAACACAAGACTTAACACAAACTAGATCGTTAGACAATCCAACCCACAAATCCCTTTACCACAGATTACCAATTTACTTCGAGGATCCGTAACTGCATTGCAACAGATACAAAAATGAACAAATTCACATGTTCCAAATAAAAAATATACACACAGGAATTTCGTACCTTGCTGGTCGCATGCCCGATGCGTGCCGAAAGCGCAGTACGGGCCATTGACCCAAACTCGCAAGGAGTCGAATTCCTGTGTATATACATAAACATAAACAAATAATCAAAAGAGGATCATGAAGCACAAATTTAATGCTAAACATTTCAGTCATTGTTATGGTAAGTGTAAAAAACATATAAATAAAGTGCAATGCAATAGTGCTCAATAAAAAAATCATTTAAATACAAAATAAATACACGTATTACAGATGTACTAATATAATTACATACCTGTAAATATGTATATACGAGGATGGATTGAAAAGTTCGCGGCCTCACCAAAAAATAATTATAATATTTTTATTATAGTACCCTCAATAAGTTCATATTTTCTTTGGTTGTCACAGTGTAAAATTTTGTTGCTGTAGAATTTATGGTTTTTAGGTTAGAACGAGTTTAGTGAGACCAAGTGCAGCGTTTTTGGAAAAAATTGAACAATGTGCGGTCATCAAGTACCTGTTTAAATAAAGACAACGCTAGGGGAATCTGCTCCGTCATATACCACTGTGAAAAAATGGGTTGCAAAATTTAAACGTGGACGAGAGAGCATTGAAGATGACCCTCGCTCCGGCCGGCCCACGACATCTACTACTGAAGAAAACATCAGCAAAGTATGTGATCCCATATTGAAAGACTGTAGATTAACTATCAGGGAGATTGCAGACGCTATAGGCATCTCGTATGAACGAACACAAAACATCATTGCAAACGAACTCGGATTTTCTAAGGTTTCCGAAAGGTGGACTACCTTCCGAAAGGCGAAACAATAAACTCGACTTACTATTGCACCCTTTTGCGTCGTTTACGTCAAGAAATTAAAAAAAAAACGCCCAGGATCAATGAGAAAGAAAGTTTTGTTCCATCAGGACAACGCTCGCGTTCACACTTCTATGAATCAAATTCGTGAATGTGGTTTCGAATTGCTGCCTCACCCGGCTTATTCTCCTGATTTGGCACCTTCAGACTTTCATCTGTTTCCAAACCTAAAAAAACACCTCGGTGGCCAGAAATTTTCATCAAATGAAGAAGTCGAAGCTGCAGTTAACCAGTATTTTGAAGACCTTGAGGAATCTTTTTTTTAAACAGGTATGGAAGCTTTGGAAAGCTGGAAGAAGTGCATAGAGCTAGGTGGAGATTACGTTGAAAGATAAAAATATTTTTGTACGTATTTTATTTTGTTTTCTTGACTAGGCCGCGAACTTTTCAACCCGTCCTCGTACTAACGGCTGAAAAATGTAAACAAACATATAACATGAATAGATATACGGGTGTCAGAGAGATATATGAAAGAGAGAGAAAGTATGTAAAAATAAACCATAATTAAGATTAATTTTAAGAACTTTGTGTAAATTTAAAATTATGTAAATAGAGAGAATGGATGTACATAGCGTGTAAGAAAGTATGAAAGATTGGTTTTTTAGTTATTATTTTTTCCATCAAACTATAAGCAAAAATCAACACAAAACATTCATATTAACACCAAAAACATTTCAACGAAAAAAACAAATTCAAAAATACCATCTTTGATTGTGTTAGCTGATACTTGTTGGAAATTCATAATAAAATTATATAAAAACAACACTATGTTTTAATTTCCAATATATTTAAAGACACTTGACAATTGTTTCACCATACAATGGCTTATTCAGAAGTAAATAAGAAAGAAAAATATTTGGTAGTAATCCTGGTTAAATAGTGCTTAAAACTATCCTTAATTACCTAAGATTTTGCTAATCATTTTATTATATTATTTACAGACAGAATTATTTTAAGAATGCAAATCTGTGGTACTATTTCCGAGAACTAATAAAGATTAAGTAAGGGTGAATGGTTTAAGTCTACCTGTTCGTTTAATAATTGATTGGAGTTTTTCCGTTTGTTAATTTCAAGACATTCAAGCAAATTTAATTTTTTAGATTTATTTTCTACATGTAGGATTTTTAACGTATCATCAAAATTATGGGATTCGTTTATTATATGAGTTGCGTAATGTGAATTGTTCTTATTTTTTAAATAACTATATTTATGTTCTTTAATGCGAGTTTTAAAAGATCTACCAATTTGTCCTACGTAGGTTTTAGTACAAGATCCACAATTTAATAAGTTTGGAATTTTTGGAAATTGTTCTAGTTATTTTCCCTGTGTATGTGAGTGTACTAAATTTTCCTTTTTTGTCATTAATTATGGGATAAATTAGAGAGATTGCTTGTTTAAAGGATTTTTTATTCAAGATATTATCTATAATGTTGGGGTCATATCCATTATTAATTGCTATTTGTTTGATTATGTTGAATTCTTTGTTAAAATTAGTTTTAGTCATAGGGATATGTAACAATCTATGTATGAAAGAGTTAAAAGCTGCCATTTTGTGAGGATACGGGTGGGATGAGCTATTGTGTATGACTGTATCAGTACGTGAGGGTTATGAAAAATCGAGAAATCGTATTTATTGTTCACTTTTGATATAGATATGTCTGAGAAATTAATAGAATTATTGGTTTCTAATTCTATGGTAAATTTAATATTAGGATGCAAATTATTTAGGAAGTTAAGGAGGATTGTTAGTTGTCTATCTGTTCCCGTGAAACAGGAAATAATATCGTCAACATATCTATACCAGTAAACAATATTTTTGCTTACCGCGTTTTGATAAATTTTTAGTTCTAAATGATCCATGAAAATTTCCGCTAGCAACAGACTTAAAGGATCACCCATTATTAGAAGGTCTTACTTCTGAAGAAGCCATTGTATGGTGAAACAACTGTCAAGTGTCTTTAAATATATTGGAAATTAAAACATAGTGTTATTTTTATATAATTTCAAAAATACCATTAAAGCACAAGAGGAAGTGGTAAACTAATGCTATTCACGTACACAAGGTGTACCAATGGCAGAACAACAGCCAGCCGAGAGACCCTGTACAAATAAATACACCAGATAGTACATTGTATTTGTATACCTAAACCATATATATGATAAATCTTGTAAATTAATAGTTGTTAACAATAAAGACTTTTTGAATTGAATTGGAATTGAGTTATATGAGAAAGGTTGACGGTTCGTATCCTACTCTCGAACTTGCGCTCTTTTAATTTTAATAAATTACTTTTTTAATTTAAGTAAAATATTTAGATATTTTTGGAATTTTTTACACTAAATGAAAACTACCCCCAAAAATCATCCCTTCAAAACTACCCCCTTTGCCAATAAGGACTTTTTGGCCTAATCTACCTCTCACAGTCATAACAACAAATAATTCTTGCATACTTGGAAGTTTGGATACAAATATATTAAAACATAAACATAAAATAAATATTTTATTTTCTTATACTTTTTGGTCAGCCTTCGTTTCTAGGAACGTTTATTTTTGGTCAGCAGCCAAACACATTGCCATATCCCTCATCACCATTTTATGCGCCGACACACAATGGTCAACAAAGGAAGTTTATTTTTAGCCTCTTGTGACCTTCACTGTTTCTAACAAACAACGAAGGATGAGATCTAGTTTAGTTTTTTTATCATCATGCATAACTGGCAAGCTGTCACCGCGCCGAAAATAAACTTTAACAAACAAAATATGAATCCAAAGCGTATTAATAAGCATTTACCTCCACGGTAGCGGCGACTACGACGGTGAAGTTATTTTTAGTCACATACTTAGTATAATGCTAATAGAATCCGATTTATATAACAAAAATTTAAAAACGATTGTGAACATTTCGTTTTTACAAATAATTTTAACGTGCCCTTTAGTATAATGCCACTAGAATAAGATTTATATATGAAAGAGCCGAGCTGAAAATAAATTTAAAAATAAATATGAATCCAAAGTGTATGTGTATTACTCAGTATATATCACCACTACACGAAACACTTTATTTTTGCACTCGACGCGCGTTTCGCTAACCATGTTAGCTTCATCAGGAGCGATGATTGACTGTGTGTGTATGTGTATGTTTATGCGTAACACGTAGGCTGACAAGTTTTTGGTCTGACACATAGATGTCGCCCTTTTCAAAAAATCCATATGATTTTTAGGAAGTACCAACCTTTAAACGATACATGTAAAAATTTCATGACATTTCAACAATTAGTTTGCAAGTTACAATGGTTTTAGTGACGCTAGTTTTGATATTTTCAAAATAATGAAAAAAATCGAATTTTGTGTGTTGATTAAACACTGGTTTTTGATGGGAAAAAATACCGTTCAAGCAAAGCAACGGTTCGATAAGTGTTACGGGGATTCTGCCCCTGGAAAATCATTCATCATTTACTGATATGTTGAATTTAAACGCAATCGTACAGATACAAATGATGCTGAATACTCAGGACGCCCAAATGATGTGGTTACACCGGAAAACATAAAAAAATCCACAAAATTGTTTTGGATGACCGTGCGTGAGACACCCGAAAGATATCAAAAGAACATGTTGGTCATATTTTGCATGAACATTTCGGCATGAGAAAGCTCTGATCGAAATAGGTACCGCGTTTGCTTACAGTGGACCAAAAACAACAACGTGTTGATGATTCTGAGCGCTGTTCGGACCTGTTTAAGCGAAGTAAAAAAGATTTTTCATACGATGTGTGACAATGAATGAAACATAGATACACCATTACAAACCGGAATTAAATCGGCAGTCAGCAGAGTGGATAGCAGCCGGTGAAAGCCGCCCGAAGCGGCCACAAACACAACAGTCAACTGGGAAGGTTTTGGCCTCTGTATTTTGGGATGCGCATGGAATAATTTTCATCGACTATGCTGAAAAGGGAAAAACCATCAATAGCGAATATTATATAAAGTTATTGGGGCGTTTGAAAGTAGAAATCGTAAAGAAACGGCCCCAAATGAACAAGAAAAAAGTGCTCTTTCATCAAGACAATGCACCGTGTCACAAGTCAATGGCCACGATGGCAAAATTGCATGAATTGATGTTCGAGTTGCTTCCTCATCCACCGTATTCTCCAGATTTGGCCCCCAGCGACTATTATCTATCCGCAGACATCAAAAAAATGATGGCGGGAAAGAGATTTGGCTCCAATGAAGAAGTTATCCCCGAAACTGAGGCCTATGTTGAAGGCAAAGACAAATCCTTCTACAAGAAAGGTATAGAAATGTTAGAAAAGCGTTGGACTGATTGTATCGCTCTTGAAGGAGACTATATTGATGAATAAAGTGGAATTTTGTAAAAAAATGTGTTTTAAGTAGCTAGATCTAAAACTTTTCAGCTTACGTGTTATGTGTAAGCATCTCCAGTTTTTTTTTAAACTATTATTGTTTTTAACTTTCAATCTTTCCCCAATTATAAACATTTAATTTACAAATAATTTTAACCTGTCTCATTAGTAACACGCTAATAGAATCCAATTTATAGTTGAGAGTTCGTACCCTAATCTCGAGATAATTTTTTAAATTTAAATAAAATATTTAATACCACTCAAAAACGAGGTTAAATTACCCTCATAAAAAATTTATTTTTACTATACTACTCATCGTCTTTTTGATCAACCGACCCCTCATCGTCATAATAATGACTTTTATCTAGTCTAGCCTACCTCTAGTCGTCATCATCATCATCTTCGCTACAATAATAAGGACTTTCTGGCTTTCCTCTTCTACCATAAACCAACTTACTATTTTCTAACCCCATATAATACCTTTGTCAAAACTTTTTTAACAAAAAAAAAAACATATAAGGACTATTTGGCCAGACGACCGTTACCCTCTTCTACTCTCATATTACTAACTACTTTTGAACAAAAAACAAACTCATATTAAGCATTTTTGACAACCTTTTTAATAAGAAACAACTCATATAAGGTTTTTTTTAAAAACAACTTTTTAACAAAAAAAACACACCGCTAAGCTTCTTCTAATGCCTTTTCACATCTAGCCTATCCCCCTTACACACTAAAAATAACCAAGACAATTCTAACAATAAACTTTATCGTCATAATAAAGACTTTTTAACCGAGTCTAGCACACCCCTCATCTCCATAAAAAGGAGTTTTTGGTCAAACAACCCCTAATCTCTATTTTTATTAACGTCCGCTTGACCTGCAACCAACAATACGCACGCCTCGACGACGATGAACATCTTCAGTCAAAAAAATACGAATTCACATAGAATTGACGACACTGTTTTGCTCTTTTGACATCTAATCTAACTTCATTACACACTAACAAATCTCTCGACAACCGAAAAAAACGACTTCCTCACCTAGAGTGGCAACCTCGCCCCTGTGCATGGGCACCATACACCGGTAGTTAGTCGAAAAATGACACATAAAATCCACATTTTTAGACCCATAAGAAAATACGTAGGAGTTTGTTTAGTCTAGAACATACATACGTATATCTACTCTCGCTTATTAAACTGGTATTTTCCTGGTATTTTCAACATGAGCTTCTATTTTTATGTTATGATGACTATAAGGTCTTTATAGACAATGGAAAGGCATGTCGATATTTAGCTGGTTACAAGCCTTTGGCCTTTAGATAAGTAATTCTTTGTGTAAATCCTTTGGTTGTGAGTGGGGGATGTCTAATATATATTTGTTACCCTGGCTAAATGTGAGTCTGCTCATGTAAAACTTTTCATCTCACCTCCTCTGTAGTTTTTCAGATATGCATTTTAATAATTGATTTCGTGACAACTTCCTATATTATCTGTATTTATGACATTTTCGTTATATTTGCATGTCTCCTTTCTTCTTGTTTTATCAATTCTGCGGTTTTATTATGGTAACTAGAATTCATTATGTTTTGTTTTTTAATTTATGATATATTAATGTTGAGTATGCTGATGTATATACAGGTTATAATGGAATTATATATGGAATATTGAATATAATTTTCCAAAAATACCTGTTTACCCACAAGAAACGTTTTTCCCCGTAGAGCAGCCGCAACATTTTGAAGTTTCTTTAAAAATATATATTTTTTTTTATGGGCGTAGCACACGTGTTCCGGGGCTATTCACATTAGTCTTGAATCGCTGTAAGTTGTACTCCGTGGGAAACACAGTTCTGGGCTGGCTGATCATTCCATAAGGATGATGTTCTCCAAATAAAAGACTGCTTGAAAAGTGTTGTACGAGCAGTAAGAAGCTGAACCTCATACGGATGTGGTGTATTAAAGCGGCTTGTATTAATACCATGCACTGCTTTGGGAGAAATGAAGCGGGCTACATCCATCAAACACTGTCCATAAAAATACTTGTAGAGTAGACTCAAGACGCCACCCGTTCTTCGATGTTCCAAAGTGTCAAGGTTTCTGGTGAATTCTGGATTTCCAATCAAGCAAACAGCTCTCTTCTAAGTAGAATTCAACAAATACGGTTTTTGTTTGGGGGCAGCGTACCAAACAAGGAAGCAGTATTCCATCGTTGGTCGAATGTGAGCTTTGTACAGAATTAACAGTTGTTGTGGAGTGTAAAACTTTCTAGATCGAAAGAGTATTTCCAGCTTTTGAGAAGCTCTCTTCACATGTTCATGCCAAGACATATTTATTCCTAAGTTAACGCCCAGCAACTTGAGTGATAACGCTAAAGGATAAAAAATGGCTTAAAAATAGACGAGAAAAATTTTTTCGATAAAGCTATTAAGGTTTTTGTTTTTTTACTGAGGTTACAAAACTGCCATCCTCAAATAAACTATATTCTTGCTCTCAAAATTGAAAAATAAACTATACCAAAAATTCCATATTTTATAAACTAGTTAGATAACATCTAAAAAGCATTTAACCAAAAAAAGTCTTTCACTAATACTAAAAAATCCTTGCGCTATACTTTACATTATTTTTTATAAGCCAGTTTTTTTAAGAATTAATAATTAAGTTAACTTACATCAGATAATACGTGCTCACAAACATATCTTAAAGAGCCATAGTTACACTCCATTTTACACCGAAACATTACCAGTTACTAAATAACTTCGAATTACACACCTTCATAAAGTCACTGCACATTAATGAAAGCTGACGTAAAATGAAAAATCTTGCCCTTTGGGTAAGAATTGTGGAATGTGAACAAAATTATATGAGAATTTTTTAAAGCTACAAGGAACTGAAATAATTAGACAAAATGCGTTATTTCAATTTTTTTTGTTTTTATAAATTTTATTAGTTTTGTTAATACGGAAAAATTGTGTTTAAATACTAATAATATTTTTATTAAATTTTTTGCTCATTCGTTCATAGATCAACTGTTAAGGAAAACAAAAAAATTACCCTATTCCAATTTAAAATAGTAAACGATTCGTGTTAAGTAAATTTTTGTATTACATACGAAATAAAACACTTTTATAATATAAACAATGAATAATTTTACAAAAAAATCAAATATTCTTTCTGCAGACCTCTTTTTGCCTTTTCTAATAATATTTCGTGTCGTCCAAAAAAATTTTAATTTGTATAATTATTGCGAACAATGATCGTTTGGATAATTGGCAATGTTAACGTTGTCAATTATTTTCTAAATTCATAATTTTATAATTTTTTTATATTTCAAAGACAACAAATTTTAATACTGAGTTTGAAAAAAATGGACTTTTAATTGGTTATTAAAAGTGCATAAATATTTTTAGTAAATATCCATCGGGCGACATTGTGTATTCAAAGTGTTAGTTTTCTTGATGAAAATATTAATAGACGGAGAGCAAGTTTCTCTAAGATATCTACTGAAAATAGCCCTCCTCTAGATAACACTGGCCAACGATAAAAAAAACTTTTTAAATAAATTTACCTGATTCCTGTTTTTTGGTGCGCTGAGTCCGAAAATAATAATAAAAAAAGTCGTATCAGCCACCAATTTTTCACATTTTAATATGATGTGAAAAGTTTATTTTTTATCATTCGAATGTTATTAGGTTGGCAATAAAATCAGAATTTTATAAGGTTGGCAGTAAAATCAAATGTTATTAAGTTGGAAGTTCCGATAAATATCACAGCTATTTGTTTTCTTCCAGTTAATATAACCTCGCATTGCAGTGTTTAACCCATATGCTTTAATTCACACTCAAAGTATGGCTAATCGTGGTTGTAAAAACCCTCCCAACACTTTTTGTTATATATGTGGTGAGTTTGTAGTTAAAAAACATCAAAGAAACATTTTGTAACTTTGTAAAAAAAGTATACTTTGCATATTTTGGTGTAGAAATCGGTAATCAAAAAAAAATGTTGGGCTCCTCACAAAGTATGTTATGTTTGTGTCGAAGATCTTAGGAAATGGTATAAGAAAGAAAAGAAAGCTTTTAGATTTGCAGTACCCATAGTATGGACAGAGCAAGAAAATCATTCAAATGATTGTTATTTTTGCAGCGTTGATGTTTTTGGATATAACTCCAAAAATAAGAAGGTAATTGTCTATCATAACTTTACTTCAGCTAATCCGCCGGTAGGACATGGACTGGGACTTCCTGTCCCTGAGCCACCTCAGTCTATTGATGACGTTTCCAGTCCAGTCCCGAATTTAATAAAAGTCGACCGGATGATGATGAGTTTCAATGCTCTCCAGAAAATTTAAAACCACAGTTGTTTACACAAGCTGAGTTAAATGATTTAGTGAGAGATTTGCGTTTGACTAAGGAAAAAGCAGAATTGCTTGGTTCTAGGCTGAAAGAAAAACATTTATTGGAATCTGGAACATCTATTTACCATTATAGACCAAGAGATCAACAGTTTGTATCAAATTTTATGTATCAAATTTTCCCTATTTTGAAATTTAATCGATGTCATATTGTGAGAGAACTGTGGGCGATACAAAAAAAAACTGATACCAGATACGGTTTCAGCACCCAAAAATACATAACACTTAGATGTATTGGTTTAAAAAGTTTTTACAAATATTTTTTTTGTTGGCCTGTGTAATTAAGAAAAAGAATATTATCAAAGTGCATTCTATAAAGTCATACCGCCGGTTATACACGTGGGTCGACATTTTTAAATCGACAAATGTGGTTAAACGTATACAAGATATTTTCAATTTTTTATACGCTCTATAGAGGCAAATAGCCGTAGAGAAAAATTATTTATAAAAACTTCTTCGCATAAGTCGGCCTAAATCATAAACAATAAGAAACCCTTTCTTCTTTAGTGCCGGAGTAAGTAAAATTTTAATATATCTTATAGACGATACTTAGTGAAAGGATTTATTTTAGTGACTAGTATAATCGGTTAAAATAAAAATACTCTGTATAATTGCGTAGAGTAAAGAATTTCAGAATACATATACATAATTAGTTTAATTAATATGAATGAATGAATATTTTGAATGCCTATTTATTTATTTATTTTCCATATTTTATGAAAAATTTGCATTCTGATTTTTAATGATATACGGAAGGCAGTTAGAGAGGTCGCTTCGTGTACGAGTATATCGTATTACACGTTCTTATCTGAACTTTTTAAGGAGAGAAATCTAAAAATTGTTACTGTCAATTTTAAAAGAAATAATTTATAGAGGTAATATTAGTTTTTAGTTGTCTATAATTATAGAAGAGAATAGTTAAGATCTATGAAACCATTTTTAATTTTAAAGTAAGAGAATAGAGAAATAATATAATATTACGGAATATTTATTAAAGGTAAACCTACTTTTTTTTCGTGTCTTGATCATAAATAAATAAATATATTATTTTTTTACCAAATCAATCGTGTCAGATATTTCTAGAAAAAAAATTAACAACACTGTATGGTCGCAGACAATAGATAATTACATCAGTCAGTTTTTTAACTTTTGTTGTCGCGTGATATCTCTATACGTTTAGAAACTAAAAAAAAATTATTTTCGACTTTTTGTCTGTTTTTAAATAAAATTATTATTTTGGCGCCTTTTAAGAGTTTACAAAAAGTAATGTTTTAAGACGTAAAATATAAGTGTTTTATTTATTTTTACATCATGAATTTTCTGTGTAGTTTTTATTTCAAGCCTCAATTGGATATTATTTAAACGAGGGGAAAATGTTAACATTTTTTTTAATATTTGTTGTACGTAAACTGATAAACATTACTTACCCTCAAAGAACGTACAGTGAAGTCCGTTTATAACGAACTCCAAAAAATCACTAAAAATGGTTCGCTATATCCGAAGTTCGTTACAAACAGTAAACAAAATCTAGTATTTCGTTTGTACAATTTTACTTGAAAAAGAAATGGTGTTTATATAATTGTCAAGGTCACAAAAACTACTCCATATATGTTCAGGAACTTCACGAGATTTCAAAAAATTGCGAGTTTCAGTCATTTTCTTAGTCATTTCTAAAATGGATGGGACATAAATATTATCTCCTTCTCCAAGCTCGTCTTCGTCGTCATTATAGCTTAAAATCTTTCCAGAAGTCACTGATGCCACAATTTGCTCATCAGTTAATATTTCTCTCGTCATTAGTTCATTATCGGCACATACATATTTCATACATATTCTTCAAAATTAAAGTGATTAAACATCTTTTTAATCTCGATTTCCACTGTACTTTGTTGAATGTCAGCATCGTAAACAAATTCTAGACAATCAGTAGGATTTTCTTGATGTTTTTCAATTCACTGAGTCAACGGTAGCTCATCATGTGAGTCATATCTACATTTCTTCCTTAAAAATCCATCATGCTTAAAACAGTTTACAATGGTTTCTCTACTGACTCTTTGCCAAGCCATATGGATAAGGTTTATAGCGTCCAAGAGAGTTACAGAAAAAATGTTACCCTTATTTTCATAAGTAAAATCTTTCTATAATGACATTTTAAAGAATGTATCACACCTTGATGCATAGGCTGGAGTTTTGCACTTGTATCTGGAGGCATAAAAAACAATTTTATTTGCTGTAGATCAAGTTCAGGGTGCGCTGGACAGTTGTCAATCAAAAGAAATATTTTTCTGCTTATGAATTTAAATTATTTGTCTCATTCGATTAGTTCGTTTTTAAAAATTTCTGATGTCATCCAGGCTTTACTGTTTGATTTGTACTTTACTGGTAAATGTTTGTGTTTAAAATGCCTGGGATTGGCGGACTTTCCTATCACCAACAATTTTCTTTTCTCTGTTCCAGACATATTTGCAGTTACCAACACAGTAATCCTTACTTTTGATAATTGTCCACCAGCACAATTCTCTCCGACAAACTTTAATGTCTTATCAGGCGCCATCTTGTAAAACAAACCCATTTCATCCGCATTAAAAATGTCATAACTTTCTCGAATTTCTGACCAATTTCTGACCATACATTGGCCAACCAATCATCAACAACAGTCATATCCACTCCTGCAGTTTCTCCTACTATCCTACCCCCACTAATATTATGTCGCTTTTTAAATCGTTCAATCCAACTTCTAGAACAGTTAAACTCGGTGTTCTCTATTTTCCTTCCCAACTCACTAGCTTTCTCTTGTAAACGCTCTCTGAGGAAACATGAGAGCCACAAACAGAACTTATGTGTTATGTTGAATCCTTCAAGATATTTTAGAAAATGCTGATTGATAACCTTTTCTATGACTTTCGATATTATTGAAAGCAGTGCGACTGGTCGGTAGTTATTTGGTAAGGTCTTCTTGCCTTTTTTAGGTATCGACTGAACTGTGACACATTTCCAGCAGGAAGGAAATATTCCCTTTCTGTAGGATAGGTTGAAAATTCTACAGAAAACTGGTGTTAGTTCCCTCGTACAGTTTTTGAGAACTATGGCAGGTATTCCGTCAGCGCCAGAAGCCTTTTTGGTGTCTAGCTTCATTAAAATACGCTTTATGATACGCTGTCTAGTAGGTGGTGGGGAAGCTTAGATCCCTTTTTCGAAGAAATGTTCTAACGGCAAGCCCTGGTTCGACGAAAATGTAAAAAAGCTGCTGTTTCTAAACATGTTGCCCATCGACAATGGCGTGAAAATCCTAACGTCATAAATCGAAACATCTTTGTTAGTACCCAGAACAGATCCCAAGGAATTATCGACAAAACCAAGAAGTGACACAATCAAAAAATTAAAAACAAAGTTCTTGCCTGTCTCAACAATTTCAGGTCCACTATACCACCACCCACACGGCCAGATAATACCATTGCAACATCAGCTGAGAAAGCCATCTTGTTAGCTAAACTTTTCGCTTCACATTCTACTGTCAAATGTCCAAATATTTCTATAGTGCAGTCAAGGATGTCCGATGTTGTCTTCAGACAGCATATTATAGAACGTATTTTAATGAAGCTAGACACCACAAAATTTTCTGGCGCTGACAGTATACCTGCGATAGTACTCAGAAAACGCGCGAAAGAACTAACACCAGTTTTTATAGACCTTTCAACCTATCTTATAGAAAGAAAATATTTCCTTCCAGCTGGAAATGCGCTAGAGTTCAGCCGATATCCAAAAAAGGCAAGAAGACCTTGCCAAACAACTATCGACCAGTCGCACTGCTTTTAATAATATCGAAAGTCATGAAAAAGGCGATCAATCAGCATTTTCTAAAATAACTTGAAGGATTTAATATTATTAGCGACCGTCAATATGGCTTTCTTAAGCAAAGATCAACAGGAGATCTTCTAACTTATGTAACACATGTTTGGAACAACGTCATTAAACACTTTGGAGAATCTCGAGCGGTTACACTTGAGATATCCAAGGTATTCGACCGTGTTTGGCACGATGGATTGTTGGCTAAGCTACGCTCTTATGGTATGTCTGAAAAGTTCTTTTTATGGCTCTCATGTTTTCTCAGAGAGCGTTCTTTGCGAGTGGCAGTCGACTTTCTAACACCTTCACTATCAAGGCCGGTGTACCCCCATACTCTGTACTGTCTCCTACTCTCTTTCTCATTTAAATTAACGATCTGATGGAAAGGACCAGGAATCCAATCTACAGCTTTGCAGATGACGTACGCTTATTTCGTCATTCACTTTAAATGCTCGAACCTTGGCTACTCGTGCAAATAACGTCAGATAGCAAGAAATTATCCAATTTAACAGAAATTCTATCTTGGGGAGTCAGTACCAAGTCGAATTTAATGCTACCAAAACCCAAGCGGCAGTTTTTTCTAAAAAAGTTAACATCATCACTAAATTTGCTAGGCGTTATTTTGAGAGCAAATTTGTCTTGGTATGAACATGTAGTAAGCGTAGCAAAAAAAGCTTCTCAAAAGCTTGGGAATATTATATCGGACTCGAAAGCTTTACGCTTCACAACCATTGTTAATTCTGTACAAAGCTCAAATTCGACTATCGATGGAATACTGCTCCCATGTTTGGGGCTTGGTTCCTAAACATACACTGCATTTGTTAGATTCTATTTAGAAAAGAGCTGTTCGCCTGATTGGAGACCCAGAACTCACCAGCAACCTTGATTCACTGGAACATCGAAGAACAGTTAGCGACTTAAGTCTATTCTACAAATATTCTCATGGAAAGTGTTTGATGGATCTAGCCAGCTTAATTTCTCGCAAAGCGGTGTATGCTAGGAATACACATCGGACTAATACCGTATGAATCCCTATATGATGAACCTCATCCTTTTGGAATAATTTGCCCACAACTATGTTTCACTCCGAGTACAATTTACAGCGACTCAAGACCAACGTGAATTGCTTTTTCCGTACATACATCGCACCTTTAACGTTTTAGAGATTTCCCTGCAGTAGATGTCCTATGCCCATTAAAAAACTTATTTTAGGAAAAGTAAGAGTAGTACTGCAAAAATCACTTTACCGATTTTTATTTCTTATTTCCATTTGAATCGTCCAGTATAATAATTCATTATTATATTACAGATTACCCATTAACCGTTCACCTAACCCAAACGAACAATCACCACATAGGGTTATAGAATTTTTTCAACAAGCCTCGATATATATAATTTGTATGTAACTAATAATACATATAACTAGCAGCGCCATCAATCGATAGATTTCTTTACTAACATTCTGGAACTAATTACAGTTAACGCCAACTATCGATAGATAACCACATTAATGACAAAGGTCTAATTACAGCTACCGCTAACGAAACTATTTTCAAGCTTCCATATTATACCGATAGATATCCCCGCTGCACAGTGATTCGGCAAGAACATGCTAGGGGGACAATATTCCAGGAACCACTGATAACGACTTGTAAACAAACCCCCCCCCCCATTTAACGAATTCCAAGAATTAATTTGTTTATCACCTCATAAAGGTATCTTATCAGGGGGTCAAAGTAACCCTTATAAGAGAGGTCATTTTCATTTGCAAATCAGTTGCATTTTATGCACACTTGTGATATTTTAAAATTGGTAGCAAAGTGAAACGAGTTTTTTGTGATGGAATATTCTGTTGAAGGTATGTACTCTATTATGACTTATATTTTTTATAAAAAATATGTATACTTTTGGTGTCATATCAATTTGTAAATGTATAGATAAATCCAGCAAATTTTACATTAACTGTAAACTTTAAAAGTAGCAACTTTTTTTATCCACATATATCCACCTAGATTTTCTATATGTAATACCTACAACATTCAGGCACAGATTCATATATATTATAGACCCCGAAAAGGCCCGAAAGTAAAATTATTTTATTTTTTCAGAACGAGTCGTGACTATGACGAAAATGGAGTTTTTTGAAGAATGGCTAAAACATGACAAAACTGAACGAAACAGTGGCATTTTTTATTATATAAGTGAAAAATTCAATATGTCTGATGTTTCTGACGATTCTCTAAAACGACTCAAAATGAAAATATCAAGCCTTTCAGCAAAATTCAATCAAAAGTGGACTTCTTTAAAGTGTAACAAAGAAATGTTTCTAATCAAACATAAAGATTGGTTAGAGGGATCCGGAATCGAAATAAAGATGTGTGTGTTAACCAGTCGTGCACTTCAACATCATCAGCGACTCTTTCCGTAGGGCGACCCAGAAAATCATTTGAAGACTCATCAGCGAAAACGAAGAGACGGAGAGTAGAAGATCTTTTGGAATCGCGAAGTGCAAGTGAGCTTATTACAGCAGCTGAGTTAGCTACTCGAAAAGAAGGGCATCGAAGTGTTGCTAAACAGATCCATAACGTCGCGGTCAGTGAAACTAGAGAAAAGAATAAGTGTTCTGAACAAAGTCGGCAGTTAACACCAGACGAAGCTTTAGCTTATTATGTGGACTCGAAATCGACTTCTCACTCATATAAACAAACAAGAAAATAGTCAATGAAAGCGGGACATCAAGTGTATCCATCGTTTTATAGTTTAGGTAAGTCCAAAGCTTCTTGTTGTCCTTCCGACGAATATATTTCTGTGACTGAATCTCGAGCTGAAATTAAACTTCACGCGATTTTGGATAAAACGGCTGAACGATTAGTTAAAGCTCAGACGGAAGTCATTAGAAGTGTGTTACCTCGTTCATATTATACGTTGGTAAGCAAATGGGGCTGTGATGGGAGTTCGGGGCATAGCACGTATAAGCAGAAATTTGAGAACACTAACGCTACAGACGAATTTTTGTTCGTATACTCATTTGTCCCTTTGAGACTGCTTGATGGCGAAACTGTGATCTGGCAAAATCCAAGACCTTCCTCTACTTTATATTGCCGTCCTATTAAGTTTATTTTTGCCAAGGAGACAAAAAAGTTTACGAAAGGAGAAACTTCTAAAATTTTAGATGAAGTAAGTCAGCTTCTTCCAACATTATGTAACGTTGCTGGATCTCAAATCTCTGTTAAACACGATTTGTTGTTGACAATGACTGATGGCAAAGTGTGCAATGCCTTAACAGACACAAGTTCAACACAAAAGTGTTATATTTGCGGTGCCACCCCGTCTACTATGAACGAGGAGTCAAAGAAATATCCCAGCAACGAAGAACGCCTTGCACTTGGTTTATCTACTTTACATGCATGGATCCGCACGTTTGAATGTTTGCTTCACATCAGCTATCGTTTAGAAATAAAAAAAAGTGGCAAGTCAGGGGAGATAACGACAAAGCTATTGTGAAGCAACGCTCACAAGAGATACAAAAAGTGTTTAAAGATCGTATGGGTCTCATTGTAGATAAACCAAAACCTGGGTATGGTAACACAAACGATGGAAACACAGCACGTAGATTTTTTCCAAAGCTGAATTGAGCAGCGAAATTACAGGATTAGACGTAAACCTTATTAGTAGATTTCATGTAATTTTAAGAACTTTGTCATCGGGATATGACATAAATTATATAGAATTCGAAAAGTTTTGTGTTGATACTAGAAAATTATACCTTGATCTGTATTCGTGGTATTCCATGCCCGTTACTGTGCATAAAATTCTTGTACACAGCGCGGAAGTTATAAAGTCTTTTCTTCTTCCCATTGGACAACTCTCCGAAGAAGCCCAGGAGGCAAGAAATAAAGACTGTCGTAGATTCCGTGAACGGCACACCAGGAAACGGTCACGTATTGCCACAAATACAGATCTTTTGAGAATGCTTTTAATTACGTCTGATCCTGTTATCAACTCGTATAGAGAATTACCGCGAAGAAAATTTACTTCTTTGCCATCGGAGGTTCTGCAGTTGATTATCCCACCTTCGTTGCCATCCGAAACACCATCAGTAAGTCATCATCACGAATTAAATGAGGAGGATTATTTACTCTCTGAATATTCTACTGAATGGAAGAGCGGTGATGACGACTCATCTGATGGTGATTAGTAGGTTTAAGTATTTTTTTATTGTAATTATTATTCTTATTTTATTGTATGTTGTAGTTGCTTATAATTCATGCCTTAGTATATAAGTTATTTAATATTATATTTCTTTTACTTATACACCTTGTTATTGTAAATAATTGATATATAGATACTGTTATTGTACTAATTTATTTTAAAAGAAATAATATTTTGTAAATTAATAAATGTGGGTACTATCATTATGATTTTTATTTTTTTCCTAGAAATTTCTTTGTAAACAAACATGATTGTGCTTTTCACACATAATGAGTAGGTAGACGTATGTAGCTAATTAAAGAACAATTAGCGACAATAGTGAACAAATGAGACACATTAGGAAACCACTTCCGTCTTGCAGCTACATATTTCGATTAATACACATACAGTACACATTTTTCAACTTTTTTTTTCTTAAAATAGCTTAAGATACCTGGAATATACATAAACAATTGAAATAAGTGAAGAAATAATATTGTCCCGCTAGCTTGTACTAGTCGAGACACTGTGCGCTGATGATATTACATGATCTGATCCCAACATGATCCCAGTAGTTCACGTGGGTCACATGACCTGATCCTAACCTGATCTTAAACTGAACTTAGCCCTAAACGAACAAACCCCCGTGGGGCCTCATCTATCGATAAATAACCACACTAACGTTGCGCCGGTCTAATTACAGCTACCTCTAACGGAACTATTTTCAAGCTTCCATATTATACCGATAAATGTCTAATTGATGATGTCACATGACCTGATCGGACTAATGCCCGTAACCCAAATGAACAAAGTTTATTTACCTTTTCCCGCCAAAACTCGAAAGTGAGATTATGCTTGGTTTATGTTTTAGGCCCTCATGTATCTACTATTTAGAACATGCGAATATAAAAATTAATTCTCTCTTACGTAGTTTTAATGTTTAATAGAAAATGTATCATGTAGGTATGAAGAAAAACATGGTTAGGAATCTAGGCTTCTACTATTCCAATTACTCAGGGACAAATTATGTGCCAAATGACTGGATGGATTTGATATTTAAGATTATTTTCAATTTTGGTTCACATTTTAGTTTTTAAATTAAACAAACCATGAAAATTTTGAATTTTCACCTGCTACGTCAACCCCAATCGTTTTGAATTTCTAAGTTCTACCTTAACATAAAAAATTTAATTTGCCAAAAATTTAAATATTAAAAAAATTAAACAGTATGAAGGCAACTATTTTACATTTAAAGATCCAGAAAAATGTTCAAAGAAATGTTCTAATGGAAGTTTTTCTTTTAAGTTTTCTACAGGCAAAGACGAAACATGGAAACTGAATACGATAAAGTGAATCTCTACATAGTGTATTTATTTTTTTATTTTCTTACTTATTTCTTATGCTTGTAGTATCTTATTGCCTATCTTCAGCGAATTAATTCTCAATTCCCTCTACCGAAGGTAAAATAAAGGAGATCTTGGATAAGAAATAACAATTTCCGAGAGTTTTTCTTTGTTCTTTATCTGGAAACTTATCTAATTTTTAAATTCAAAAACAAAAACAAACTTAAATATCTAGTCTATCAGGTTATTATACATAAAAGTTAAATGTTTTTAAATCGACATTCGAGTGCCCAATAAATACTCTCATTATCCTACGGTATCAGATTGCCAATTATTTATTTCTGTCAGTAAGTTCTTTACCAATATCGAATAATACAACAGCACTGTAACAATATAGATAAAACAACATTTTCTACGGTATCTGATTGCCAGTTATTAATTAATTAACCTTAGATGTGACAACTGACAGATCCTTACGTGCTGCAATTTAACTAAATAGAACCACAGATAAAACAATATTATTCATTTTTGTAATGAGATTCTTAAATACTATCTAATCATTCTTCTTCCATTTATATATTCCAGAGTTAATTCAGAATGTTACGGTAATGAAATTACTTGCAAGAACCCGTTATACAAGTTGTGATAAAATATAAACTATTATTGTTATAAAAGATGCTCAATATACTTAGCCCTCTAGAACAATATTACGTATTCCCATAAGGTTACATTATTTAACTAGTAAATTTGAACATAGTTAAATTAAATAAGAAATCATAGTTCTTGATATTAGGTTGTGCAAAATTAAATGACTTTCAGTATTTAAATATCGAAAAGTATACAATCAGAGGCGAAATACCTCAAAATGAGTCAACTTTGACGTAGTCTAACTCCAATACCTGTAATTCCACATCTGACTAAACCCATAACGGCTTCTGTTTCATGTAGTTATAATAAATTGGGTTCAGCTTGTAACTAAATGAAATTGTAACCGAAAAAAAACATATTATTAGTTTTAAAATACTTACTTGATTATGATTAACAGTATACAGTAATAAATCACAAATAATTGTCAAGCCAGTCCTTCCAACACCGGCAGTACAGTGAATTAAAATGGGTGCATTTTTGTTATGGCCCATAGGTATCTCTCCCATTGAATGCTGATGTACACTTTGCATTTCTTCTAGAAATTCTAAATAGTGGGCCACTGAATTGGGACATCCTTGATCTCCCCAATCAGTATAGTGTAAATGCCATATTGTACGATATCGCCTTGATGTAACATGACATAACTTTATTTTGCTTGTCACACACTGGCCAGTCCTTTGGGAAAACTCCCACCAAATTTGGTAGTCCTGCAAAAAAAAGATAGCTGTATAGTTACTAACTCATCAATTGCTCCAAAAAATGACAGTAAAAAGTGGAACAAGAAGTAGTGTTGGAATATACCTATCAAATGAAGATGGTTGGACGTCCGCATTGAGTATATGAAACGTCGCCTTTTATGGCATCAACGTCACTTTAGTCGTCTACGACTACCCTTTATAACTTTACCTTAGTTCTCAAAGTTCTTAATAATTCGTCGGATTCTTTGTGTGATTTCATGAATTATAGAATCTGGAATTGAAGCCCAATTTTAATTTGTCATCGTTTCAAGATTCTGAAACGATGATAAGAAGTTTTTTTTAAATAAATAACACATTGAGCTTGCAAATCAAATGAACATAACCTATGAAATTAGTTGCAATAGTTTCACGAAGCAATGTTATAAATAGGTCAGAGGAGTAGCCAATTTCAAGAGGCGGGAGAGGCATATGAATACTAAAGGCGTCGCTTTAAGGAAAAAAAAATGACAGTGAAGGCGGAGCTACTTACAAAGAGGGGCTTCAGTCGACAAACAATGAGGTGTCAATCGCCTTAATAAAAAGAAAGATCCTCTTGAACTGAAACTCATTCCCACGCCATGCCCGCCGCCGGCCTCGCCTGCCATGACCCAGTGACCCCCTGCCTCCGGATTAGCTTAAGTTAACCTTAATTAATATTAAGTTTAATTTTAAGTTTATGTTCATGAAATATCTCTCAACACACTTTTATAAATTCCTTATCTAGGCTAAGTTAACTGTGAAAAAATGTGAAATGTAAACTGGAATTTTAAATGCTTAGATTCCTCACAACAGAGTAAACTAAAAATCGATAGCCGACACTCAATTTAAAAATCGATGACCGATTTCACAGTAACCGGTCAAGTCCAAGTTGAACTTGCACAATTAGTGTTCCGTACGTTGATTGCTTTTAAAATAAAAAAAATTGTTACGGTGGTATAAAATGATCAGTGACTTCACAAAACACGCCCCCAAGGAGTTTTCAGCAAAGTTTGTTTCCAATCTTTACTGAAAACTGATGACCTTAAAATTTTTGTTTTTTTTATATACCAGATAACTTATTGATAATGATAATTTTCGTTCAATCTACACGCTGTGGAGAATATGCCAGAATTTTTTCAAAATTTTTTGATCAGTACTTTTCGAGATAAGGAGGGGGACAGCGATTTTTCGCGGTTTTTAAAAATAATACAAAGAAAAGTGTGCGCAAGTATTACATTATTTCTATATTTTTTACCCGTGTTTTCACAAGCTTTCATTTGACACCACACTCGATGACCTAGTAAAAAATTTTTTTTTCACTTCCGATTTCACCCCTCAAAACTAACCCCTTAAGTCAAAATTTATCTTTCAAAACTACACAGCTCTGATGAGGCTATCAATTCCTATATTATTACCAAAGTTCAACTTTCTATGACAAATAGTTTCGGAGAAAATCGGGTGTGACAGACAGACAAACAGACAGACGGACGGACGGACAGACAGACAGACACTGAAGTCATCTTATAAGTATTCCGTACGGAACACTAAAAACGTTCCGGTTCTAAGGAGCCTATTTTCTACACTGATAGGGATGGTGGGGCGAATGCCTTCTCCCTTTAACTATGTCAAAGAAATATGTGTTATTATGGATATGTCCCAGTAATATTATAAAGAAATTAATAAAAATGAAAGTAAAACTGTTTAAAAATTTTTAGTTATTCAGTAGACATTCCAAAATTTAAAAAATCAAACGTCCAAATTCATCCAAAAGTATCTGTCTTATATATTTAAAGTATAACAATAGGACAGCAAAATATAATATCACAAACTAAAGAAATAGCATAAGAACAACGATCCATATACTGCGACTTTTTAACCGATTCTCGTGCGCGTTTCAAAGATGGCGATATTTTTTTAATGGGCATAGCCCATGCGCTGTCGGGAAATCCCTATATCGCTAGAGGAGCGACGCGTATGCGGAAAAAGCGATTCTCGTTGATCTTGAACCGCTGTTAATTGTTGCATGCTATGCATGCAACATACTCATGAAAAAGCATATTTGCTAGCAAATTAACGCCAAGCGAATTGACTGACGATGTTGGAGGAATGGAGTGTCCCGATATAACTATGTCGGGTTCAACATCGTTAACTTTTTTAGAAGAAACTGGCGCCTGGGTTTTTGTTGCGTTAAATTGTACTTGGTTACTGTCACCCCAAGCTAGAATTTCTTCCAGATCTTTGTCAAGTTGAACGACTTCCTGCTGTCTGCGGAGATTTGCATGAATAGCCGATGTTTGAGCGTTCAAAGTGAATGAAGAAATAAGCGTGCTGCCATCTGCAAAGTTGTAGAATGGATTCTTGGTGGTCTCCAACGGATCGTTAATGTAAATGAGAAAGAGAGTAGAAGATAGTATGGCGCCTTGGGGCACACCGACGTTGATAGTGAAGGTGTTAGAAAGAAATCCGTCGACTGCTACTCGTAAAGAACGTTCTCTGAGGAAACACGTTGGGTTTGCTTTTAATTTCGGTCAAAATTAGGCTTGTCGTTGCAAGGGCATTTCTTTGAAAAATGGATGTAAGCTTCCATATCAGCCGAAAAGCCATCGGAAACTTCCTCAGCGCAGACAGATGAGTCGACGGATCTAAAACCAACGTCTAACCAGAGGAAAGTTCTTAAAAAATAAGTTCTTCCCATTTAGGAGATTTGTAGTACTAATTTTTGCATATATTATATATATATATATATATATATATATATATATATATATATATATATATATATATATATATATAAGATACAACAATTTGCACCACTGATTGATGTAAGCCTGATTTTGAAAGCGTACCTGCCCTCTGTCGGGGGCTGTTTGAGACCACAAACCGATAGAGGAATTTTATTCGAGAAAAAGATGGAAATGGATAATGAAACAGCAGAAAAATGTAACGACTACTTTTTAGAAAGTATTAGTGCCATAACAACAGATATAGGGAAAATACAAATACAGGAAGTTCTGAACAATATTGAAACTCCGATAAATAAGTTTGGTAGTTCTGAAACATTACAATGGTGGTGGCACAGTATTGGACCCTAACTTGTTCGTATTGTATATAAATGACATAGTGAAGGTCGTCAAAAAGTATGAATGGACGATACGATCCTTTATTATGAAAGTGAAAACACAACAGAACTATTGCAAACTATTGTTTGCAATAGTTCGGCAAGTTACACAAGTGGCTGTGTTTTAATAGTCTTAGTATCAATGTTAAGAAAACCAAATTTATGATAATTAAAGGCGAATATATTTTAGATACCACCAGACATAATGACACCATGATGGACTATGATAGAATTGAACAGGTTAGAGAATGTAAATATTACGTGTAGTTATTAATGAAAATCTATCATAACCATCTAGTCATGTCACTCATAACAAAAAAGTATCGAAAAAAAAAATATTTTTTATGTAGACTGGGTAAAAACTCAAGTACTTGGACTAAACTACTGATATATAAGACAATAATTATGTCCCATTTCAATTATTGTTCTACAATCTTTTTTATGTTTACCAAAGAGAACACAGATAGTCTACAGAAAAACCAAAACCGTGCATTAAGATCTATATTAGGCTGTAATATGTTTACAATAATAAAAGGTATGTTGAAAACAACAAATTTATTAAGTGTAAAATAAAATATTTTTTAAACACAATGATAGTTATTTTTAAAATTAAAAAGAAAATGTACCCTGAACATACCTTCGAGAAATTATAATTTGTCAATGAGATTTACACATATTACACCAGAACTAGATTAGACTTTTACATCCCCACTGTAAATTCGTCATTCGTTCAAAATTGTATATTCCATGGTGGGCTTATAGAATTTAACAACAGACTGAGTCTCACCATTGGCCATAGACGGAAATTGTATTGGAATTATTTTCGAGAAATGAAAATTACACCAAAGAAATTTTTCAAAATGCTCAAAAACAGACGAAAAGTCAAATAAAAAACTTTTTTATGACAAAAAAAACTCAACTGTATCAATTAAATGAACCTACATCCAAGATTAAAATTAAAAGACTTACATCTTCACTGTATGTATATGTATGTATGTATGTATGTATATATATATATATATATATATATATATATATATATATATATATATATATATATATATATATATATATATATATATATATATATATATATATATATATATATATATATATATATATATATATTTAGATATATATATATATATATATATATTTAGATATATATATATATATATATATATATATATATATATATATATATATATATATATATATACGTATATATATATATATATATATATATATATATATATATATATATATATATATATATATATATATATATATATATATATATATATATATATATATATATATATATATATATATATATATATATATATATATATATATATATATATATATATATATATATATATATATATATATATATATATATATATATATATATATATATATATATATATATATATATATATATATATATATATATATATATATATATATATATATATATATATATATATATATATATATATATATATATATATATATATATATATATATATATATATATATATATATATATATATATATATATATATATATATATATATATATATATATATATATATATATATATATATATATATATATATATATATATATATATATAATATATATATATATATATATATATATATATATATATATATATATATATATATATATATATATATATATATATATATATATATATATATATATATATATATATATATATATATATATATATATATATATATATATATATATATATATATATATATATATATATATATATATATATATATATATATATATATATATATATATATATATATATATATATATATATATATATATATATATATATATATATATATATATATATATATATATATATATATATATATATATATATATATATATATATATATATATATATATATATATATATATATATATATATATATATATATATATATATATATATATATATATATATATATATATATATATATATATATATATATATATATATATATATATATATATATATATATATATATATATATATATATATATATATATATATGTATATATATATATATATATATATATATATATATATATATATATATATATATATATATATATGTATATATATATATATATATATATATATATATATATATATATATATATATATATATATATATATATATATATATATATATATGTATATATATATATATATAATATATATATATATATATATATATATATATATATATATATATATATACATACAGTGAAATCTCCCTTGGACAGACACCAAAGGGACCGACCGAAAGTGTCCGTTCAAGAGGAGTATCCGCTTAAAAGAAATACAAAAAAAAATCGTTTTTTAATGAAAACTGTAATTAAAGAATTTGAGACATTTAAAACGTACACTTATGTATGTATATATTTTAAAAATAAACAAAAAACTTAAAACTTAAGAAAAAAACAAAGATCTGTTACCTTTAGATACATATAAAATATAATAGGATAGACTTATACATATCAAATGAAAGGTCACTTTAATGACGCAAAAATTGATATATTGTTGTTTGTTTCCTCCTTTTCTTTAAAATGGTGTCCACAAATCGTATTTCTAATTTGAAAAGAAGCTCTAAAGACTCTGCATCTCCGTGACCTTCGGCAAAACTTTTAAGCTGCTTGGTTAGGGTAATAGCTGCACCATAATTTGAGATAGCACCTGTTGGTACTGGAACCTCATCGACATCAGAATCTTCGCAAAGTCCTTGTATTTCAACTGGATTTTCAATTTCTTATTCTGAATCTGGATTTTCAACATACAAATTTTCATCTATGTTCAAAAAATCAACGCTGTTATATGCCCTGCGCATAAAGAGGGAGGCAGAACCCTATGTTAAAACCATAGAGGGATTGCCCTCTTAGATGTAACGTATAAAGTATTAGCCCTACTGGTTAGGAATAGATTAACTGAATACGAAAATGAAGTCATAGGCGAATATCAAGGAGGGTTTAAGAAAGGAAGATCCACTATAGACCAAGTCTTCACGATGAAACAACTACTACACAACAGCTACGAGTGGAACTTGGGACTGCATATTCTTTTCGTGAATTACAAACAAGCCTATGACTCCATAATAAGATCGAAACTTTACGAAGCAATGGAACAACTTAAAATTCCGCCGAAGTTGATAAGACTGGTTAAAATCACTATGAACGAAACATGGAAGAGAGTCTCGCTGGAGAGGGGCTTGTCCAGAGCATTTGCAGTGAGGAAATGAGGAAAGGCTTGAGACAGGGAGACCCGCTGTCCACGACACTGTTTGGTCTGACCTTAGAGGCCATTTTAAGGGAGAGTGGAGTGCAGACTAAAGGAATAATATACCATAGGAAACAGCAGGTCGTTGCTTTTGCAGATGATTTAGCACTTATTACTAGATCAAAGAGTGAACTACAGAGACATAGAAGCAACAGCTAAACAATATGGTCTATATATAAATGAAGAAAAAACAAAGTATTTTGAAATGAGAGCTGAAGAAGGACCTAGGGGAGAAAAGATAAAAATTAAGAGCAAAGGAAGTAAAGAGTACAACTTCGAGAAAGTTAGCCATTTTGAATACCTGGGTGTGACGATCAGTAATAGAGCTGATGACGACATGGAGATTGAGAAACGAATATCGAAGGGTAGCAAAGCTATGGGAACCCTAAATACAATAATAAATTCCAAACTGATAAGTAGAAGAACTAAAGAAAGGATTTACAAGACAGTGATTCAGCCAGCAGTGGTGCACGGTAGCTAAACATGGATTCTGAGCCGAAGAAATACAGAAAAGCTGGAAAGATGGGAAAGGAGGATGCTCCGTAAGATGTATGGTGATACAAAAAAAGAAGATGGTGGTTGGAGAAGAAGGACTAACCAGGAAGTGAGGGAGCTATATGGACAGCGTAATATCATCCAGAAAATTCGAACTCGAGGGGCTAGTTGGTTGGGTCACGTATATAGAATGCCGCTGTACAGACATGCAAAGCAGGTGCTAACAATGGGCGAGGGCGGCAAACGCAGAAGAGGAAGACCCAAAAAGAGATGGTTAGAGGATGTAAAAGCTGACATAGTGGCACTGAGTGTACCGGACTGGGAGCAGAAGACAGAGAATTGGAGGGAATGGAGAGAAATCATCAAAAAAATTGAAGCCATGGGCCCCACGGCCTGAAGAGCTGCTATATATATATATATATATATATATATATATATATATATATATATATATATATATATATATATATATATATATATGCATATATATATATATATATATATATATATATATATATATATATATATATATATATATATATATAAATAAATAAAGAAAGAAAGCAAAAGTTGCCGTATCTAACAAAATTCTTAAATATAAAATTTTTTGGGGAACTCGGCAAAGGGCGTGATAAAAGTTCACGCAATGTTCATTCTGCCAATATTTCGGTCCTAGGTTGGGACCTTGTTCAGAGCAAGAACTGAAAAGGAGAATCAGTCTACTAACTGAGAAAGCTTGAGCAGAAAAATTAAATTATTCGAATTATTACTATTATTATTATTTTTAATAAACCAATGTAGAAGTACAATGAAGTATAAGATGTAATATAAAATAAAAGAAAAAGACTCACATGAATAGTGAAAAGTAGAGTTAATATGAATGGCCATTATTAGCTTGTAACACAGAAACGACTAACAATCCATTAAAATAAACACTATACACTAATACACAAAATTAAAAAGATCAAATTTATAACAGGGATGTATTTTAAAACCCTGGATACTAAAAACATTTTTAATTATTAAATAATTCACCCGAACAAACCACCTGTGGCCGGCGTCATGCCCAAAATGATTGACATACCACTGACAAAAGACAGTTACTTGAAAGGGAAAGGGACTATTTTGAAAACCTAAAAAACCGAAAATGTAAACACCCAGAAAGAGAAATGAAAATGAAAAATATATAAATGGTCAAACAGAGAGAAGAATAAATTACCAATTGAACGACCTAAAAATCGATAAGGAAATTCGGATCGAAGACGACCATAAATTTTGGGTAGAAAGGAGGACAAGAGATCTAGCAAAAAGAGACATAGAGAAGGAAGGAAGGAATGTTATATTAATTTCTGAATCAATTTATTTAATTAACTTATATATAATTTGTTGATTTAATTATCGGGAAAATTTTAATTAATTTGAGAAAAACAAGGTTTATTCACCAAAGGGTGTATTTACCATGCATGAAAATACCAAGAGGGAGGGAAGGCAACAAATCACTAGAATAACCGTCAAAGTCAGAAGAATCAATCTAGGAAAGTAAGGGGAACAATTCCTAAGATCGCAGGACCAAGCGACCAACAAAAACAACATAAAGGAAAGGAGAGAGAATTAGAATATTGGGGGTTGGTCTGTTCAGTAACGGACAGCCATTTTTGAAGGTAAAATATCATGATTCGAATGACGATCCAGAAGAAGTAGGTTTTCTATACCAATCAAGTTTGATGATGTTGTTGGAGTCTCTGATGACTTTTGTCACATAGCATAGAAACATTACAAGAAAGGAGAAAACTGTATATGTTGCTCAAACCATCCAGATCGGTTCTTTTATTGATGTTGTGGGGATTTTCATTGATGTAACACATTTCTAGGAATTCACTCTTGAACAGATTTTTTGAAAAATGAAGTATTTTTGGTTCATTGAAGTTGAAAGAATGACCGCTATCTACAGAATGGATTGCCAAAGCACATCTTTGCGGATGGCATCTAGTGTCACTTTTGTGAAGTGTAATACGACAATTGAGAGATTGAGAACTCTGACTGATATAGATTGATGGGCAATTGAGGCAGGAGATTGAATACACTACGTCTGAGAGAGAGAGAACCGGCAGAGGAGCCTTCAATTTACTGAAAACACGTCTATTTTTGAAAAAATAATATTTGGCAATTTTAATGTTGGGAACAGTACGCAAGATATGGATTATTTTATTTGTGAGACCAGGAATGAAAGGCAGAGAAAGCAACGACCAATTTGTTTCGACTGGGGTGGTGAGAGGAGGGGAAAGGTTGGGTCTGGGTGAAGGAGGGGGAGGCTCTGGGGGAATATGTTGAGTATGAGTGAGCTTGCTTACTTCATCCCTGGTTTTTAGCAGGAGTTTTCGGTTGTAACCATTTTCTGTGAACAGGCTTGTGAGCGTTTCCTGTGATTTAAGCAGGTAATCTGGGTGGATTATTGTCTTCACTCTTCTATACAGGCCCTTAATGACGTTGACCTTCACTTTCCAATCATGGCCAGAATTAGCGTGGATGTATCTTCCAGAAGAAGTAGATTTTCTATACCAATCAAGTTTGATGATGTTGTTGGAGGCTCTGATGACTTTTGTGTCCAAAAATGGAACAACATTGTTGGTTTCTTCTTCCATGGTAAATTGTAAATGTGGATCGAAAGAATTGAAAATTTGGAGAACTTCTTCTTTGCCATCAGCTGGTATGGACAGACCCAGATCGTCTACATATTGAAATAGGAAGGGAGGTCTGAAAGATAATCTCTGTGTGCAATTTTTCAGAGCATAAGACATGAGTATAGAAGCAAGAGTAGGACTCAGGTTACTACCCATAGGGCATCGAAATATTTGTGAGTAGAAATAATCCTTGAATTTGAAAGAGGTGGATTGGAAGAGAAATTTCATTATGGATAGAAAGAACGGTTTATTAATTTTGGTGTTGGGCGAGATAAGTGCCTATTCAGAATCAATGATTTGTCTAGTTAACTGCCAAGAAATATTAGTGAAAAGACTGACCACATCGAGAGATATAATGACATAATTTTCTGGTAACTGGAAATTATTGACTTCTGCGCTAAAGGCAAAGGAATCCTTGATGGCATAGGTATGGTAGTCTGAGAAAGATTTCTCTAGTAGACTTGCACAGAATTTGCTGAGATTTGATGTGGGAGAGTTGATGGTTGAGACGATGGCCCTTCTTTATGTATTTTTGGTAGATCATATATTCTTGGTGGGATCGCTTTGCAATTGTAAATTACATTGTATATGCATATATATATATATATATATATATATATATATATATATATATATATATATATATATACATATATATATATATATATATATATATATATATATATATATATATATATATATATATATATATATATATATATACATATATGTATATATATATATATATATATATATATATATATATATATATATATATATATATATATATATATATATTTATATACATACATACATATATACATTTATACTTTTCTTTTAATTCGAAAATTTTTGAAAAATTAAAAAAAGGGGACAAAATTGCATTTTACCAAATTATTTACAAAATTGACCCGCCCCTGAATGACTGTTATTGTACGTGCAGGTGTGTGTTGCCAAATCTACGATTTTCTCCAATAATTAGGGATTTTCAAATTTTGGGTACAATTAATATAATAAATCAAAATAATAATAGATAATACACCATATACGTAGTAAAAATAATATTTAAACATAATTTCTTATCTATTATATCAAAAGAATTTCCTTGATTACAGGCGAAAGCAAACTTATAATTGACTTGATCATTACGTGATCAAAATCCATCTTATTCAATTCTGATAGTGGAAAAAAGGAAACATGTCATGTACTTTTCACCAATATAAACGAAGATTTTTGCAAGTGAAAATCTGAAAAAAAAAGTTTTCTACTATCAGAATTGAAAGCAAGTTCGTTGATTCTTGAAGTTATTGCCTCTTAACAAGTGGCTCTGACCTTTAAGTGAAGTTAGCTGTTTTATTTTGATGTACCTTAAATGGGCAATAGCTCTCCATATAAAATATCCTAGGTTGTGCGTTACATAATTACTAAACCACTTCAAATCTTCTTATATTTCTTTCTAATTATTTTCTTATTTAGAATTATGTGTTATAAAGTCTCGTCTGTCAAGTAATTTTGACACTGATATTTGGTGAAAAGCCATTTTTTGTGGATTCTGCTTTTTGGGCATTTTTAGAATTTCTATTTGATAATGGTTATGATTTAAACTGCAAGCAAAAAATATTAAAAAAAATTAAGATACGAATAGCCCAAATGAAAAATTTGGAAAAGGTTATTTGAAGTTTGTTCTTCGTATCGCTATTATGGTAGGGTCTGTTTAAGAATTACACTAGGAAAGTATTGGATTTCAAAAATACAAGTAGCTGAGAGTTGAGAAAAGTAATGATAGAACGAAGAATGATCTCTCTCTCCACACAGTTGTATTTTCTGGAAAAGTACTAGTTGTTATTCATCAAGTATATTACACTATTTAAAATAAAATTTGAAGTCTATTGCTATTACGGCAAGAAAATTTTGAAGTCTATTGCAGCTAAGCTAGGTGATACATACCTATCTAAAATTTAAACAAGAAAACTATGGATCTAAACTTGGTTTACCTCAATGCGCTATGTAGTGCAGTAGGCAATGTTTTACTAGCAATATAAAATACATAAATGTCGTTAACAATACAAAAAAATGGAAAGGTTTTGAGCCACCAGAAAACCACAGGCACGCTTCTCACGTAGTTTTACCACTTACACTACTTACACCTAAACCAAAAGCAACCGGTTGAACCGGTATAATAATTCAACCATACACGACCAACTTATAATCATCGTGAAGGCACTCTATAAGGCCGGTCCCTGATTTGTCGGTGCAGTATCGTGTTTCTCGGTGTGCTAAGTACCGATTCATGCCGAACGCCTATATTTCAATGAAACCCACCTGACTTGCTCCGCGCCCATGTAAGTCAGGCACACCGAGAAGTGAAAGACATTTGACGTTTTTGCTCTCAGCTGTTCATCAAGTTTGTTTACCATATATTAACTTTCCAAAATATAGTCCTGAAAACCTAAATAATTATGCAAAAAAGACAGCATAGCTAAAAAAAGGTATTTCAATTTTAACCTGTAGTACAAGTAAATGAATAGTAACAAATGAAATACCGATTCAGGGAGAAGTCAGGCAAGGCTGTGTACCTTGACCTGTATTGTTTAACTTATATTTCCAAATTATCTTCAAGAAAGCATTATGGGAACGAAGTGTTGTCTCAACTTTTATATTGAGTCGAGACAAGGACGTTAAAACAATACACTACTAAGAAGCTAAAAGCATTTGAAATATGACTAGATCGAAGAATATTAAAAATCCCATGGATAGCCATGATCACTAATGAGGAAGTTCTATGAAGAATAGGCCAAGGCACAAAACTCTTGACAATCATAAAGTACGAAAAAATCCTACTTAGGTCATGTACTCAGAAATGACAAATATTCACTATTGCAAACTATTGTGCAGGGAAGAGTTGACGTTAGAAAAGGTGTCGGAAGAAAGAAAAAGTAGGGGAGTTGTTTCATGTTGCGAGAGACAGAGAAACATTTTGAGAAGTGGTCACCAACCTCCATTAGGAGAAGGCCTGGGAAGAAGAAGATACTGTCTTAAACAAAACATAAAGAAATTAAATTTTAGGGCATTACATGTGTTAAAATTTTTATGTTTTAAGTGAAGGCTCGGTAAAATTCGACTTTGACAGTGTTCCAACAAAACTTGTATAATTAATTTATTGGTGTTACGAAGGAATTATTTTAAAAGGTAAACATTTTTATATATTTTTTTATTAAATCTTTTTTTTTTAAATTTCTTGAATAATTGGAAGTTATCTCATAAGAAATTTTAGTACATTAGATTATCCTATAACTTGTTTTAGACAGATTATGGTTTTGTAATAGTAGTTATTCTTACAATAAGAAATCATTTTGGGATAAATGGGTTAAAATTTTTAGTAAGTGAACATCTTTGGATAAGAATTTTTAGTGCTTCTTTAAAGATTAATATATTCAATATTTTTATATATTTTTTGTTATTAAATTTATTCGGAGAGGTTTAGACAACACTGTAGATGGTTCCCCAGAGGCGGCGTGAAAAAAAATATTCATGTCACATTTATTCATCATTTCTTTAGGGTCGATTTTTTCCTTTGTTCTTGAGATCCGCTATTTAAGGTGAATTTTCTGCAATCGATCTTGCCATAAGGAGCCACCAGTTCCAATATATGCAGTGAATTCCATAACACCCGGTATGTACATATATATATATATATATATATATATATATATATATATATATATATATATATATATATATAGTGAAAGACCAAAATGTTGACCGAAATTTCACTATAGAAAGTTTTTCACTATATAAAGAAAAAATCCATTATATTGCTATGTATGTATTTTATATTGGTAATCATTTACTTGTATTTTATAAGGTACAAGCAACAAAAAAAATTGCAAAATTGAATTATTAGAAAAGATTTTATTAAACATTTGAAAGTTTAAATAGTACATAGCATGTACAGGGCTAAATACATACATAAAGTCCGTACGTTATATCTTTACCCGTGCGTCATAGTTTTCAGGCCATATAACAGACGACTATTATATTATTTGTCTCTTTTCACCAATAAATCGTAGGTATTGGTAAAAAGAGACAAAAAATATAATAGTCGTCTGGGATATTGCCTGAAAACTATGACGCACGTGTAAAAATATAACATACATACGTACTAGGAAAAATAATCAGTTATTTTCTTTTGAACATTACTTTTGAAAAATAATTGTTGCTCAACAAAATTCTCGCATTTATTCAAATGCATAAAGATTTGATCAGGTACACTTTCCTGGCCCCTGAGAGTAGTTCGCACAATGTCAAATGCATTTCTTATTTCATTTTCACTAAATTTAGCAGGATATTCCCTGGTTTCAGTTTCTTCTTCATGATCTTCTATACTTTTTATATGGTCAATTATGTCTTGGTCAGTTGGGAGATATGTGCCAACATCATTGTCGATTTGTAAGGAATCTTCTAGTAAAAAATCTGCGTCGACGGTAGCAGTTTTTTGTAGAATACCCCATTGCCTTTTTAAGGTAGCGAGATCCATTTCGTCTTCTTCTTCCCATTCGTAAATTTTTTCAGTAAAACCTGCTTTAGAAAAGCAGTTTTTGATAGTTTTCTGAGAAACATTTTCACTCCATACTTTAGCGACTTCGGTTATACACTCTTTAAGGGTAATCAATTTTTGGACTGAAAGGTTGTTATCAATCGCATTAACTATTTTGTGAACAATTCTGTTTCGGTAATGATGTTTTATGTTTTTTATAATACCCTAGTCCATAGGTTGCAATTTGGAGGTCATGTTTGGTGGAAAAAAGATCAATTCAATATTCCTTAATTTTTTACTTACAGTAACTGGATGTGCAGGACAATTGTCTATAAACATCACAATCTTTCGCTTTTGGCTTTTCATTTTCGTGTCCAGTTCTTTGATCCATCTTTCGAAAATCTCAGAAGTCATCCATGCCTTTTTATTATTGGCGTAATCTAACTCCAGAGATTTAACTCCTTTTAAACAACAGGATTTTTGCTTTTACCTATGAGCAGTAATTTCAGTTTTTCTAAGCCATCCATGTTTGCTCCAACCATAAGTGTCACCCTTTCTTTACTTGTTTTAACACCAAAACATTTATCACTTTTAAAAGCAAAAGTTTTATTTGGCAAACATTTAAAAAACAAACCGGTTTCATCACAATTGAAAACGTTTTGTGGCTCGTACTTTTTCAATGCACTTTTTAAAACAGTTTCAGTCCAAATGTCACTGTCCTCCTGACTAACGCTTGCACTCTCGCCAGACACCGTCTTGAAAACAATTGAATTGCGAGTCTTCCAGGCACTCAACCACCATTCACTAGCTTGAAAATTAACGCAGTTAAATTCTTTAGCAAATTGTAGAGCCTTTTGCTTTATTAAATTTCCCGATATTGGTACGTTTTGATGCGTACGGGCCACTTGAAACCATCGTAAAACTGCTTCATTTACATCCTCGTAAGTACTCACCCGTACTCGTTTTCGACTGCTTGGAACACTAGGTTTCTTGATGATATTGTCGCGACTTTTTATTATCAGAGAGACGCAACTTGGAGAAACAACAAATTTTGCAGCAACATCAATTTTTTTGCAGCCCTTATCAACTTCCTCCAAAACTTTAATTTTCTCAGCTAAACTTAAACACACTCGCTTGGACATCTTACTTGATTCTTAAACAAAAAGAAACTGAACCTGAATTTGCGAATTACTAGGCCTCGACTATAAAATGGGTTTTTTCCCGGGTTTCTATAAAATAGGTTATTCCCCGGGTTTCTCACAAAAATCTACCTGAGTTATTGGCAACCATTAGGCGTTATAAACGCGTTAAGAACCTTTTCAAAAGAATGCGTCATAAAAATGGAATTCGTGCTAATGTTAGATAAAGATGGGAAACCCGAAATGGCCAAGATCTCAATAAATGCATAAAAATTTATACATAAAATTCCGGTAAAAATTTTATTATATAGAGTGTTACTATTTTACAGATTCACTATATGCAGGGCTTTTTACATGAAATTTCATTAAAATATTCTAGGTCTTGGAAAAATTGCACTATAAAGAGTTTTTCACTATATAGAGTTTCACTATAAACAGAGTCGACTGTATATATATATATATATATATATATATATATATATATATATATATATATATATATATATATATATATATATATATATATATATATAAGAAAAGTGCAGGAATCCATTTACATACAAAAAACAATCAACGGAAAAACAGACGTAAACACCCTAAACCATATCTACCTATCAGTGATATAAAGTCCTTCATGTTAAGTGTTTTATTTTTGTAGTATTTAAAAATGTGTTTTTGACAATATTTAAAATAAATACCCCAATATATTGAACTACTTTCTAAGGGAAGTCCTTCATTAATTTATACAAATAAGTGTCTTAAATTCAAAACTGCAAAAAGCTACAAATGTTTTAAACCCTGAAATGCCCGAGAAACAGATTAATTATTTATCTAAATTTAATTCTTCTAATTTCATCTCTTAGAGTAAATTTTGAAGAAGACCTCTTCTGAAGGTCGAAACGTTAATAAATATATAACAAATCCAAGAATAGTTTTAATGATTTAATTCCAAGAATACGTAAAATACAAAAGAAACATATATATATATATATATATATATATATATATATATATATATATATATATATATATATTTTCCGCACACATACCGCTCCTGGAGCACTTTAGGGACTTCCCTGCAGCACGTGTGCTAGACCCCAAAAAAAAAATACATACATATATATATATATATATATATATATATATATATATATATATATATATATACATATATACATATATACATATATACATATATACATATATACATATATACATATATACATATATACGAGGCATGTTTTTTAAGTAAGTACCGTTTTGGAATTAAAAAAAGACGTGCAAAGATATCGCTATAATTTTATTTTTACATGAAAGCCTGTACCTTAATCTACTTTTCTACATAATTTCCGTGAATATTGAGGCACTTGTCATAACGTGGCACCAGTTTTTGAATACCCTCCTCATAAAATTCTGCCGCCTGACTTGTTAACCACTGTATCACAAATGTTTTGACTTCGTTATCGTCTTGAAGACGCTGACCACCCAGGTGCTTCTTCAAGTGCAGGAACAAATGGTAGTCGCTGGGCGCCAGATCAGGGCTGTATGGAGGATGATCTAGAGTTTCCCATTTAAAAGATTTGATGAGATCTTTGGTCCGATTAGCCACATGTGGACGGGCATTGTCATGCAGCAAAACGATACCCTTACTCAACTTGCCACGTCTTTTGTTCTGGATTGCACGACGCAGATTGTTCAATGTCTCACAATAAGACGCTGCATTGATTGTCTCATTACGAGGCAGAAACTCCACTAGCAATACTCCTTTTCTGTCCCAAAAAACTGTGCACATGATTTTGCGGGCAGAAATTGTTTGCTTAAACTTCACTTTTTTGGGTGATGATGAATGTCGCCATTCCATGGATTGTTGTATCGATTCTGGTGTGACGTAGGCCACCCATGTTTCGTCACCAGTAACAATTTGGTCTAAAAAATGTTCACCTTCATTGTGGTACCGCTCAAGGAAAGTCAATGCACTGCCTAAACGTTGGGTTTTGTGCAAATCCGTCAACATTTTTGGAACCCAACGTGAAACACAATTTCCGGTAATTCAAGTTCTCGGTCACAATGCGATACAAAACACTACGAGAATATTGAGGAAAGCAGTCGCACAATGATGAAATTGTAAAGCGTCTGTTTTCTCTCACCTTTTCGTCCACTTTCTGCACCAAATCCTCATTAACGACCGAAGGACGCCCACTCCGTTCTTCATCATGCACATTTGTGCGGCCATCTTTAAATGCTCTCACCCATTTCCTTACCATTCCATCACTCATAATGTTTTGTCCGTAAACTTCACAGATCTCACGATGAATATCGATCGGTTTTACGCCTTTAGCACTAAGAAATCGTATAACGGCCCGTATTTCACAATCGGCGGGACTCACGATTGTCGGAGGCATTTTAAACACTCAGTAAACAACGTATACAATGAAGAATCAGACTGTAATGGCGTCAGTGCGTAGACATGAGATGTAGGTTACCAGCGCGCATGCGCGGAGCGCCGACCGTAACGCTGCGGCGGCGGAATCGCAAAACGGTACTTACTTAAAAAACATGCCTCGTACATATATACATATATATATATATATATATATATATATATATATATATATATATATAAAATATATATAATAATATATATATAAACATATATATATATATATATATATATATATATATATATATATATATATATATATATATATATACATATATATGTTTCTTTTATGTTTTACGTATTCTTGGAATTAGGTCATTAAAACTATTCTTGGGTTTGTTATATATTTATTAACGTTTCGATCTTCAGAAGAGGTCTTCTTCAAAATTTGCTCTAAGAGATGAAATTAGAAGAATTAAATTTAGATAAATAATTATTCTGTTTGTCGTGCATTTCCAGGTTCGGTGGCAAACAAGCCAATATCTAGAAAATAGAATCAAGGGCCATAAGTACGACAAAAAAAACAGTACAGCTCTTAAAAATCATGAAATGAATAAAATTCATACCTTTGATTTCGAAAACATCAAAATTATCAAAACTGAAAAAAATACCAAAAAAAGAAATGTGCTGGAATCCATTCACATACAAAAAACATCCACTGCAATTAACGGAAAAACAGACGTAAATAACCTAAACCCTATCAGTCATATAAAGTCCTTCATGTTAAGTGTTTTATTTGTAGTTTGTAAAAATGTGTTTTTCACAATATTTAAAATATTGTATGTGTGTAATATAATAAACTACTTTCTAAGGTAAGTCCTTCATTAATTTATACAATTAAGTGTTTTAAATTTAAAACTGCAAAAAGCTACAAATGTTTTAAACCCTGAAATGCACGACAAACAAATTAATTATTTATCTAAATTTAATTCTTTTTTCATCTTTTAGAATAAATTTTGAAGACCTCTTCTGAAGGTCGAAATGTTAATAAATATATAACAAATCCAAGAATAGTTTTAATGATCTAATTCCAAGAGCACGTAAAATAAAAGATATATATATATATATATATATATATATATATATATATATATATATATATATATATATATATATATATAAAGATATATATATATATAATATATATATATATATATATATATATATATATATATATATATATATATATATATATATATATATATATATATATATATATATATATATATATATATATATATATATATATATATATAAAACTATTGACTTCTGCGCTAAAGGCAAAGGAATCCTTGATGGCATAGGTATGGTAGTTTGAGAAAGATTTCTCTAGTAGACTTGCACAGAATTTGCTGAGATTTGATGGTTGAGACGATGGGCTTAAGAGGTACCCCCTTCTTTATGTCTTTTTGGTAGACCATATATTCTTGGTGGGATCGCTTTTGCAACTGTAAATTACATTGTATATGTATATATATATATATATATATATATATATATATATATATATATATATATATATATATATATATATATATATCTTATTTTTCTTTGACCCCGTATGTACTTTTTTTTTTATTTTTCAATTTTCTTGGGTTTCGAGGTCATTGATAGAATAAACACAATTTATTGTGATCCTTTCCTTTTATTATTGACGTTTCGGTACAGTTTGCCTTTCTCAAAAATTTTGTTTAGTTTGGCTAAAATGATATATATTTAATCCGTAAGATCGCATATTGTTAATTTATTAAGACTAAAATAATTAACTTTATGAGTGTTAGGTTAATTCTTACCTCGGAAGTGGATGTTTAAGTTAATATTTATCATAGTCCATTGCAATGAACCACAACGTACTCTTTTTTCTTTTTTTCGTTACACGAACTACTAATTAGTTCAGGTTAGTTAGTTCAGTGTCATTTATTTTTATTTTAAAAATTGGGACGAACACAACACGTAGACTACATTTATAGTACTGCCTTATATATTTGGCTCAGGTTATTTGTTTCTTTTTTGTTGTTGATAGCGGTTGGTATTTTTTGTATCATAATGGATTCCAATATTTCTCTTTTTTTCTTATTGTTCTCAGTGATTAAGATCTTGCCCAATCATAATACAATGAAAAGCTATCATTAAAAATAATTGTTAAGTTATATAAAGATGTATCAATGTTGAACACTTAACGTACCTGGTTTACATCTATACACCTCTCATCAGCGTCTGGGAGATAAATTAGGTCTTCAGAGGGATCTGTCAGTTGGACCATAAGATATACTTCTGCTTCCCAAATACATTGCCAGAAATATGGTAGGGTTACTCTAGTTGGACCTTGGGCAGCTACATAAAATCTTTGTTTACTCCCAACAGTGGCCTTAAAAGAAAAAAATCATTTTACAAATATGATTACTATGATAAGAGATTTTACAGCTATTTATGTAACTAGGGAAAATATAGGCATTTAACGCTCGCACAGCATCATACAAATAATAGACCTAGGCTTAAATCGAAAGTTAACACATATTGAGCAGCTGTCTAACATAACTACATCCATTTACAAGACAATTTGACAATAGGTGAAAAAAGTATCACACCTAATTAAGTCATAATAATAATTATGACAAAAATTAAACAACTACATACCATAAATACTGCTCAGCCCATCTATCGCACAATAACAAAAGTATGCTAAATAAAAATTTTGGATCACCTCAATAACCTGTTCCTGAAGAGTCCAAGCAATTGGGGCAGTGATAAATGGAAAATATCAATGTTATGGAATGTCTCATTATAAAATGCCATTGCTCGGTAAAGTGGTGATTTTATTAGAAAATTATTATGTGGGGTACGCACAACAAAAGTCGGGGGGGGGGGGGATCTTATTGTACGACCAGGCACGTACAACATGATTTGGTACAATAACTCAGGGCAATCAATAACAGATCTCATAAGTTTTGCCAGAAAACTCGTTAGTAAGTAGTTCCTGCATCGCAGCAGTGATGGTATCTCAAATTTCTCCAGCAAGACCTCATGGTTATAGCCTCTAGGAGGGAAAGAACCATCATAAGTAATTGGCATCATAAGTAATCCCCAAATCCCTAACAGAACACCGCTGAAGTTGCGAACCGTTTAACTCGTAATTGTAATGAATACTTGACTTATTGGAAAAGGTCATGGCGTAACATTTTTTGATATTTAGCGGTAAGTTGTTACGTTCACACCATAAATTGATTCTTTCTAGATCCGCCTACAGGTCAAGGCAATCCGAAGTGGTGCTTATTATCCGGAAGAGTTTTAGATCATCCGTGAATAGGAAGGAGCACTTTACTGGAAATATCAGAGACTATGTCGTTAATAAAGGGAGAGAAAATCAGAGGAGCCAAACTGCTTCCCTGTGGCGCACCACTCATTGCTGTGAAACTTGCAGACTTGTGACCGCAAATTTCGACATATCGAGATCTACCAGTGAGATAGGAAGCAAAAAAACTGACCAATTTGTTATCAAATTCCATAGCATCAATTTTTGCTAGGAATAACCCATGATCCACCCTGTCAAAGGCCTTCAAAAAGTCCGTATAGAGCGTATCAACCTGCTGGCGCATATGCAAAGCCTTACTTACGTATTAGGTGAAACAAGTTAGGTTAGTAATACTGCTTCGTTTGTAAATAAAGCCATGTCGATTGGATGAAATCAGTTGGGCTGTCTGGGTACTAACCCGTTCGTACACTGCCGTCTCAAGACCTTCGCAAAGGCAGACAAGATCGATATTGGCCTGTAATTTGAAATTTCGGTGGAATTGTCCTCTTTAAAGACAGGTTTGATTCGTGCTTCCTTCCAAATGTTTGGAAAAGCATTAGTTTTAAGAGAAAGATTAAAGATAAAAACAAGCGGTTCCAAGAAGGCAGAAATGCAATCCCTCACTAAAAAGCATGGAATTTTATCAGGAACCTGAGTAGTTTTAATTTTTAGTCTTTTAAAAGCATTCAAGATCTTGTCACACAAGATATTTTTGAGACTTATGAGTGTACTGGTATTTGGTAGAAGAGTGTCAGGTTCTTGAATGGACGGACCAGTATAGACACTACTAAAAAAGTTAGCAAACGAGTTAACAATATCCTGTAGGTCTGAATACTGGGTCGCCCCATCCCTGATAATTTTAGGGATGAAAAAAGAGGATTTCCGTGATTTCACAAACGCCCAGAAGGTCTTAGGCTTATTAGTTATGGAGTTTTCAGCCTTTGCAATGTAATCATCATACGCTGTGTCAATCATAGTTTTAACTCGAGCACGCAATTCGTTGAACTGGTGTTTTAGAGTAGGAGATTTGGATCTTTTGTACGTTTTAAAGACCTTGTGCTTCCTCTTAATCGTCCTAATTATGTCCGATGTATACCATACTGGAAAAACTCCCTTGTGAATCACAAATTTTGGTACATAGGAATCAAGCACATTATATAGTGAATGGTATAACATTCCACATGCCTGATTCACATCATCTAAGCCATATAAATTAGACCAATCAATGTATAGAAATGCCTCATAGAGAAGGGGAAAATTAGCCTTTCGAAAATTGTAGCTAAAACCTTCTGTATTACTAAAGATTGCAAGTCGCTCCGTATCCCTAAAGAAAATCTCAACATCAAGAGTAGGGTGGTGTAGATCCTCTGCAACAAGAGGAAAGGGATCCCTAGAAACCGAGCAGTGAAGATTGGAAAGCACAAGATCTAGTATTTGGTTGTTAAAATCGGGAACGCCATTATATTGATTTAAAGAAAACAGGTTACAGAAGTTTCGTAGGAATTCAACTTTGGGGTCATTAAGAGAGGAGGAGAATGCGGGTAGATTGAAATCACCCACGATGAGAACATTAGCACCGCAGAGGAAACAAAGAGACTCAAGATGTTCGGCAAGAGCGATAAATTCTGTAAGTGAGACATTAGGTGGTATGTAGATAACAAAAACATAAATCGTTACATGTAGTAATATTATGATTAATACTATTTAAGTCCAATGGAACAGCCTTGATCTCTCTCCTCACAGCCAGAAGTACTCCCCCACCACGAGAAACACCCATTCCCGCAAAGTGTTAAACACGGCGGAAAACTGAGTACCTGCCATTAAAGATTTCACTACATGACACACTGTCGCTTAACCATGTCTCACTCATCGCGATTATGTCTTTGTCTGAGTTGCATACAGATTTATAGAGTTCGACGGTCTTGGTGTTCAAGCCTCCGACGTTTTGGTAAAGGCACGATAGCTGTAGATCCTTGTGGGATGATGAGTTATTGCTAGACAATGTTAATGGTTTAAATCACTGGACATACGTATATACATACATACATACATACATACATATATACGAGTATATATATATATATATATATATATATATATATATATATATATATATATATATATATATATATATATATATATATATATATGTGTGTATACATATATATATATATATATACATATATATATATATATATATATATATATATATATATATATATATATATATATATATATATATATATATATATATATATATATATATATATATATATATATATATATATATATATATATATATATATATATATAGGTGTACAAGTATGAAATGCGGATTTTTTTTCTAAAAAAAAAGTGCTTTATTCAAAGTATGCTCCATGGCTTGTTATACATTTTTCCTATCTTTCGGGCAATTTGTGAATACCACGCCAGTAAAAATCTTCCCCTTTTGCTGCGAACCATTCATCGAGCCATTTTTTCTCATCTTTGTACGAATCAAAGCGCTGCTCAGCAAGTGCGTGACCCATCGATGCAAACAAGTGGTAATTAGAAGGAGCCAAGTCTGGTGAGTAAACCGCATGAGGTAGAACTTCCCAGCTGAGTGCTTCCAACGTGTAGCGAACTGGTTTTGCTATATGTGATGGAGCATTGTCATGAAGAAAAATGACTTTGTGTTGCCTCTTTAGGTATTCTGGCCTTTTTTCAAGCAGCGAAGGGTTCAAATCGGTCAATTATTGTTGATAACGTTTAGTATTAACCGTTTCCCAGGTTTTAACAGCTCATAATAGACCACGCCCCTCTGGTCCCAGAGCATCGTTTTTCTGCCAAAGCGATTCGGTCTTGCGGTCGATGTGAAAAGTGTGCCTGGGTCTACCCATGATTTTTTGCGCTTAGGATTCTCAAAATAAACCCACTTTTTATCCCCTGTAACTATACGATGCAAAAACGACTTCCTTTTGTACCGAGCGAGCAAAATGTCACACGTGTTTTTGCGCTTTTCCATTTGCCTGTCGTTCAACTCATGTGGTACCCATCTACCGGTCTTCTGAATCTTTCCCATCTCTCGTAGCCGATTGGAAACAGCTTGCTGACTAACGCCGAATTGCTCGGCGAGTTATTTTTGTGTTTGCGAATCATCTTCGTCCAACAATGCTTGCAATTCCACATCTTCGTATTTTTTTGGCGGTTTTCCACGTTCCTTGTCTGCAACATCGAAGTCACCACTTTTGAAACGCCGAAACCATCGTTCACACGTATCTTGCGATGGAACATGTTCACCATAAGCTTCTCGAAGTAATCGGTATGATTCAACAGCAGTTTTCTTCAAATGAAAACAAAAAATTAATGCTGTCCGCGAATACTCTTTGTTCGGTATAAATTTCGAATATTGAATACAAATCATAACACTATGCACACACTTTTCTAGTTTTTTCACTCGTGCGCGTCTGACACTTGTTGATGACACAACAAAATGGCGCAGTGTCAAATCTTTATAGCACAAACTGGATTGGTGCACCATCTGTTGTCTGAAATCCCCATTTCATACTTGTACACCTGGTATATATATATATATATATATATATATATATATATATATATATATATATATATATATATATATATATATATATATATATATATATATATATATATATATATATATATATATATATATATATATATATATATATATATATATATATATATATATATATATATATATATATATATATATATATATATATATATATATATATATATATATATATATATATATATATATGTATATATATATATATATATATATATATATATATATATATATGTATATGTATGTATATATATGTATATATATATATATATATATATATATATATATATATATATATATATATATATATATATATATGTATGTATATATATATATATATATAATTTGTTGGGGAACTCGGCTAAGGGCGTGATAAATGTTTACACAATGTTCATTAAGCCAATATTTCGGTCCGGCCTTCTTCAGGGCAAAAACTGAAAAGGAGAATAAGTCTACTAACCGAGAAAACTTGGGCAAAGATTAAAATATTCAAATTATTATTATTATTACAAAAAGTTCTTCTTTCTCACATTTGATCAATGTGGTTCCATGTTTGGCTGACGGGCCAAAACCAAGTCAGCACAAACGCTATTACCATTCCGTATTAAGGAATGACCTGACAATGTTACATGTTTTCAAAATCACTGACTTCTGAATGGTTTTGTGTATGTTTGTGTTGAGTCCTAATTGTACTAAATGTTGTGTAAATGTTATTGGTGTAAGGCCTGTGGCTGATATAATGAGGGGGACAATGATGACTTTTTCTCGTCTCCATAGCCTTTTTATTTCCGTTGCAAGGTCTGTGTATTTAGAATTTTTTTTTTGTGTATTTCGTTTGGATGTTTGTGTCGTTGGGGACAGCTATGTCAATTAGGTAGGTGACTTTTTCGGGTCTATTGGCGGAGACTGTTTTATCTTTTTTAAACGGGGTTGTTAACAACCCCTCCCGAGAAATTTAAAAAGAAATTCGTTTAACTATCAACTTACAGAGTAAGCTAAAAGTTATTATTATTATTACAAAAAGTTCTTCTTTCTCACATTTGATCAATGTGGTTCCATGTTTGGCTGACGGGCCAAAACCAAGTCAGCACAAACGCTATTACCATTCCGTATTAAGGAATGACCTGACAATGTTACATGTTTTCAAAATCACTGACTTCTGAATGTTTCTGTGTATGTCCGTGTTGAGTCCCAATTGCACTAAATGTGGTGTGAATGTTATTGGTGTAAGGCCTGTGGCTGATATAATGAGGGGGACAATGATGACTTTTCCCTGTCTCCATAGCCTTTTTATTTCCGTTGCAAGGTCTGTGTATTTGGAAATTTTTTCTGTGTATTTCGCTTGGATGTTTGTGTCGTTGGGGACAGCTATGTCAATCAGATAGGTGACTTTTCCTTTTTTGCACTGAAAAGTAATATCGGGTCTATTGGCGGAGACTGTTTTATCTGTATGGATACCGATATCCCAGTAGAGCTTGTAATCTTCATTTTCAAGTATGGATGTTGGCGTGTATTTGTAGTAGGGATCTGTGTTTTCTATGAGTCTGTATGTTGTGGCTAGTGCTTGGTGAACCACTTTGGCAGCTGAATCATGCCTGGCTGTGTACTCCGTTCCGGCCAATATTTTACATCCGCTCGTTATGTGTTCGATTGTTTCTTTCTGCTGGTGGCATTTCCTACATCTGTCCTCTGCAACAGTCGGGTCTTTGATGATATGCTTTTGGTAGTTTCTGGTTAATATGACTTTATCCTGGATGGCAAGTAAGAAGCCTTCAGTCTCAGGGAATAGCTGCCCATCCCGTAACCAGGTGTATGATTGTTTTTTATTTACGTGGTCTTGTTCTATGTGGTATCTGTGTTTTCCGTGGAGTGTTTTCTCTGACCACGTTTTCATCTTTTCCTGTTGTAATTGAGTGTGACTGTGTGTGTCTGCTGAGTGGTTTGCCCGGGCTAAGTCGAGAGGTGTGTAGTTTTTGTCTGCTTTCACTGTCGCTGTGTGGAGGCTGGTTTGCTTGCTGTGAAAGAATTTCCTTGTTTGTATTTGTTTTGTGTGTAATGATCTGATGTCTATAATTCCTCTTCCTCCTGCCTTCCTCTCGATGGTAAGTCTTTCTTTGCATGCGTTGGGGTGTAATTTCCTGTATTTGGTGAATTGAGATCGTATAAGGATGTGAATATTTTCTATGTATGTTTGTGACCATTTGATGATACCAAATGAATATGTGAGTATAGGTATAGCGAACGTGTTGATGGCTTTAGTGAGATTCTTAGAGTTGAGTTTTGTTTGCAAAAGTTTCGTCAGTCTGTTTTTGAATTCGGTTCTGAGCTCTGTTTTGATGTGAGTGTGGTTGAGTTTGGTGCTTTGTTGGAAGCCTAGATATTTGTATGTTTCTTTATCGAACATGTTATCGAGCGTTTCATTGTTGATGGTTTGTGTTTCATGGTGGCACTTCCATTGGCCTTTGTTGATGTGGAGCACTTTGCATTTACTTATACCAAATTCCATATTGACATCTAAGGTGAATATTTCTGTGATTTTGAGGAGTTCTTTCAGCTGTGTTTGTGTGGCAGCGTAGAGTTTTATGTCGTCCATATATAGGAGGTGGGTTATTTTATGTTGATTCACTTTTTGGTGTCTGATATTGAAGCCATGCTCTGTTCTGTTTAGTATATTTGAGAGTGGATTGAGACAGAGGCAAAACCATAGAGCACTGAGCGAGTCTCCCTGAAATATACCCCGTCTGATGTACAGCTCTTCTGTTTGGATCCGTTCGGTTTGTGTTTCTAGGCGTATTTTGGTTTTCCATGTTTTCATAATTTGCGCGAGAAACTGCCTGAGGTGTTGGTTGATTTTATAGATTTCTAGGGCCCTGATTAACCAGCTGTGGGGTATGGAGTCGAAGGCTTTTTTATAGTCTATGTAACCGATGTGAAGGTTTCTGTGTTCTTTTCTGGTTTGTCCCATAATCACGCTATCTATAATCAGCTGCTCTTTGCATCCTCGACTATTTTTCCTGCATCCCTTCTGCTCTTCTGTGAGGATATTGTTGTCTGTTAGGTGTTGTTCTATTTTCTTCGAAATTGTGGCTGTGATGATCTTGTATAGGGTTGGAAGACAGGTGATAGGTCGGTAGTTTGACAGGTTTGTGGTGTCTGAGCTTTTGGGTTTAACATATGTTATTCCTTGTGTGAGGAAAGTGGGAAATGTGTGTGGTTGTAGAATGGCTTTGTTGATTTGGTGTGTGAGTGCTTCGTGTGTGGTGGTAAACTGTTTGTACCAGAAGTTTTGTATATTGTCTATTCCAGGACATTTCCAGTTGTGTGTGTGTTTGATAGTTTCTGTAATTTCTTGTGTATTAAATGTGGTATTTTCTTGTTCTGTCACATGTTTATGTTTGTCTTCTTCGGCTTTGATCCAGGGGGTATTATTATTGTGTAGTTTGGGTTCTGACCAGATACTTTTCCAATAATCTGTGAGTTCTTGTTTGTTTGGTGGTTCAGTCACTGCTATCTGTCTGTTGTACATAGTTTTCCGGTAGAACTGTTTTTCGCTTCTTCGGAAGAGGTTGTTGGTGTCTTTCCTCTCATTTGATTCTTTGTATCTACGGAGTCTTGCGGCATATACAGATAGTTTTTGTTTCAAGGTATCGAGGATTTCTGGCAGTGTTCTGTTGGGAGACTTAGATTTGATCTTGTTTGCCCCCTGTGTGACACGTTTGGAGGCGTTCCCGCTTATAAACTGGGTAAGATGTCCTAGATCTCTCCTGATGTTGTTGATTTTGTTTTCTATTCTTATTTGCCATTTGAATTTTGGTTTTGTCCTGTTGGGGTTTCCTTGTCGTTGAGGGAGTTTTTGATTATTTTGTGTTGTGATTGCTGCTGCGTATATTATTGTGTGAATGTCTTCGATTGTGCTTAAGTCTGTTATATACTGAGGTATTATGTGCTTGTTTAGTGTGTTGAGGATTGGTTGCGTGCTCTGTCTGAAGATTAAACGAGGGATGGGATTTCTTGTTGTGGGGTCGGTGCCTGACCATCGAGCTAGATGTGACTCCATTTTTGCTTTAAGTGTTTGTATGAGAGGTGATTCGGGGTGATGTTGTGTGGATGTCGTTGAGGGTGGCGAGTGATTCATGTTGTTGTCTGTGATATGGTATTGCGCGGTACTCGCAATATTATTTTGCGTTATGCTCCTCCTGGGTGGTGGGTATTGTTGTGTTCGACTGGGTGGTTGTGTGTGTGAGGCTGGTTCGGAATCTGCTTTATTGTTTCTATTGTTTGGTTGGTCTGTGTTCAGTTCAACAGCCACTGTGTCCTTGATGGTTTGCAATTCGAGAGGTGTGAGACGATTGTTCTTGGTAATAACTCTTTTTTGGTCTATTACTCTCTGTTCTGAAACAAGTAATTGCAGATGTGGATATTCGGTCAAGAAAAGTCTGTGCAGCTGCTGTCTGTAGCCCGATGTTATTGTTTCGAGTTTGGTGGCGGTGTAGTAACAGCGCATCACCGTCCTATTCATCTCATCCGTCCACTTTTAACCGCTGTCTTGGTTTTCCAGCCTTGGTAGTTGCATGTTGTCCTTGCAAAACATACGGGCCCTGGCCTGGCTTTGGTGGTTGTGTTTGTCCCGTATCTACGTCGGTTGCGCTTGGGATTGATGTTGGTGGGTTTAAGCGGCGAGTGATTCTCTTCTCAGTGATTTCTTTGTCAGGTTTTGTGTTTTCATTACAGCAACGCATGACGTGTTCGTTGATTCCTGTGGTGCAACTCATGCGCTGCTGTGATTTTTCCCGCCTTGGTGGGTGTCGGCTTAGTCGCCGACACAACACTTTTGGCAGGTCCATTTTCGGTTGCCTGGTCTTCATCGTTTTGGTCGAGCTGCCATTTCCCGCGACGTCCTCGACCGTTACGTCGCTCGCCCGATGCTTCTTTTATTGGTCTGTTGTTCTCTGGAATGTTTTCAATGTTTTGTGGTGTCAGAAGCTCAAAGTGTCCCGACATTGGGTTGCCTGTTAGTAGAAGGTAAATGGTTTTGTTGTATTTTCCCGTGCTTATTATTGTTGGTCTGTCCGTAAAAGTTATTTTTGTATGTCTTGTTCTTCGTTGTTTTGAGAAGATATGAAAGTTGCTATTTTGTGTTTCCGAGAGGGCAAGTATCTCAAGGCTCGTTCCATAGGTGCCATTTTTCCGCATATAATTATAATAGTTATTGAAGTCTTTTATATCGTCGACTTCAATTAATGAAAATGTGTGAAGTTCCGACCAGTTTTGTTGTAAATATCTTAGAGCAACCTCTCGGAGTTTCTCATGATGGTTCTGGTGGCCATATAAGTGTAAGCTAACTGCACGGAAAAGGCAATTTCCATCACCTACAATGTCGGATCTGGTAAAACTATCGGGAGTAGTTTCGACTGAGGCGGTTGTTTGGTTCGTCTGTAGTTGTTGTTGTTGTGGTGTTGCTGTAGCTGTTTGTACGACAGGGGTCCGCCTCCGCAACACCCTTCCATTTTCATTATTATAATTATTATTATTTAACATAGTATTCCCACGAGTATCCTAGGAAAGAAGGGTCGACTGCGGCAGAGCCTGGATGCCACAGCAAGGCTACTTACTCCCGGAGGGCGCCCGGTATCCGGGGGAACCGTTCACGACTCATAAACGCTGAGCCATTCATCTTCTCAGCACGGTAAACACCTTAAGATTGCGTTTTTATTACACATAATCTGGACAACACAAGACAGCACAACATGACTCAGGTACCTCGGGATCGTCAATGCCCGTACTAGGAGAATCCTGGGATTCCCCTAGCCCCTGAGGGGTTATTATTATTATGACTATTCTCGTTTTTCTTTCTCACATTTGGTCAATGTGGTTCCATGTTTGGCTGACGGGCGGAAACCAAGTCAGCACAAACGCATTATCATTGTGTATTAAGGAATGACCTGACAATGTTACATGTTTTCAAAATCACTGACTTCTGAATGTTTTTGTGTATGTTTGTGTTGAGTCCTAATTGTACTAAGTGTGGTGTGAATGTTGTTGGTGTAAGGCCTGTGGCTGATATAATGAGGGGGACAATGATGACTTTTTCCTGTCTCCATAGCCTTTTTATTTCCGTTGCAAGGTCTGTGTATTTGGAAATTTTTTCTGTGTATTTCGCTTGGATGTTTGTGTCGTTGGGGACAGCTATGTCAATCAGATAGGTGACTTTTCCTTTTTTGCACTGAATATTATTATTATTATTACCACCATTATTGTCAACACCACTTTGCCGATCATCACCATCACCAACACCATTCCGCTCCCCCCATCCAGCAGCCCCCTCCAACTCCCGACACGCTGCAAAGCATCCCACAACATGCCTCCGACCGATATTATTATTATTACAAAAAGTTCTTCTTTCTCACATTTGATCAATGTGGTTCCATGTTTGGCTGACGGGCCAAAACCAAGTCAGCACAAACGCTATTACCATTCCGTATTAAGGAATGACCTGACAATGTTACATGTTTTCAAAATCACTGACTTCTGAATGTTTCTGTGTATGTCCGTGTTGAGTCCCAATTGCACTAAATGTGGTGTGAATGTTATTGGTGTAAGGCCTGTGGCTGATATAATGAGGGGGACAATGATGACTTTTTCCTGTCTCCATAGCCTTTTTATTTCCGTTGCAAGGTCTGTGTATTTGGAAATTTTTTCTGTGTATTTCGCTTGGATGTTTGTGTCGTTGGGGACAGCTATGTCAATCAGATAGGTGACTTTTCCTTTTTTGCACTGAAACGTTTTTTGCACTGAAAGTTATTATTATTATTATGACTGTTCTCGTTTTTCTTTCTCACATTTGGTCAATGTGGTTCCATGTTTGGCTGACGGGCGGAAACCAAGTCAGCACAAACGCATTATCATTGTGTATTAAGGAATGACCTGACAATGTTACATGTTTTCAAAATCACTGACTTCTGAATGTTTTTGTGTATGTTTGTGTTGAGTCCTAATTGTACTAAGTGTGGTGTGAATGTTGTTGGTGTAAGGCCTGTGGCTGATATAATGAGGGGGACAATGATGACTTTTTCTTGTTTCCATAGCCTTTTTATTTCCGTTGCAAGGTCTGTGTATTTGGAAATTTTTTCTGTGTATTTCGTTTGGATGTTTGTGTCGTTGGGGACAGCTATGTCAATTAGATAGGTGACTTTTTCTTTTTTGCACTGAAAAGTAATATCGGGTCTATTGGCGGAGACTGTTTTATCTGTATGGATACTGATGTCCCAGTAGAGTTTGTAATCTTTATTTTCAAGTACGGATGTTGGTGTATATTTGTAGTAGGGATCTGTGTTTTCTATGAGCTTGTATGTGGTGGCTAGTGCTTGGTGAACTACTTTTGCCGCTGAGTCATGTCTGGCTGTGTATTCCGTTCCGGCTAATATTTTACATCCGCTTATTATTATTATTATTATTATTATTATACACTTATGTAGAAGTACAATAAAATATAAGATGTAATATAAAACAAAAACACTCACATGAATAGTGAGAAGTAGAGTTAACATGAATGGCTTGTAACACAGAAACGACTAACAATCCATTAAAGTAAACACTATAAACTAATACATAAAGTTAAAAAGATCAAATTTATAACGGGGATGTTTTAGAAAACCCTGGATGCTGAAAAACATTTTAATTATTAATTAATTCACCCGACACAACCACCTGTAGCCGGTGCCATGCGCAAAATGATTCGACATACCAATGACAAAAGACAGTTACCTGACAGAGATAAGGGACTATTTTTGAAAAACCTAACATCCTAAAAACCGAAATTGTAAACAACCAGAAGGAGAACTGGTCCATTATATATAAATGGTCAAATGAAGAGAAGAAGAAAATACCAATTAAACGACCTTAAAAACGATAAGGAAATTCGGATCGAAAACAACCATGAATTTTGGGTAAAGAGGGGAACAAGAGATCTAGCAAAAGAGAGAGGGGAGGATAATATGTTATATTAACTTATTAATTAATTTGATTTATTTATATAATTCATTGATTTAATTATTGAAGAAATTATTAATTAGAGGAAGGAGATTTATTAACCAAGGTGTATTAAGGCATGAAAATTCATAGAGGGAAGAAAAGGGAAATCCCTAGACTTTGGCAATGACAGAGTAACAATTCCTAAGAACCCAGGAACAAGGAACCTACAACAACAGGAGAAGGGAAAGAGGAAGAGAAAATATAGTATTGAGAGTTAACCTGTTAAGATAACGGACTATTATTTTGGAGATAAAATATCATAAATCGAATGACGACAGGGAGTTGCCACATGGCATAGAAACATCACAAGAAAGGAGAAAACTGTATATGTTACTCAAACCATCTAGATCGGTTCTTTTGTTGATATTGTGGGGATTTTCATTGATGTAACACATTTCGAGGAATTCTCTCTTGAAAAGATTTTTTGAGAAAAGAAGTATTTTTGGTTCATTGAAGTTGAAGGAATGTCCATTTTCAACGGAATGGATTGCCAAAGCACATCTTTGCGGATAGCATCTAGTGGCACTTTTGTGAAGTGCAAAACGACGATTGAGAGATTGAGAAGTCTGACCGATATAGATTGATGGGCAATTAAAGCAGGGGATTAAATACACTACATCTGACATAGAAAGAACCGGTAGAGGAGCCTTCAACTTACTGAAAATACGTCTATTTTTGTAAAAGTAATATTTGGCAATTTTAATATTAGGGTCAGTACGTAAGATATGGATTAATTTATTTGTGAGACCAGGAATGAAAGGCAGAGAAAGCAACGACCAATTTGTTTCGACTGGGGGGGGAAGGGGGGGGGGAAAGGGGAGGGGAAAGGTTGGGCTGAGTGAGGGAGGGGGAGGCTCTGGAGGAATATGATGAATATGAGTGAGCTTGTTGACTTCATCCTTGGTTTTTAGCAGGCGTTTTCGGTTGTAACCATTTTATGTGAACAGGTTTGTGATCGTTTCCTATGATTTAAGCAGGTAATCTGGGTGGACTATTGTCTTCACTCTTCTATACAGGCCCTTAATGACGTTAACTTTCACATTCTAATCATGGCCAGAATTTGCGTGGATATATCTGCCAGAAGAAGTAGGTTTTCTATACCAATCAAGTTTAATGATATTGTCGGAGTCTCTGACGACTCTTGTGTCCAGAAATGGAACAGCATTGTTGGTTTCTTCTTCCATAGTGAATTGTAGATGTGGATCAAAAGAACTGAAAATATGGAGAACTTCTTTGCCATCAGCTGGTATGGACAGAACCAGGTCGTCTACATATTCTCCATATTTTCAATTCTTTTGATCCACATCTACAATTCACTATGGAAGAAGAAACGAGCAATGCTGTTCCATTTCTGGAATAACAGAAAGAGAAAAGAAACGTCAACTTTACTAGAAACTAATTTTTTCATAAAAATCGTTCTTTTTCATTGGTTTGGTATGATTTTGTCTTAGTAAATAGGTATACATAGAGCTGAATCCTTCTATGTCTTTTTTGTGATTGAGATTATTTTTACAAGTTCTAACGTAACACATTTCCAAGAAACTTCTTCTGAAGTAATTAGTTTCAACAACCAGAATGAAGCTGTTGTTATATTGTACTCTGTGATCTGTATTATTTACGTGTAAGCTCAAGCTAGTTGCGTTAGGTTTGTGTTTGCTATCACTTTTGTGGAACGCTAATCTCTTAGAGAGCTTTTGTGAAGTTTGTCCAACGTAGACCAAACCACATTGACAGGGAATGCCGTAGATTATATTAGATCTTTGTAAAGTATCGGTTTTATCTTTTAAATTGGTATAAAAACAATTCATTCTTTTTATATTGTAATTAGCAATCTTAATGTTTGTATTTTTAAAAAGAGAAGACAAGGACTTGGAAAGACCTTCTATGTATTGTAACTTTCCTACTTTAATGTTGACATTAGTGGAAACAGTTGGATTGATTTGAAGGGGGGGTCTTTGAAATTTTTTTTTAATTAGAGCTTTAGGGTAGTAATTGTCCAACAAGATGTTTTCTAACAGTTTTACATTTTTTTTTTCCTTCTTTAAATGAGGGGTGGCAAATCTTATCTCTTCTGTTTCATAGGGTGATAAGAATGGAATGGGATATACCTACCCGAACTTGATTTTTTCCTATTCCAGTCAAGTTTGACTGTATTATTTTCAGAGCGCACAACAAAGTATCCAAAAACGGAACAGCACAGTCAGTTTCCTCCTCAACAGTAAATACTAATTTATGATTGAAAGAATTGTAACTATTAAGAGTGCTCTGTACACTTCCGGTAGGTAAAGCTACTAGTAAGTCATCTACATATTGAAACAGAAGGGGAAATTCAAATTCCACCTTTGAAATGACAAAATAAAGAAGTTTATTCATAACGATTTCGGCCAGAATTGGCGAAATAGCACTTCCCATTGGGACGTCTGTAGAATCTACTATTGAAGGAGAAAAATGTAGATTCATATAAAAAAGTAATGATTAGTAGAAACTGTTCTTTACGAATATTACATATCTCTTCTATTAATGTGAAATGTTCATTTAATATCGATATAATAAGGTCTAGAGAAATGTTAGGAGACAGTGAAACTATATCGAAAGAAGCAAGTACAAAACATCTGGCAAAATGAAGCCGTTAACCTTCTGTGCAAATTCGAAGGTATTTTTAATTCTGAATTTGTTGAAAGTAGAAAAAGCTGTTTCTAAAATAGAGGCTATATATTTAGCAAGTGGTTGTGTAGACGCTCCTACACAGGAAACTATTGGTCTTAGAGGTATATCCAGTTTATGTATTTATATATATGACCATAATATTTGGGACAAATCCCATTATAAGTTATCCATGTGCGAGCAGTTGCTTCATCTAAAAACTTACCATCTTTTAATGATTTAATTAATTTATTGCATTTGATTTCTACTTTTGAAGTGGGATCGTGATGTATTATTTCATAGGTATTATCATCTTGGAGTAGGGAGTGTGATTTCTCAAGATAGGAAGTTTTTGACATAGCAACAGGAACATTGCCTTTATCAGACCTAGTAATCAGTAAACCAAAAATACATACCCGGATATACCTCTAAGACCAATAGTTTCCTGTGTAGGAGCATCTACACAACCACTTGCTAAATATATAGCCTCTATTTTAGAAACAGCTTTTTCTACTTTTAACAAATTCAGAATTCAAAATACCTTCGAATTTGCAGAGAAGGTTAACGGCTTCATTTTGACAGAGGGTTTTGTACTTGCTTCTTTCGATGTAGTTTCACTGTTTACTAACATTTCTCTAGACCTTATTATATCGATATTAAATAAAAATTTCACATTAATAGAAGAGATATGTAATATTCCTAAAGAACAGTTTCTACTAATCATTACTTTTTTATATGAACATACATTTTTCTCCTTCAATAGTAGATTCTACAGACGTTCCAATGGGAAGTGTTATTTCGCCAATTCCGGTCGAAATCGTTATGAATAAACTTCTTCATTTTGTCATTTCAAAGGTGGAATTTGAATTTCCCCTTCTGTTTCAATATGTAGATGACTTACTAGTAGCTTTACCTGCCGGAAGTCTACAGAACACTCTTAATAGTTACAATTCTTTCAATCATAAATTAGTATTTACTGTTGAGGAGGAGACTGACTGTGCTGTTCCGTTTTTGGATACTAGGGTTGTACGCTCTCAAAATAATACAGTCAAACTTGACTGGAATAGGAAAAAATCAAGTTCGGGTAGATATATCCCAATCCATTCTTATCACCCTATGAACCAGAATAGATAAGATTTGCCACCCCTCTTTTAAAGAAGGAAAAAAATGTAAAACTGTTAGAAAACATCTTGTTGGACAATTACTATCCTAAAGCTCTAATTAAAAAAAAAATTCAAAGGCCCCCCCTTCAAATTAATCCAACTGTTTCCACTAATGTCAACATTAAAGTAGGAAAGTTACAATACATAGAAGGTCTTTCCCAGTCCTTATCTTCTCTTTTTAAAAATACAAACATTAAGGTTGCTAATTATAATATAAAAAGAATGAATTGTTTTTATACCAATTTAAAAGATAAAACCGATACTCTACAAAGATCTAATATAATCTACGGCATTCCCTGTCAATGTGGTTTGGTCTACGTTGGACAAACTTCACAAAAGCTCTCTAAGAGATTAGCGTTACACAAAAGTGATAGCAAACACAAACCTAACGCAACTAGCTTGAGCTTACACGTAAATAATACAGATCACAGAGTACAATATAACAACAGCTTCATTCTGGATGTTGAAACTAATTACTTCAGAAGAAGTTTCTTGGATATGTGTTACATAAAAACTTGTAAAAATAATCTCAATCATAAAAAAGACATAGAAGGATTGAGCTCTATGTATACCTATTTACTAACACAAAATCATACCAAACCGATGAAAAAGAACGATTTTTATGAAAAAATTAGTTTCCAGTAAAGTTGACGTTTCTTTTCTGTTTCTATTATTCCTGCTTTTTACATATTACTAATTACTTTTTCTGTGTCTTGTTATAAAATTAAAAAATTAAATATGATAAATAATAAATATCATCCAATATTAATATTCTCGTTCAAATACTTTAAATTAGTCTACGCGTCCCTTTGTTTTAAAATTAAAGAATTAATATAATTAATAATTAATAACTCGTCTAATAGTAACATTCATCAAATTTAAGTCCCTTTGCTATAAAATTAAAAAATAAATATCATTAATAATAAATAATTTGTCTAATAGTAGCATCCACCAAAAATTTACCACATCCCTAACTTTAATGCTTTTGTGGTTTTTTGTCGACCTGATGACGACATAGACTACCAACAATATCCGGTTCAGACACAAATATCACTAAATAAGTTACTAAACTCGATGTCAAAAAATTTTTAAAATGAAGTATCATTTCAACATCATGGTCTTTCTTACGGTTGTGTTCTGTCTTAAAAAGTGTTTTTAATTAATGTTTATTGGCAACGTTTTATTTTAATACTTGTGTAACTCTCTAAGTGTCCTTTTATCATTTTTTTTGTAATCATGTCTACTATCTGGCCAACAAAAATGCAAATTTTATTGTCTCCACCAGAGATGAATTAACTGCTAAATTTTTGTAAGTAATTTCTCATACAGGCTCATGACTTATTGAATCACATTTTAAAAACGAACGTTTTAAGTTTATTTTTCTGTACCGGGTTTGCATTTTTAGAATCCAGAAGAAGCTACCATTAAGCAGCGAAAGCTCGATAACAAAAATAAAAAGCAGATACTAGAGCCTTTAGATCAGTGATTCCCAAAGTGGTTCAGGTGGACCCCCAGGGGTCCATAGGAAACTCGACGGGGTTCTACGTTGGCGTGAAAAAAAAATGGGGGTTCACAAGTTGTAAGTGGGGGTCCACGAAAATTAATCTGGTTTCGATAGTAAAGAACAAAAATATTGGCTTGGCTTTACCTATCAATGTAGGCAGATACACTACTCAAAAAAATTAAAGGAGCAAAAAAAAATTCCAAATTTTTTGGTGATTTTTGACAGGCTGTATTTCGGTGAAAAATGGTCGTATTGAGACTTTTAAAAAAAGCATTTTGAAGCTTTAAGATTCTAATTTTCAGATTTTTTGGCTAAAATTTTTTAGGAGCTACTGTTCTCATGTAATCCTAACAGATAGCGCGAAAAAATAATATTGCAAATATTTTGCTTCTTTTTGGTCCATGGGCTTGAAAAAAATTTTTTCAGTTAGGCCAGCATATGGATCAGATAGCCTGTTTATTTAGCATTAATTTCCTAGTTTTAAAACCTCCCTTAATTTTTTTGAGTAGTGTATTTTAAGAAGGTCAGCGACTGTTACTTGTAAAAACTTGCATGTTCGATATTCAGTACAACGCGCGTCGAGACTTGCAAAGCGCCGCCCGCCCGCAACGCAGCCCGTTCAGACGTGCGAAATACGACTTGTGCTGTGCTTGCAATCTTGCATGAACTTGTTTGATTCTTCACCAATATAAATACGAATGCCAAGGACAAACGTTACTCATTTGTTTCCGGAATTCTGAAAAGAAAAGTATGAGTGAATCGATGTCAGTGTTTGCCAGTGCCGGAAAAAGGAAGTACCTGCCTATTTGTTATTCATACTTTTATTTTATATTCTAATAATATTATATTTGTTATGTTTGCGTGTAGTAGGTACGTACTAAAAATTAAATACTGAACAGGGCCATTATTCGATACTTCTATAAAAGAACAGAAAGCCGAGAAAGATTGAACTTTTAGTACTTTTTATTATAAAATTATTTATTTACCCGACTGTGGTGATTCACTAACGGAGAGATATATGATTGACCTGCATGTATGTACATATTTCAATGACCTCGTAGTTGCTAATGCTAAATGACTAAAAAATATTTTCATAAATTATACGTGTCTTTATGTACCACTCGTAACGTACATCAAAGTAATAAATAAATCATTAAAATCGCGGAGTTTTGATGTCAAAATATTCTTTAAAAGTATTTTTACTACTATTTTAATACATTTCTTACAGAAATGTATCAAAATATAATTAATCAAAAAATATTTTATATTACGTTAAAATAGGTTCAGCCGTTTTATGAAAACCTCTATATGGGTCTTAGCAGTTTATTGCTTTTAATAATTAAAATCAGTTTTGTCGCCGGCATTTTGGTTTTTTCATTGCAATAATTAATAATCCTATTTTATTCTGTTAAAATAGCCATATCCTGTTAAAGTCGCCTTATGATTACTAAAACAAACATTTTTTCTTTACAGGTAGGTAACTGATACGAAACATGGCTAAATCTAAGAAGAAATGTCGACAGTACAGTGTTGATTATTTGAAATTTGGTTTTCTTCCATCAAAGGCAGACAAACGATTGCCCATATGCCTTTTATGCAACAAAGTTTTGAGCAATGACTCTATGAAACCATCGAAGCTCGAAGATCATCTAAGAAGGTGTCATCCTGATAAAATAGGTAAAGATTTAAAATATTTTCAAACATTGAAGGAAAAATATGAAAAGAGACCCACCGTGCACAGTATGTTCGCTTCAACGTCTCAAAGTAACGATGATGGCTTGTGGGCATCTTACAATATCTCATTGCTTATAGCGAAATCTGGAAAACCACACACCATCGGAGAACAGTTAATTTTCGCCGCTGTTGAAGAGGTTTTAAAAACTGTTCTGCACAAACCTCCATTTGACGTACTCAAAAGAATTCCTTTGAGTAACAACACTGTACAAAGACGTATTAATGAAATGAACTCTAATATTGAAAGCTTCTTGTGTAATTATCTGCAAACAACTCATTTTTCTATTCAACTGGACGAGTCAACTTTACCTGGTAATGAAGAAATCTATGAAGAGCTGTTATTCGCGAAAACTTTGGAGACGGACACTAAAGGCGAATCAATATTTAATGTCCTGAGTGATTTTTTAAGGAAAAATCGATTCCACTTACAAATATTATTTTGGTGGCAGCAGATGGAGCTCCTGCCATCTTCGGGCGATATCGTGGGTTTATAAGCCATCTTGAACGAATTATACCAGGAGTAACTGCAATTCACTGTGTCATCCACCGACAACACCTGGTAGCGAAAAATTTGAGTGATAGATTGCACCAATCGCTTCAATTTTTAATTAAAGCAGTTAACAAAATGATGAAGACTTCCAACGATTGCTCTTACATACTGAAGTACGCTGGTTGTCGAAAGGTGCATGCTTAACAAGATTTTACTCACTTTTTGAATCAGTTTTTCTAGAAAGTAAAGATCCAGATTTAAAAGAAAACCTGATCAAATTGAAAGCAGACATCGTGTATTTGACAGATTTGTTCAAAAAATTTAATGACATTAACTTGCAGTTACAAGGGGACAGCCTAAATTTAATAAAAACAAAGGGTGTAATTTCGGCTTTTCTTGGAAAATTGAAATTTATGAAGCAAAATATTAGTCGGCGCGAATTCTCCCAGTTTCCAAACTTGTCACAGGCAGAATGTCTTGATGAGGATATTCAGACATACGTTCAACATTTAAATGCCCTGCATAATGACTTCAAAAAATCCATTTGATGAAACGGAAGTGGCGAATGTGGTTTTACAAGAGGAGCTACTCGAGCTTAGCACCAATGAGGAGCTGAAGGTGAAATTAAAAAAGGCTATCAAACATGTTGGCTGCAGGCAGAAATACCCGAAAAATATCCTGGGCTGTGAGAAATTGCGAGAAAACTTTTAATAGCGTTTCCCTCGTCATACCTTGTCGAAAAAAGTTTTAGTGTCGTTACAAACCTATTAACAAAAAAAAAAGGAGCAGATTGAATATCCCAGAACGGGGAGATTTGCGGTTTATTCCTTACAAAACTGAAGCCAAATATTGATAATTTGCTGTCAATCCATCAAGTACATCCCTCCCATTAAAATTATGACTATTTTTTTTTAATTGTTGATTTGCATTGTTGAAATTACGGTACGTTATTAATGTTTAATTTTAATTTTATTAACTCTGTAATCATATAATTTTAATAAATAGAACACAAGAAAATATATTATTTTTCTTTTTTTTTTACCACTCCGAATTTAGGGTTGGAACGACGCAAATTGCCATCGTTAGATCTAATCTTCACATTTTTGGTGTTTTGGGAATATGGTATCTCTTCATATATATATATATATATATATATATATATATATATATATATATATATATATATATATATATATATATATATATGTATATATATATATACATATATATACATATATATACATATATATACATATATATATATATATATATATATATATATATATATATATATATATATATATATGTATATATATATATATATATATATATATATATATATATATATATATAGATAAATATATATAGATAAATATATATAATATATATATATATATATATATATATATATATATATATATATATATACATATATATATACACATATATATATATATATATATATATATATATATATATATATATATATATATATATATATATATATATATATATATATATATATATATATATATATATATATATATATATATATACATATATATATATATATATATATATATATATATATATATATATATATATATATATATATATATATATATATATATATATATATATATATATATATATATATATATATATATATATATATATATATATATATATATATATATATATAAATATATATATATATATATATATATATATATATATATATATATATATATATATATATATATATATATACATATATATATATATATATATATATATATATATATATATATATATATATATATATATATATATATATATATATATATATATATATATATATATATATATATATATATATATATGTATGTATATACATATAAATATATATATACTAGCCGTGCCCGCGGCTCCGCTCGCGTGGACTTGATTCAATACTATCGTCACTGCTTATTCCTTATGTTACCTAACGTAATAAAATATCTGCCATTATTTCCCCTTATCTCCCATTATTTCTCCCTATCTCCCATTATCTCTACATAATTTCCATTATCTAAGCTTATCTCTGCTCATCTCCCATTATTTCTCCTTATCTCCCATTATTTATACTTATCTCCTATTATCTCACCTTATCTCCCATTATCTAGGCTTATCTCGACTTATCTCACAATATTTCTCCTTATCTCCCATTATTTCTCCTTATCTCCCATTAGCTCACCATAACTCTCATTACCTAGACTTATCTCTGCTTATCTCCCATTATTTCTCCTTATCTCCCATTATCTCACCTTATTTCCCATTATCTAGGCTTATCTCGACTTATATCGCAATATTTTTCCTTATCTCCCATTATTTCTCCTTATCTCCCATTATTTATACCTATCTCCCATTATCTCACCTTATCTCCCATTATCTAGGCTTATATCGAATTATATAGAACATATCATATGTATAAATTTATAAAAACACGTAAATCGGATAAGTGGTTCTCAAGTGATAAGCGCACTAACAGACAGACAGACAGACAGAGAGACGTTGCATTTTATATATATTATATTCTTTGTAACCTGATATTGTTCCATATTTAATGGTTTAGGCAGTATATTGCAAGAGAAGGCGCTAACAGTAGCCTTTTTTCCGACTTGATTCACTATTATCGTCACTGCTTATTCTTTATGTTACCTAACGCAATAAAATATATCCTATAACCTGGCCAGAGAACATATGTATGTTTTAAAAGAAAAAGTACGTAACGCACCAACGTTGCATTTTATATATATTATAGATAGATAACCTGGCCAAAGAACATATGTACGTTTTAAAAAAAAAACACGTAAATCGGATAAGTGGTTCTCCAGTGAAAAGCGCACTAACGGACAGACAGACAGACAGAGAGACGTTGCATTTTATATATATTATAGAAGATATATGTATGAATTTAAAAAAAGACACGTAAATTGGATAAGTGGTTCTCGCGTGATAAACGCACTAATGGACAGACAGACAGACAGACAGAGAGACATTGCATTTTTTTATATATATATATATATATATATATATATATATATATATATATATATATATATATATTATAGGTTATAAATATTCTCTGCTACATAATATTGTTCTATATTTAATGGTTTAGGCTGTGTATTGCAAGGAATCGCGCTAGCGGCAACATTTTTTCCGACTTCATTCACTATTAACGTCACTGCTCATTCCTTATGCTACCTATCGTAATAAAAAATAGCCTATAACCTGGCCAGAGAACATATGTATGTTTTAAAAAAAAAAGTACGTAAATCGGAGTGGTTCTCCAGTGATAAGCGCACTAACGGACAGAGAGACGTTGCATTTTATATATATATATATATATATATATATATATATATATATATATATATATATATATATATGATCTCTTTTTAACCACCAATCCGGAGATTTACACGGTTAGCGTAAATCCGCCGTTAGGTTCTTCCGACCATAAACTACTTTCGACATCGAGTATTCTACCAATCAATGACAGAGAGGCGCCAAAACCGCGCAAGATTTGGCACTACAGGTGTGCTAAATAAGAAGATCTCATGGAATATTTTCGAACTTTCCCTTGGTTAGACGTTTGTTTCCGATCCGACGACCCATCTGACTGCGCCAGGAAGGTTTCCGATGTTATTTTGGCCGGTATGGAGGCTTACATTCCTTTCTCGAAGAAATGCCCTTCCAACGGCAAGCCTTGGTTTGACCGAAAATGCAAAGAAGCTGTTGCTTCTAAATATCTTGCATACCGACAATGGCGTGAAAATCCTAACACCATAAATTGTAACACATTTGTTCGTGCCAGGAACAGATGCAAAGAAATTATCGATGAAACCAAGGAGGTACACAACCAACGGATTAGAAACAAACTTCTTGCTTGTCCCGACAATTCAAGGTCCTTTTGGTCGGTCGCTAAGGCAGTTAGTCAGAATTTCACCAAATCCACCATACCACCACTCACACGGCCAGATAATTCTATTGCAACGACACCTGTTGAGAAAGCGAACTTGTTGGCTGAACTCTGCTTCACATTCTACTGTCGATTTCCAACGAAAAATACCACCTACTATTCCCATAGTGCAGTCAAGGCTGCCCGATGTTGTCTTCAGACAGCGTATCATAAAGCGTATTCTGATGAAACTAGACACCAAAAAGGCTTCTGGCGCTGACGGAATACTTGCCATAGTTATTAGGAACTGTGCGAGGGTGCGAGGTCAGTTTTCTGTAGACTTTTCAACCTATCATACAGAAAGGGAATATTTCCTTCCTGCTGGAAATGTGCTACAGTTCAGCCGATACCTAAAAAAGGCAAGAAGACCTTGCCAAATAACTACCGACCAGTCGCACTGCTTTCAATAATATCGAAAGTCATGGAAAAGGCTATCAATCAGCATCTTCTAAAATATCTTGAAGGATTCAACATTATTAGCGATCACCAATATGG
>CM032454.1:104755084-104757584 GCA_019049505.1 Pachyrhynchus sulphureomaculatus | reverse complement strand
GTTAAAAATAACGACTCAACAAACCACAAGGTTCGTCTGTATCCTGTATCGACCACCAAGTGATACCAATTTTCGAACACTTTTCGCTTCTCTTGCAGACACCATCGATCATTTACAAAGTAACTATCCAAGTGCCGAAATTGCCATCCTGGGCGACTTTAATGTCCACAATATCAACTGGCTCAAATATTCAAATACTACCGACGAACAAGGTCGTGAAGCTGAATCATTCTCAATCAGTTGTGGCTTAACTCAGCTTATTGACGAACCAACACGGATCCCTGATCGAGACGGGGAGTTCGCCAGTCTTCTTGATCTGTTTTTAACCACCAATCCGGAGATTTACACGGTCACCGTAAATCCGCCGTTAGGTTCTTTCGACCATAAACTGCTTTCGACATCGAGTATCCTGCCAATCAGTGACAGAGAGGCGCCTAGGCCGCGCAAGATTTGGCACTACAAATCTGCTAAATGGGAAGATCTCATGGAATACTTTCGAACTTTCCCTTGGATGGACATTTGTTTTCGATCCGATAACCCATCTGACTGTGCCAGGGAGGTCTCCGATGTTATTTTGGCTGGTATGGAAGCTTACATCCCTTTTTCGAAGAAATGCTCCTCCAACGGCAAGCCTTGGTTCGACCGAAAATGCAAAGAAGCTGTTGCTTCTAAACATATTGCCTACCGACAATGGCGTGAAAATCCTAACACCGTAAATCGTAACATCTTTGTTCATGCCCGGAACAGATGCAAGGGAATTATCGACGAAACCAAGGAGGCACACAATCAACGAATTAGAAACAAACTTCTCGCTTGTCCCAACAATTCTAGGTCCTTTTGAGCAGTCGCGAAGGCAGTTAGTCAAAATTTTACCAAATCCACCATACCACCACTCACAGGGCCAGATAATTCCATTGCAACCACACCTATTGAGAGAGCGAACTTGTTGGCTGAACTCTTTGCTTCACATTCTACTGGCGATTTCCAAGGAAAAACACCAGCTACTATTCCCATATTGCAGTCAAGGATGCCCGATGTTGTCTTCAGACAGCGCATCATAAAGCGTATTTTAATGAAGCTAGACACCAAGAAGGCTTCTAGCGCTGACGGAATACCTGCCATAGTTCTCAAAAACTGTGCAAGGGAACTAACACCAGTTTTCTGTAGACTTTTTAACCTATCCTACAGAAAGGGAATATTTTCGTCCTGCTGGAAATGTGCCACGGTTCAGCCGATACCTAAAAAAGGTAAGAAGACCTTGCCAAGTAACTACCGACCAGTTGCACTGCTTTCAATAATATCGAAAGTCATGGAAAAGGTTATCAATGAGCATCTTCTAAAATATCTTGAACGATTCAATATTATTAGCGATCACCAATATGGTTTTCGTAAACATAGATCAACAGGAGATCTTCTGACTTATGTAACACATGTTTGGAACAACGCAATTGAACACTTTGGAGAATCTCGAGCGGTTGCTCTTGACATATCCAAGGCATTCGACCGTGTTTGGCACGATGGACTGTTGGCTAAGTTACGCTCTTATGGTATGTCTGAAAGGTTCTGTTTGTGGCTATCATGTTTCCTCAGAGAGCGTTCTTTACGAGTGGCGGTCGACGGATTTCTTTCGAACACCCTCACTATTAACGCCGGTGTGCCCCAGGGCTCCATACTGTCTCCTACTCTCTTTCTCATTTACATTAACGATCTGCTGGAAAAGACCGGGAATCCAATCTATAGCTTTGCAGATGACAGTACGCTTGTGTCTTCATTCACCTTGAACGCTCGGACATCGGCTGCTCAGGCGAATATCCGCAGACAGCAGGAGGTCGTTCAACTTAACAAAGACCTGGAAGAAATTCTATCTTGGGGTGACAATAACCAAGTGGAATTTAACGCTACAAAAACCCAAGCGGCAGTTTTTTCTAAAAAAGTTAACGTTGCTGAACCCGACATAGTTATGTCGGGGCACTCCATTCCCCTAGCATCGTCGCTCAATTTGTTGGGCGTTAGTTTGGGCGCAAATATGTCTTGGCATGAACATGTTGCAGGCATAGCAAGGAGAGCTTCTCAAAAGTTGGGAATATTATTTAGAACCAGAAAGCTTTACACCCCACAGCAACTGTTAATTCTTTACAAAGCCCAAATTCGACCAACTATGGAATACTGCTCCCACGTTTGGGGCTCCGCCCCCAAACATACACTGCATTTGTTGGATTCTGTTCAGAGAAGAGCGGTCCGTCTGATTGGGGACCCGGAGTTGACCGGCGGCCTTGATTCGCTGAAACATCGAAGAACGGTTGGCGACTTGAGTCTGTTCTACAAGTATTTTCATGGAAAGTGTTCGAAGGATGTAGCCCGCTTAATTCCTCCCAAAGCGGTGCATGTTAGAAATACACGTCGCGCTGGTGCTTCGCATCCGTATGAGGTTCAGCTTGTTACTCCGCGTACAACGCTTTTCAAGCAATCTTTTATATGGAGAACGTCATCCCTTTGGAAT
>CM032454.1:104680429-104742929 GCA_019049505.1 Pachyrhynchus sulphureomaculatus | reverse complement strand
AAAAGAGAAAGTATCTTTTATATTATAATCTGTAATGTCTGATAGAACATTTTTTAATATTTTAGACAGGAATTTGGAAATGTTATAAGTAGTTGCATTAATTGAGCTTACAATTGGTCTTGAAGATATGTCGGGTTGATGAACTTTTGGAAGACGGTACAATTTGGGGAAATGTGAATTATAAACTGACAGGTGTTTTGCGACCCCCACACTTATTTGGTTGTTTGTTTTAAGTTCCTTTATTAAGTTGTTATATGAAGCCTATATTGTCGTGGTTGGATCTGTACTTAGTTGTGTGTATGTTGATGAATCGCTTAATAATAACTCAGTCTTGTTTTATCCATACGGTACCACCGCCCTTGTCAGCCTGTAAGAGATATATGTCTGGATGATTCTTTAGAAATGTTTTTGTTTTTTGGTAAATACAGCTAAGTTGTGTTATTTCATTGTTATGAGAGTTGTGTAGGTAATTTGTAACCAAATTTGTTACTGTAGCTCTCAAAATATCCTTAGACATGTCAGAAATTTCTTCTAAGATATTCTCTACCTGTGCCAAGAACACATCCATTCTTAAATATTCTTTTTTTATTGGAATACCAAATTTAGGTCCTAAAGATAAAAAATTAGCTATATCATGCGGACAGACATCGCAGTGGATAAAACAAAGAATAACACAACACAAAAGCGTTTGTCGAATAAATAAGGGGTCATGTGCCTTAGTTGACCATGTATTAAAAACGGGAGATCAGCTCGATTTTGCCAATGTGGAAGTTTTGGAGAGAGTAAATAATTACAAGGATCAGCCTTTTCTTGAAATGTGTCACATAAACAAACATAAGGACTATGTTAATTATAAGATAGATACCAGTAAATTACGTGTAATATATTGTAATGTTTCGAAATTATAAATTTTACCAGTCAATAACTGAACCACCTTATGAATAACTAAACCACTGTATTTGATAAATAGTTTTTTCGTTTTTTTGTCCGATTTCGGCTTTATAGCCTAGAAGTAGTGTATTTGTGGGAATGCAGGGAGGAGGAGGAGGCAAAATTTTGCCTCCTCCTCCTCCTTGTATTCCCACAAATTCTAATAAAAATAAATTTGCATATAAGTGGAAGGCGTAAGAATTTCATGATATAAGAAAGTCCAGAACGATTCTTACTTTGATTATTTGCTCATAAAAATAAAATTGCACAATAATTTTCAAAGATTTTTATTTTATTTAGCTGAATTAAGGTTTTAGCAAACAAAAAGTTGTCAATTTTCACTCTAATTTCTATTTCAACTCGTTAAGAATTTCTTATTCTCGTTAAGAAGGGTTATTAAAAAACAAAAACAATAAAAGTTAAATAAGTTTATTTGATATTCTTACTTCATCAGTAGTTCAGATTTTATTAACCAAAAAACTTAATCTAAAAGTACTCCTATTTAATCTCTTAAACTTTTCTTAAAATAGATATGGAAGTGAACTTAGATTAAAAACAAACAAATAAAATATAAATTTGTTTTATTTAAAAAGAAAAAAAAATAGCCTTAATGTTTTTCTTCTTTCACCTCTTCTTCCTTTTCTTTTTCTTCTTCGTCTTCGTCCATCACATTAGCTTGGTCAATTATTAATGGTAGCTCCCAGTCCTCCAGCATCTCTGAAGGTAAATCCCAACTCGCATCAATTGGAACAATTGGCAGGGTGCTGAAAATAGGTCTGTCGTCCTCCAACATCTCTGAAGGTTGATCCCAACTCTCATCAATTGGAATATTTGGCGGGGTGCTGACAATAGGTCTGTCGGGTAGGAAGGGGCTCCACCCCTCGTGAACAGTCCAGTTGGTCGTCTCGATTGATCCTACCGGACTTATTTCTCCAGCTTCGCTTGGATTTCTTAAATAGATCCAAATACTGTTGATTTCTGGCGTCGGATTAACTAATTGCGGCACAAGTCGGTTATTTGAGTCATATACTTCGAACAAAAAGTGGCTAGTAACGTGAATTTTGAAAGACATTGTTTTGGTTTAAAGTTTTAGATTTAAAATCTAAACAACTGATGAAGTAAGAATATACCAAGTAGTTCTAAAAGCCGAGCTTTTATATCAAACAAATCTGAATGGTAGGGGAAGGTTCGAAAGGCAAGAGATCACTTTACTTCCCTTTCCTTACTTTTTTTCGTTTTAAACACCAATGAAAGCAATTTCCTACCCCTTTCCCCGCACCTAATTTTTCCTAAATTTTCGATTTTTAGGCCCGGAAATGCCTCAAAATGCTTTTTTTTTTTTTTTTTTGCCAAGGGGGACACCCCCTCCCCGTCACCTTCCCTCCCCCAATCTCCTTCTTATATATATCTATTTTTTATACATATCTTCTTATTCATTAGATCTATTTTTTAAACATATCTACTTTTTATATAATTCTTCGATTTTTATTACTTTCCATATTTTTTATTAGTCACATCATATGTCTCTTCCCCAATCTCGTTTATATATCTATTTTATACAAGTATTTGGGGGGGGGGGGGGGGGGGGGGTTCGCCGAGGAAGGTAGGTGAAGTGGTAATGCTCGGCCAAGTAGATGGGGCGGATTCGCGGGAGTCCCGAGGGGGAAGGGTTTGCGGGGTCGCGGAGGGGGGGTCGCGGGGCACGGGGGTGGGGGGGAAGGTAGGTGAAGTAGCAATGACCGGTCAAGTGGGAGAGGCGTTGGCTTGGCGTGGCTTGGCTTGACCTTCTTCGAACAGTATAAATTTTGCTTTGGTCTAAGGTAGAGCATTATTTTCTCGCGTTCGGTACTAGTACAAAGTTAGACACGTAAATTTTGTCAAGTTTCTGTTTTTGTATGTGTGTGTGCAATATTTTGTTATTTTTTAAATATTTTTGTGTTTTATTCCTTTTTTTATATTTTAAATTTGCCAGTTTTGTTTGTATCCTTTTGTTGTGAGTAATAATGTCTTTTAATCAAACTGTAAGTACTATGGAATTGAGAAGTTTAGATATATCTAATTTTAATTTTGGCAATTTTTTCTCTGACAACGATAGCCTCTTAAGTTTGCTTGATGATGATGTGAATATAGAAGGATTAAATAATAATACTGATTTATCTGATATTGACGCCATTATAAGGGAACGTATAGAGGAAGACCAAATTAATACCCAAAATTATAATGTTTTGGAGCTGGCACAGGAAGCTAAAAATTATCTTTCTTCTGACAACCAAATTAATAGACAATTTCCTGTGCCGGAGTCAACTTTGGACACTTCGAATCAAAATTTCTCGCTAGAATCACCTAATCTTCCAAATGCACGAGAAATAGATGAACTTTTATCTCAAAATTTTAATTTTGATAATATAAATAATTTGTCTCAATTCTCATCTATTTCTGAATCAAATTTTGATATTGAAGATACAACTGTAGAGGATTTAATTAAACCTGCTACAGTTGAAAAAAATATGAAATTATTGTTTAAATCTACTTTCGAAGGAAATTCTAGCGACTCAAATTTGTCAATTCCTTGTTCTCAACCTAGGCCATTGTCACCACAACAAAATGCAGATTTTTATTCTATTAGACATTCTCCCAATTCGCCCACTCTTTCTTCCACTTCTTCCGAATTTTCTTCACCGTCTACTTCTCCAAATTTCAATAATACTAATCTAACATGTTTAATTATCGAAGAAAATTCAAATGATTTTTAAATTCCATGTGCTCAACCAAAACCCCCTTTGCTTAATTCACAGTTTGATTGTTTAACTCCAGAAAACCCTTGTCAGTCAACCCTGTCTCCTAAGTCTCCAAGTTTATTCACTGAACCCTTCAACCTGCAAGAATTTGAATTAAGCAATAATTCTATTTCCACACAAACCGATTCTACCATTTCTATAGATCGCGATACACAAACTTCTCCGAATATTAATTCTTTAAAAAAAGATTTTTTGATTGTTAAAGCTAAACATAAAAATACGAAATTTTCCAGAAAATTTGTTTCGAATTTAAAAAGTCTGGCCTTTTCCTTAAATTCGTATGAAAGTTTCAGAAATCTTTCTTCTGAGGAAACTCTAATATGGGATAGGATAAAGAACTGCTTTAACCAATTGGCAAACGTTAATTTTTAATTTTATTTTTTAATTTTAATATTTTAAATTTTTAATTCTTAATTTTCTCCACTTTCGATATTTTTATGTATTATAATGGGTTATAATTTCAAATTCTCACATTAGCATACAACTGTTTTAACAATGCGCATCTGCAAAACTTGCCAACGACAATTTACAAGACGCGACAACTTGTATCGACACATGAGAAAGTTGTGTAAACCTTCGTACCTTAGCGGTCAACAATCACCACCTAAAAATTCAACAATTAGAAGGGGTAAGTTTTGTTATTTTATTTAACATATTTTTTTATTTTATTAGCAGATACTTGTTGGATGGCAGTTAAATTAAATATACAAAGACTCTATTGAAAGAAGTTGAAAATTAACACTATCTGTATTTATTATGGACATATTTTATTTAACATATTTAATTTCAAGCCAATTACACAACTTCTTACAGTTGCTTGCATACGAAGACAAACTTGTTATTTCTAAACCGTTCTGCAAAGCAAGGCGGCGAGATCGACTTGGGTCAACAACACTGTACAACAGGTTGTACAGGGTTCTTGACCCACGTCGATCTCGCCGCCTTGCTTTGCAGAACGGTTTGGAAATAACAAGTTTGTCTTCCTATAAACATCACCATGCTATTGCAATTTCTTTATTTAAATATGTAATATCTTCGCGTCCAATTTAATTTTTTTCTTTTGTTTCAGAAGCAATTAAATATTGTAAAGATTGCGAAAAAGATGTCATTAGAAGATCGTGGGGAAGTCATTTGAAGTCTAACAACCACAAACAACGAGTTATCACTTCTTCGAGAATTTTGGGAATTGAAGTGATAAAATCAGCTTTTAAGGAACGAATAATTTCCTACCGCATTAACCCAGACAAAGATCATGTCAATGTTAGCAGTTTTTTTGAAGAACTTGCCCAAAAAGTTAATGACCTACTAAAGCGAGCTTTATGACAACATACTTGTATCAAGGCCAACGCAGAGCTCTTTGGACTATATCTACACCCCACTAATCTCACCTACAGTGTCAAATCGTTCAACACACAATACAAGACGATTTGCAGCAGTTCAAATGTCTCCGAAATAATTGAAGGTTTTTACGAAACAATTGACAGAAAAGCAGACGAGCTAGCCGAAAGAGATTCTGGTACGTTTATCTTATTTTTAAATTTTTTATATTTTTTCAATTTTATTTTATATTCCGTCTGTTCCTATTCCTTTTAACAGATATTTTTAATACTAACTTTTAAAATGTTAAAATTAAAATATTTTAATATATATTTCTGTTGTTGCAGGTTGGACGTTGGTCAAACTTCTATATTTAGAGGTCAATGTAAATAAGCACAATCCTCTGAGAGCTTCACAGTATATTCCTTTACCTCAAGAAATTGCCAATAAGCACGCCATCATCAATATGCGCAACGAGGACGACAACTGCTTGTTTTGGTCTGTAACCGCAGCTTTACACGAACCCACCGGACGTGAAGATCATCCTTCGTCTTACCCCCATTTTTCTACTTTATATGACATTTCTGGTTTGGATGTTCCTTGTAAGTTAAAAGATATATCGAAATTTGAACTTTTAAATAATATTTCTATAAATGTTTATGGATTAGAAAAGTTGAAAACAGATCTAACATATTGTTATGAAGTTGTAGGACCATTACATTATACAAAACAAAAACAAGAAAGTCATGGTAATTTACTTTTAATGATGATGGGAATTTTCATTATTGTTGTATTAAAGACTTATCCAGACTTAGTTTCTAATCAACTTTCAAAACATCATGGAAAAAAGTTTCTATGCGATGGATGTTTACAATATTTTCCTAATAATGATGGTTTAATGAGACATAATGAATATGACTGTGATCATGTTAGAATTAATTTACCATCATCTGCACCCAAAGTTGATAAGTTTGGCAATATAGTGCCCGGAAATATTCTTAAATTTACTAATATTCAAAAACAAATTGACGTTCCTTTCGTTATCTATGCTGATTTTGAATGTATTCTTAAACCGTTAGATAGTAACATAAATGATTTAGATCCTAACTGTTCCTATACTATTAATCAATACGAACATATTCCATATTCTTTTGCTTATTATATAAAATGTTCATTTGATGATCGCGCATCTAAGTATGAACTTTATAGGGGTTCCAATTGTGATCAGATTTTTATTAAATTAATCGAAAGAGATGTGTTCGATATCTATAATAAATATTTAAAATTAAATAAGCCGATGAGTAAATTGAACAAGTTAGATAAAATACATTATAATTATACAGGCGAATGTCATATTTGCAATAAAACTATTATTAATGAAGGTGATAAGGTCGCAGATCATGATCACCTAACAGGTCTTTACAGAGGACCGGCACATTCTAAATGTAACTTAAATTTCAAATTACCAAATTATATTCCCGTTATCCTACACAACTTAAAAAAATTATGATGCTCATTTATTTATCAAAAATTTATGTCAAAATAACGAACAATTGAAAGTAATTGCTCAGAATAAAGAAAAAGATATTTCGTTTGAAAAATATATTAATGTAGACACATACTTTGATAAGCAAACAAAAAAGCTAAAAAAAAAAAACAGTTTTGCATAAGATTTATCGACTCTTTTCAATTTTTATCATCTTCATTATCAAAATTATCTAATACCCTAGAGGACCAACAATTTCAAGAAGTTTTAAAATTTTTCAATTCAAAGGAACAGTTTGATTTGATCCGTCAAAAAGGGGTTTTTCCTTACAGTTACATTACTGATTATGCAAAATTAGATGAAGATACATTACCAGAAAAAGAACAGTTTTATAACGATTTAACAGGAGAACATATTACTGAAGATGAATATTGCAGAGCTAAACGTGTATGGAATTTGTTCAATTGTAATTCAATAGGAGAATATTCTGATATTTATTTAAAATCCGATGTACTGCTTTTAGCAGATATTTTTGAAAGTTTTCGAAAAACTTGTTTAACTACTTATAAGTTAGATCCTGCGCATTACTATAGCTTTCCCGGATTAAGTTTTGATGCATGTTTAAAATTTGTAGGCATAGAGTTAGAGCTTTTAACAGACCCAGATATGTTACATTCTTTTAAAGATAATGTGCGAGGAGGAGTTAGTACTTGTGTTACCAGAAAATCCATTGCAAATAATAAATTCCTTGATACTTTCGACCCATCTAAGCCTAGTAAATATTTATTGTACGTAGATGCCACGAATTTATATGGCTATGCGATGTCTCAATATCTTCCAGAGAAAAATTTTGTTTGGCTCTCTCAAAAACAAATGGATAATTTTAATGTAATGAATGTTTCAAACACATCAGAAAAAGGTTATGTTTTAGAAGTTGATTTAATATATCCTTCTGATTTGCACGACTTTCACAACGAATATCCTTTTTGTCCTGAGAATTACAAACCTCCTAATTCGAAACATGCAAAATTAATTCCAAATTTACAAAATAAACAACGATATGTTCTACATTACACTTTATTAAAACAATGTATTCAACACGGACTTAAGGTAGAGAAAATTCATAGAATCTTGGAGTTTACACAATCTCTTTGGTTAAAGAGTTATATAGATTTGAATACTAATTTAAGAAATGAATCTAAACATGAGTTTAATAGAAACAATTATAAGCTAAGTAATATTAGTATATATGGAAAAACAATGGAAAATGTTGAGAAACGATCAGACATCACATTAGTCACCCAATTTGAAAAAAATGGTAGGAAAGATGGTGCTGAAAATTTAATTTCAAAACCACATTTCAAAGAATCATTAATATTTAATGAGAATTTAGTTGCTATTCAAATGAATAAAATACTAATGGATTAAGACAAACACGTTTATGTTGGATTTTCTATTTTAGATTAGATTTCTAAAACAATAATGTATGGTTTCTTTTATGATTTCTTAAAACCTCTATATCAAGACAAGGTAAAGTTACTATACACAGATACTAACTCTTTTATTTTGGAGGTAGATACTGATAATGTTTATGAAGATATGAAAAATTATATTGATTTTTTTGACACCTCTAATTATAAGCCAAATAATATTCACAATATGCCAATTACTAAGTCTGTAGTGGGTGAATTTAAAGATGAATTTGCTGGTGAAATCATAGAATGTTTCTATGGAACTGAAGCGAAAGCTTATTGTGTAAAAACCAAAACTAATACGATTAAAAAGGCTAAGGGTATTAAAAAAAGTAGTATAAATAAACAATTAGATATTATCGATTATAAGGATGTTGTGGAACGTAATTCTAAAACCTTTTGTTCTATGTATCTGTTTCGATCTAGAATGCATAATATATATACGGAATTAATTAATAAGTTGGCTGTGTCTTCCGTAGACGATAAAAGATTCAAAATACCAAATTCTTACGAAACTCTTGCTTGGGGACATCACGACATTCCATTTTATCAGTGGGTTGGGGAAAACGATGAATTTTTTGATGTTCACTGTACTCCCTCTACTTGAATTTATTGAGATATATATATATATATATATATATATATATATATATATATATATATATATATATATATATATATAACATTGAAAGGTATTTCAGCATTCAATTTTATCTCACATTTTGTTGTTAAAAGTTTGAAATGTGTTTAGAATCTTTTGAAAAAGATATTGATAATATAACATATAAAACTTATGAACAAAGAATAAATTCCTTCAAAGCATGGAATGGAAAGTTGAATCCGGAAATATTGGCAGCATCAGGTTTTTATTATTTAATGAAAGAAGATATTTGTAAATGTTATTATTGTGGTGTTGAAATATTTCAGTGGATGTATAACGATTGTCCTATAGATGAACATTATAAACTTTACAAACATTGTGATTTAGTACAGTGTTTACGATATTACAAAATTAAAAATGACGAAATAAAAATATTACGATCCAGAAATTGTTATCAAGATGTATTTTATTTATATATTTGTATTATTTTATAACAAATTTTTTGTATCTACTTTAAGATATAAATAATGGAACAATTTGTAAATATTTTTATTGTTAATAAACTCTTGTTGATATTAACAGCATTTTTTTGTGACTAATATCCCAAATTACAGTAAATAAAATTAAGAAAAATGGTTTCTATTCCACATTTTATTCTTTTATATTATTTTTATAATTGTACGTTAATAGTTAATAACCCATATCATACAAAGCGTGGTGTTGTATGTTTTTCAAATGATAGCGATCTAACAAAAAATAATTTATGTCATGATATGATCTTTGAACAAATTAACAATAATAAAACATTCGTATTTTCATATGAAATTTTTAATTTAACGGAAGATAACAAATTTTTCAAAATTTTATATTACTATGATAACAACACCATTTTTGACACAAACTGGATAGAAATTTGTCACACGGTAAATTGTAAAAGAAATAGAAACCAATTACATAATTTTAATGTAACAAATAAAAAAAACGTCTTTTAATTTTTCCTCCGAATACAAAACTGAAGAGAACAATGAAAACATATATTGTATTTTATCTTTTATTTTAAACATTTTTATTTGTATATCTGTATGGTTACTCCTCACTTTAACGGGAGTTGTTTATTTAAGATATTGGAAATAAGGCTTTCCTATATTTAGTGGGGGAACAGTGGTGGGGGAAATACTATAATAAAGTTCCCAACATTTTAGCAATTTCAGTTATCTAGATATTCTCAATCAGTATTTGATACATTAGTTATTCCAATAATGAATAGTAGTTATTACACAACACCCAAGAATAATGTGGAACGTAGAAACAATCTACTTCTCAATTCCAAAATTTATTATTTAAACAAATCATCATCAAAATTTGTAAATGTTGGAATTGGTTTGAGTGAGTGATTTTTTACCAAAAGTTATTATTGGTGGACAACAAGGATTCCGGATAACTTTAAATGAAGAAGATTGGAAGAATTTACTAAGATATCAAGGTATTATTGTGAATTATTTTTATTCATATCTTGAAGATCAGAGTCCTATTAAATTGGATAATATAACAATATATTTTGAAAAATACAACCACCAACCCATAGTAAAACTGCAAGAAAATGGTGGTTATTATATTTGTTTGTCTTCTGATTCTATAGACAAACTGTGGAAATTACAGGAAATTATTGATTACAGAATTCAAATATATAAAAGACAAGAGTTCAAGAAATATTTTAATGTGTTTTTATCTTTGAATAATCAATCTTCAAATTTGTTTACAAATATCTACAACACTTTAAATCCTCCCCAGAACCCAAATAGTGAAAATGTGTGTACCATGTTGGAGCTAATGAGAGTCTATCCCCACGAATTGGAACTTAAATTATCAAGAAATGGAACAAAGAGAAAATTTTTCGAAGAAGTGTGTGACTTTCAACGAGAATCAAAATAAAATCCACATACTAATAGTATGGGATTTTGCCTATCGAAATGCTAGGAAATGTAAATGGGAAAAAAAACTATTTAGATATGTTAAGATTTAAAAATAAAATTAAATATTGTGAAAATAGTTTTTTCTACAATTTTAAACGAAAACCATAGAAATCTTATTTATAATGAAAGGTTTAGTGATATCAATTATTAAAAAATAAACATATATGTAAATTTAAATTGGTTTTTTATTTAATATTACAATATATCTTTTTTTAAAATCCACGAATTGTGAAATTTGTCAAATTCTAACCGTTTAACAAAAACTCTATTTCCTTTTTTTTCTTAAAAATCCTCTCTACTAAATATGCATCGGGATGTTTTACTTCCTGCAACTCTTCTGAATAAAAACTTCCTTTAATACCTTCATTATTACCATCTTTTAATCGGTAAGTAGTTGGGTTAGTAAGCTGGACTTTTCTTATTTGAAAGATTTCAGTGGACCAATTTGGTGTATAACCTTTGTCAAATGCCTCCCGCTGCTTACAGATTCTAACAAAGTCGTTTTCTTTAAGGTTAAAGATTGTGAAAATATTTTTTCTTCAATTTTGAGTAAAAACCATAGAAATCTAATTTTTAATGAAAGATTTATTGATGTGAATAATAATAATAATAAATATAAATAATAATAATAAATATATAGAATATATAAATATATAGAATAATAAAGATATAGTTATATTTGAATTTTTGTTTTATTTTTTATTATATATTACAACACATCTTTTTTTAAAATCCATGAATTGTGAGATTTGTCAAATCCTAACCATTTAACAAAGACTCTATTTCCTTTCCTTCTTAAAATTTTTTCTACTAAATATGCATCCGGATGCTTTACTTTCTGCAACTCTTCAGAATAAAAACTTCCTTTAATATCCTCATTATTAGCATCTTTTGGGAGGTAAGTAGTTGGGTTTGTAAGCTGTACTTTTCTTATTTGAAAGATTTCTGTAGACCAATTCGGAGTATATCCTTTATCGAATGCTTCTCTTTGCTTTGATATTCTAACAAAGTCGTTTTCTTTAAGCTTGGTGTGCTTAAAGTCAATAGTTTTCTTATAAGTAAACGAATTTAATAATATTCTTTCTTCATTTTTCCTATTAATTTCGCTAGGTTTGTGCCCTGTAGTTCTGTGAACGGTGTTATTGTATTTTTCAACTATAATGGGTAAAATATTATACCACTTATAATTTCCCTGATTACTAAAATATTTCCACATAATGTTTTTTAAAGTTCGATTAACCCGCTCCACAATACTAGATTTTAAATTGGAAAAACTACTACTATATTGATTAATGTTATAATCATTCATTAGTTTTTGAAAGTCTCTGTTGTAAAATTCTTTTCCCAGATCTGTTTGCAAATTGACAGGTTTCGTGGTTTTATCTAAAATTTTTTCATTGCTGTTGTTACATCTTCCTCCCTTTTGGTTTTTAGTGGTTCGACCCAAACATATTTTGTAAAAGCATTTATTACAACTAAAATATATCTATTTGATTTATTAAATCTAGCATAAGGCTGCATTTCAACTAAATCAACTTGCCATAAGTCGTCTAAACCCTTTACAATCGTTCTTCTTCTCTGATAATTTTTTCTAGCAGGTTTATGTAATTCTTCAACAATAGTTTCTTTTATATTTTCCCTTATGTTACTTTGTTCATACTAATCCATTTTGCTAAATATTTCACTTAAATAACAATTAATTATTTTTTCAACTTTTAATTTTATCAGCTATATCTTTGATTTTTTTAACATTATCGTCAACCTTTGCAAAATCCTCTCCAAATTTTTTTAAAGCTGTCGAATTTTCTGAAATCTTTACTTTCAATTCATTAACAACAGATTTCATAACAGCAAACTCATCTTTATTTGTTTTGTCAAATTCCTTGAACTTATAGTCTATAAGATCTTTAACAGCTCTGTCAAGTTCTTTGATTTTATTTTCAAAATCTTGAAACTTTTTTTCAAGATTTTTTAACTGGTTTAATATATCATCGATTTTTTCAATATCCAAATTTTCTTTTTTGCGTTCCTCAACTACAGTTTGCAATTTCACATTTAAATTTTGTATCTCTGTTGAAACTTTACCATCTACATTGGTTTTATATTCTGATTCTAAATTATGTAATTTTGTCAAAACTTCTTCAATTTTTTCACTATTTTTTGTGATATTATCAAATTGTTGGTTATTTGAAATTTCTCTATATTTCTGATTTGTTCCGTCAACAATATTATTTTTTTTGAGAAATTATCATTTGTTTTTTTATAAGTTTCGTTAATTTTTTGTTCCAACGACTTAATATTTTCAGTATCATTTTTATGAACAATAAAATGAAGTTTTAAAGATCTATCAACTTTCTCAATATTTTTATTCATATCATCATGCACCTTCGTAAAATTTTCAACTCCCTGTGAAACTGTATTATTGAGCAAATCAGTAAAAGTTTGAAATTTCTTAACCATATTTTTATTAATATCATTTTCTACTTTTTGTGATGTAACCCTAATTATTTCATTTTTCAGTTCTTGTCCTGAACTATCCAACGCCTCATATTTCTGTTTTATTTTTATGTCGTCTTCATGTTTTGAAATTTTTATAATTTGGTCTAGATGTTCCGGAATAATTTTATCTTCGAATATTTACATCTTTTTTGCAACGTTCTGTATATCCTCATTATTGTCGCTAACTCTTTTATCAAGATTTTTGACGTCTGTTTTTAAATCGGATTGCAAATTTTCAATTATTTTGTTTTCAACATATTTTGTATCACTCTTAAAATCTTTAAATATTTTACTTTCAATATTTGAACTTATTGATTTTTCAATAGAAGGAATAAAAGAGTAAATGTAATGTTTTGAACTGTGAGATCCAAACTTATTAACCGCCATGTTATAAATGCATTAATTATTCTGAAACATGAATTTATATGATAACATCAGCTTCTTTGAGTTCTTCTATAATGGAAATAATTTCATTATAGTGTCCCGTGTGACCTGCAAACATAGATGATACTAATAAACGCAATCTATCAACCAATTCATTAACATCATTCCAATATACGTAGTCTGTATTAGGTTTATTAATTTTTAAACTTAAACTACCACCTTGTGTGGTTCGTTTATTAGATCTGGTTTGTCTAGGATTAGTTGCAAGCACACCTTGAAACAAATTCTGAAGGGGATTAATAGTTCTTGTTTTTGTGATGCCTTTTCTTTGTAAATATGGTCCTATTATTGTAATATACTTGTGTGAAGCGTTTCCTTGAACCTGCTCATCAGGATTGTAATTTCTACGATATGCGTTAGTTCTTTTTAAAATATCCATATAATTATCGAGATCTCTTTGAGTGTAGCCTTTAGGTTCTTTTTTAAATAACAATTCATATAATCCGGTTGTTCCAGGATATTTTACTCCAACCACTTGTATATCTTTACCAATAATCTGAACAGGTACTTGTGTTAAACCTAGATAAAATTTTTCACTTTCATAATCGTGAATTATTCCGTACTGATGATCAAATTTGTGTTCTGTGTCCCTTACACCACCATCAATATACTGACGAGGAAGATTATCAAATTGATCCAACCAGGTAGTGTATGCTTCTGAATTAATGAAAGTATTTATTGTTTGTTTAGTTTGTTCTAATATATCAGAGAGATTGTGAGGTGTTGTCTCAGATCCTTGTGAAGATTTTGTTGTTTCTGCTACAGTGCTTGTTCGAAGGAAAGATGGTCCTTGAGTTGTAGTTAGATCGCTATGATGATGGAGTTTCATATGGAAGATTTGGAGTTTTTCCCGTTTTTTTTGCCCTTTTGTGGAGTTGATGTGCTAGCAAAGATATTTCTCTCTGGTGTTGATATGTCAGCGAACGAATGTTTTGGCGCTATTGATGATTCATAAAATTTTTTAATTGAAGATTGAAACTCTTCACTAATATCTCTTAGTTCACTTTTCCCAAGTGTTGACACTAGTTTTTGTAGTGGTTCTGTAATTGGTTTATATGTTTCTTCCAGTTTAGCGTGAGTCTCAAATTCAGCATTTTTTAAACTTTGACATTTTTGTTTAACAGCCTTTCTTGATTTAACAAGTTCTCTCGCCAATTGTTCATTCATAATTGAAATGTTGCCAAGTTTTAATCTATTTTTATAAATAAATATATGAATCGAATCCTTTTCTATACCTACCGATCATAATATTAGAATCTTTGTCTATTACTAGAAATCCAAATTTATCTTTCCAACATAATAAACATAATTCTTTAAATTTATTAAACGATATATCGACATTAACATGATCATCATAAATATGTTTTAAATTTGTGTTGTCTTGCTGAAATATAATAATTAAATTTGCATTATCTCGTATCAACTGTTTCGGAATAGATGAGTATGTTTGACATAAATAAAAACAATCGGTATTCTTATGTCTTCCGAAACAAAAATAATCCTTTACTATGGTTTGGTTACAACAAACTATGTCATCAAATATTACTACAGAGTTTGATTTTATGTTTTGTGGTGAAATAATATTTTCTTCACTGTCTGACGTTGAGAAACCAATTTCTTTTAAAGGTTTAAAAAGTGCCTTTAAATATTCATATTTAGGTTGATATAAAGACAGAATAAATATATAAATTCTCAAATCGTAAACCATTAGCATCTTCAATTAGGCTAATGACGTCATTGGTTTTACCACATTCCGAAGGGCCTACTGTTAATCCTCTTTTGTTGTTTCCTTCAAACAATTTTCCATGTTTTCTAAAATTATTTAATAAAGAATCGCGATTTTTAATTTTTAAAGAAAATGGTTGTTTTTCAATTCTCATCATATATATTTGACTTTTTCGACAACACTAGTCATTTGTGTCAACACCTTCGTAATATATAATGTTTAAATCTCATCGTAAACAACATGTTTACAAAACAAAACGCGAAAAAAAGTGGAGATGGTTTTTTAAACACTTTAATAAATAAATTACCACTTGAACTACACTTATCGGGTTATAATTTTTGTGGGCCGGGGACAAATTTAGAAAAAATACTTATAAGGGGTGATAAAGGAATTAATCCATTAGACGAAGCCTGCAAAGAGCATGACATTTCTTACTCCCAATCGAATGATATAAATATGAGACATTCTGCGGATAAATTATTATCTGAAAAGGCTTTGGCGAGGTTTAAAGCTGCTGATTCAAGTTTTGGAGAAAAAACTTCTGCTCTAGGAATCGCAACAGCAATAAAAGTAAAGAGAAAATTAGGAATGGAACTTAAAAAAAAAAGAGAAAAAACAACACAAAAAAAAATATCGTGCAGGACGAGGAATGTCATTATCTAAAGCTATATCGAAAGCTAGAAAGGGAATTATGGGAAAACAATTTGAAAGTTTAAATGATCAAACAGCTCTTAAGTCAATAGGAAAGAGAGGAAAGCGTGTAAATTTTAAGACAAGGGTAATACCCATTCCCAAGACAGGGGGATTTTTACCTCTTATACCCATATTTGCTGGTTTGTCTGCTTTGGGTGCACTTGGAGGAGGAGCCGCTGGTATTGCAAAAGCTGTAAATGATGCGAGATCAGCCAAAGAAAAATTATCTGAAGCTAAACGACATAATCAAATGATGGAATCTATTGCAATTGGAAAAAAGAGGAAGTGGTTTGTTTCTAAAACCTTATAAAACAGGATGCGGATTGTTTTTAAAACCATATTCAAAAAACTGCTAAATTATATACCTCGGAATCCGCTTACAAATTATGATCTAATAAAGTATGCCAAATTTTTACAAATTCCATATTTTCGAGGTGTATTTATGAGGAATAAATTACCTAAAAGGATTCAGACACATGAATGTGGCATTGTTAATCTGGATAGCTATAGTGGTAAAGGTACTCATTGGACAGCATATATAAAAAAAGGAAAAAAAAAAAATTTACTTTGATAATTATGGTAATTTACGCCCCCCATCTGAGTTAAATTCATATTTTTATAGCGACAATAATAAAAATATTATAACATACAATTATAACAAACATCAAACTTTTAACCAAACAAATTGTGGTCAACTTTGTTTAAAATTTCTTTATAATAACATATAATTAATAATCTTACTTCAGTCTCTACAAGAATATTAAAGGGATATGTCATATAGTTTGGTTATTACTGGTAATTCTCCTAGTTTAACGGTAGAATTTAATCCTGCTATATATCTAGAAGAAGATGCCGAGTATGTTGTTGGACTAGTAAATTTTGAAACATTTAATGCAATACCAAATATTGACGCGTTTAATAATAGAATGATTTTTGATAATAATTATGTATTTTTGATACTTGAAGGAAGCTATGAATTGGATGATCCAAATAAATATATACGTGATAAGTGTAGTAAAAGAGGTATTCAATTTAACATGTTCGCAAATAATAACACTTTACACACACATCTTGTGTCGTCAGTGGGTGTAATATTTAATGAGGCAACAATTGGTAAATTATTAGGTTTTACACATAAACGATTAGAGCCGAATGTAGAACACATATCAGACAATCCTGCGGAGATTATTAAAATAAATTCTATAAATATCGATTGTAGTATTGCTGAAGGATCATATCTTAACGGTAAACCTGTTCATATAATAAATCAATTTTTTCCCAATGTTGCTCCCGGTTTTAAAATAATAGAATCACCACAAAACGTTATATATTTTCCAGTAACCGTAAAAACCATAGATAAAATTACTATTAAAATAATAGATCAAGAAGGTGAACTTGTTAATTTTAGAGGAGAAGTACTAACGTTAAGGCTACATCTTAAAAAAATTTCATGAACAATGGTAATCCTCTATCACAAGAAACCATCCAACATTAATATGCTTACTAAGTCTAATATAAAAAAGCTTAAAAAGAAAGGAAACAAACATATTTTATTTAGTAATAAATCAAACACACAAAGGATAACACCATCTAATAGACAATTTTTGAAAAGTTTGGGTTTTAAACTAAAACAGTAATGGAATATCTTAACGTAAAAGAAAACATTTTATTTGATGAATCCATTTTAAGTTGGGAAGTACTTTCTTTTGATCCTTTTAATCCTACAAAATTAGGACCAAATGATGAAATAAGAATTTCTTTGCAACAAACTGGCAAATATCCATTGCCATGCAAGAGTGAGATTTATTTAGAACTACAAGTTACGAAAGAGGATGGAAAAACTCCCCTAACGAACACGGTTTTAATCAATAATGCTCCTGCATTCTTATTTAAAGAGCTTCGTTATATTTTAAATGGTGTCACTATCGACTCTGTTCGAGATGTTGGTACAACTTCAACACTTAAGGGTTATATATCTTACAATAAAAATGAAAGCACAAAATTAGAAAATGCCGGGTGGTATCCAAATATGAAAACAGGAGAAAAAAAATTATGACCGATGATAAAGGAAATGTTTCGCTATGTATTCCTTTAAAGATGTACTCAGGATTTTTTGAAGATTATAATAAAATCATTTTGAATTCACAACAAGAACTTATTTTAATAAGGAGTAATGATGATACTAATGCTCTAGTATCAACTACAAAGGATGAAAAACCCAAAATTACAATAACAAAGCTATGTTGGAGTGTACCTCATCTTACCGTAGTCATCCCGCAAGAACTGGCACTTACGAAACTTATCGACAAAAATAATGATATACTTATTACTTTCCGAAGTTGGGAATTGGTTGAATATCCAGAACTATTGGAAACTACAAGACACAACTGGCCTGTAAAAACTTCAACTAAGGTTGAAACACCGCGTCATGTTTTAGTTGCTTTCCAAACCAATAGACGAGGAAAAATAAAATCTGATATGAGTAAATTTGATCATTGTGAACTAAGAAATATAAATCTGTTTTTAAATTCGGAAAGATATCCTTTATAACGATCTTCAACTTGATTTTAATAATAACAAGTTTGCTACATTATATGAAATGTTTTCTGATTTTCGTCAGTTATATTATAATCTGCCAACAGAATCAATTTTTAATCCCATGGAATTTAAGGAACGTGCGCCTATTGTTTATATTAACTGTTCACATCAAAGAGATTTACTTCAGAATGGTCCGGTGACTTTAAGAATTGAATTCGAAACAAAGGAAAAAATTTCAGCTAAAACAACAGCATATTGTCTTATAATACATGATAAAATATTTAGCTATAATCCTTTAACGAAAATAGTCAAACAACTTTGAACTTAACCCCTCCACCAACTGAAAATTAAAATATTTATTATACATATAATATAAAAATAAATCAGTTTTGATTATGTCTTCAACCCATCCAGTTATTTCCAAAGACGTTAAAATTTTACAATTTCACCAAAGATTACACTCTTTCGTTAAGGATTTAGAAGCGTTGAAGAAACAAATAGACGATTATTCCGAAAAAACTTTTATGTTCAAAATTTTTTCGGATTTAAAAAGTAATTAAGATTTTTAAAATTATGAGTGTGAGACTAATTCTGGACATACAAGGATTCAAAGATGAAAAAAATAAATTTATACCTAAAGAATTAGCAGCTTATGATGGCAATAGGATAAGCCACTTTATATTTAAACAACCATTTGCATTAAATTTACTTTCTCCAGAATTACATAAACAAGCCGTTTGGTTGATGAAATGTCATCACTGCATTAACTGGAATGAAGGATACACCCCTCTTCATTGTTTTGCTGATATTATGAAGAAACTTACTAAGGATGTCCAATTTATTTATGTTAAAGGAAATGAAAAAGCAGAATACCTTAAGAAATATTCATCCAGTCCTATAATTGAAATAGATAATGAACCCTCTATTAGAGCTTTAACACCAAAATGTTTTTATCGCTCAAAGTCAAAATCTATATGTGCTTTATCAAATGTATTTTTTTTTGTATGACAATTTTTTTATGAATGAATAAAACAACTTAAATATGAAATAAATATTGTTTAATTTCTATTATACATTGTTACATTGTTATATTTTCTTTTTCTAAATATTGTTCAATTAATCTAATATATTCATATAATTTTAACAATCTAAACTCTAACAATAATTTTTTTAAGTCTTTTGTTTTCAAGTAAAAAATACATGAATTAGCAGCATTTCGACAAAGTTTAATATGATCTGTTAGTTCAAAATATATTGACCAATCTTGTGCTTCATGATCTCCTCCTATATCTCGATAATAATGGGAACAAGCCTCATAATACACTCTTCATATATCTCCTTAACTAATTCCTCTATTATCAGAAAATAACTCTATCATCTCAGCACGAAATTGTTCTCTTTCAACTTCACGGATGTAATTTAATGTTGTTGGATCTTCTATATAACCTTTCAAATGTGTAATTTCTTTATGGAAACCACTTTTTTCCAACTCCTTTAGGAATTCTAAAACGTCTTCATTTTTGAAATATTTTATACAAGCATTTATCCCTTTTGAATAAATATCAACTATATTATTATAAAAACGGGCTTTTTCTTGAGAGCTATGTCTGGCATAAAAAACCTGTTCCTCAGCCAAATCACAAAATGTAAAATACAAGTGTAGAATTTGTTTTTCTAATTCACTGCAAGATTCTTCTTCTTCTGCAGACATTATTTACACGTGTTATTGAAGAGAACTGAATAAGCTAATCGTTCTGGACTTTCTTATATCATGAAATTCTTACCCCTTCCACTTATATGCAAATTTATTTTTATTAGAATTGTGGGAATGTTGATGGGAGACGGAGGAGTAGGAAGCAAAATTTCAACTCTCAGAGACAATCATTTCACCTCTCGGAGTGTCTCCGAGAGGCGAAATTTTCGCCTCTCGGAGGCAAAATTTTGCCTCCTCCTCCCGGCATTCCCACAAATACACTATTCCTAGATTATTTCATTCTTAACTGTTATTTGCCACTGTACATAAGTATTTTCTTGTTTCTGATATGTGTCTAATGTAGTCGATGTTCTTTTGTTTTTTTATAAATGTTGTGACCATCTCTTAGTTGGTAAGTTTTTAAAATAACTATTTATTTACAAATAAATTTCCTGACACACTGTTTTTGCTAAAAATTATAATTTCTCCCGATGAAGTTGTGAAGTACAACGAAATATAGAGAGTTTAACAGCAATCGAGTGTTAATTGTCACAGACCGCAAACCCGATAAATAAAAAAAACTCCTATTTTTGCTATATAGCTATATATATATATATATATATATATATATATATATATATATATATATATATATATATATATATATATATATATATATTTATATATATATATATATATATATATATATATATATATTATATATATATATATATATATACAATATATATATATATATATATATATATATATATAAATATATATATATATATATATATATATATATATATATATATATATATATATATACAATATATATATATATATATATATATATATATATATATATATATATATATATATATATATATAAACAAAGACAGAAGTAGTCGCGAATGACTAGTTAAGAAAAATGTATTCTCAATTTAGTGGGGCTGCCGTCTATATTTAAATATTTATGGCCTTGGGTAGTGAAACTACCTTTTTTGTTAGTCGAGCTTTCGAAAAATTATATTTATTTCTTCTTCAGGACATCTCGAAAGACAAAATTTTCTTTTTTCTTTATATTATTAAGTGAAAAATTACTTTTTTAAGTACATTCATATAGTTAAAAAAAACAAAAAAGAAAGATGGCATGAGAAAAATGATTGACTTACCAAAGTGGTTTTTCTATAACAAAACAAGCAGTCATTTGCACAGAGGGATATTCCCCACTATACTATTGTTAACTACATAACATTATAATTAAACGGAAAAATACAAAACGGCCCAAAATGGCCTTGGTACTCTCTGCTAATCCCGTAAACCAGTAAATTAACAAAAAAATAATCAATTTTTGGCGGTAAAGATGGAGTGTGATAGACCGATATAACTTTTATGTAGTAGTTGGTTGGAGTTCTGGTAGTTAAGTGTAATTAATACGAACTTCTTTGTTTGAATTTTTGTTTGTCGTATTATAATGGAGCAAAACAAGCGTAAAAGAATCGTCGTTCTTATTGAAGAAAAATTAAAAGCCATCAAAAGAATTGAAGCAGGAGAGGCAATTAAAGTTGTTGCACGAGATTATGGAGTAGGTGAGGTAACAGTTGGAGATTGGAAAAGAAACCGCACAAAAATAGAAGAGTGGTGTATAAATCAAGTCCCCTCGTCCTCAGGAAGAAAATCAATGAAAACCGGCGACTATGAATAGGTTAACGAAGCTTTATTCATGTGGTTTAACCAACAGAGATCAAAAGGTGTGCCTCTGTCAGGTCCAATTTTACAACAGAAAGCAATAATGATTAGTAGGCAATTCCCAGAGATAGATCAGTTTACCGCCAGTTCTGGATGGCTTGACCTACCAGTCTATTACAAAAGTCAGAAGAGCGCATGGATGGATGCGACCTTATTTACTAACTGGTTTGAAGAAGAGTTCGTGCCATCTGTGACTAAATTTTTGAACAGAAACCGTCTTCCTATTAAAGCAATTTTGTTAATGGATAATGCTCCCTCTCACTCTGGAGAAGGACTTCATGTGGGTGAAATTGTTTTAAAAAATATTTCCTCCAAATGTAACCAGCATAATGCAACTTATGGATCAAGGTATCCTCGAAAACATTTTAAAAAATTATAGGCGTTTATATCTTGAACATCTGTTAGAATATACAGAAAAGGAGGATATTATCGATGGGATGAGAAAGGTTACACTGAAAAATGTTATTTACTGGGTAAGTCAAGCTTGGGATTCTGTGCGTACTACCACTATTCAAAAATCTTGGTCAAAAGTTATTGATTTTGAGGACTATAATGACAGTGAAGATGATACTTCATTAAATGAATTAGCTTTGAAATTGAGAAGCCATGGAGAAATGTGATGTTCAAATTTTGACAGCAAGATAGAAAAAAAAGAAAAAAGTTTATTTGAATTAATAATTTAGAAGAAGAAATGAGTATTGAAGAAATAACGAATGCGTTTCAGGAAACCGAAAAATCAGATGACGATGACGAAGCGGCGGTGGATGAATAGTCTCCCACTAAGATCTCTCATCAAGAAGGTTTTGCTTCTTTGGAAAAAGCTTTGAGGTATATCGAACAACAACCAGAGGCATCCCCAGCGGATGTGCTTCTTCTTAATAGATGGAGAAACATTGCAGCGAGAAAAAGAAGATGCAATATGAAACAGAAGCGCATAGATACCTATTTTATTGTTTTATAATGTATGTACCTATTTATATGTTAAAAACGTTAATACATCGGTTTAAAGTATTGGTGTTTATTTTTTGAATGAATAAAAAACAAATCCGGATTATCGGAATTTTCAGTTATCCGAGGAGGGTGCCCCCACGTTACCTCGGATAACCGGGGTTCTACCGCATTTATATATATATATATATATATATATATATATATATATATATATATATATATATATATATATATATATATATATATATATATATATATATATATATATATATATATATATATATATATATATATATATATATATTAATTTTTGTTGAATTTTTTGTCAGTGTGACAGTTTTTTTTTTACATATTTTTATTTGTTTTACCGCTTATTCTACCTTCTTCGGTAATTATCCATTTTTCATATCAAATTTCGTAAATATGTGCTACATTCCGAAAATTGGGCTCGATTTCTTTTTCTTTGCATTTATCACAAGATCTTGAAAAACACTCTTCCATTTTATTGGTACAAATTATAGTCTGAATTATTTTGGTACAAGAATTTTCTTGTCTAATTTTTTTCTTATACATGCCGCTACAAAAAGAGAAAAATTTTCATGCACCCGACAGGCACAAGTGGCACGAGCAGTAACTTTAGGTTCTTGCAGTATGCTGGGCGATATCTACTTGGTGATACTTTTGGTAGACAGAAACTCACCAGTTTATTTCTAATATCATCGATGATTATTCTTTTACCTATAAATTTATCAACAATAGCCACAGGGGATTTTACATCATTTTTCATCATTGTATTTTCCTTAAATTTTAATGATTGCATTTTTTAAAAAATTATTTAGAGATTCTGTTGACGCAATTGTTCGTTTTTTTTGTAACATATTTTTCTTTTTCTACTTGAGTGACGTTTCCCGGTCATAGCTTGTTTAGTTAAAACACTTGTTTCATTGGTTCCAGCAACAGGATGATTTTTTCCCTTAATTTTTTTTCTCTGTATTATTTTTTCTTTTCTCGCCAATATTTGCATTTGGCTCGTTGGCATCTATTAGAGAAGGCCTCAATTGGCTTAATTTTTCCCTCTAACTTTCGATTTTTATACCTTTGACGCTAAAAACATAAATATTTTTCATGAGCTTCGGGATCACGCTTTATTCTTTTCCTATATGCTTTCATTCTCTCTTTGGCCTTTTTTATCTCTCCTCGTTATGTGGTCTTGATTCAAATTGTTTTTTACTTGGCTCTTTTTCGATCGCATAACTTGTTCTATGCGTTTTTTTTTCTTTTCAGCAGCTTGCAAAGAATTATCTTTTAATTTATTTCATGTTTGATTTCCAATTTGTTTGTAATATCTGAAAGAATATACGTTTACACTGGTGTATAATATAAAATACAATAATAGTTGTCAATAGTCTATATAGTAAAATGTAAACAGTATATACGAAATCATTTCCACGTAAAGGTTATGTATCTAAAGCGAGAAAAATTTATTGTTTACTTCTTTCAAAAATTTATATAGGTAAGGAACATAAAGCAAAATAAAAACAGTGCTAGGTCTCGATGCCAATTAAAAATTAATCAATTTTATATAACATAATTATTCATTTTTTTTCACTTACTCATAATGTTAATTAATATTTTATTCAACAATAACTCGATAATGGTGAATTTATAACGGTAGGAACACGAACGGTAGGGACATTTCACACAAAAAAATTCGAATCTCGCGTTCCAATTAACTAAAATAAGTTTCCGCTCATAAAACTTTTATACCTACTAATTACTGCAATGCTAAAAATTTTAATTCTGTTTTCAATGTTTTGATAACAAGTTACCCAATCGCGCGGTAACGACAAGAGTTTTTCTATTTTGAATTCGAAACATCGCGTTTTCAGAAAACAGGACCGATACTAATACGTGAATGAAATTTACATATTTTGTTATTATCTACAGAGATCGCAAAGAATACTTGAGTCGCGCCACTTCAGTCGCGTGTAACGAGTATGAACTACAAAAGCGCGTGCTATTTTAAAATTCTCCAAATCATGGACACTATTTATTTGTTCTTCAAATTTTTTATAAATATACCGTGTTTACATTGAGTCTTGATCTAGATCTTTAAAAAAAGTAAACACTGCATATCTCAACGATCGGAATCATTTTCGTGCGAAATTTCGATTTTATACAGCGAACGGTAAGGACAAAAAGCCTTATTTTCATTTGATAACTCGAAACAGGAACACTTTTTCAGAGACCTCGATTACGGAGTTTATAGATAATTCCGTTCACGAGTTTTCTGTAATTACCAGAAACTATAGTAAGCTTTCATCTCTATCTAGGGGCTATGGACATAAAAACTTCCATTATTTTGACAATCACCCATATATATATATATATATATATATATATATATATATATATATATATATATATATATATATATATATAGCTTATGAAAATTCTCGATAAAAGCTAGGGGACGTGGGACGTGTTGAAAAATAAATCTATGATGTCTATTTAAAGAATCCTGGAACATTCACGCAAACCAATGGAAATAATCTTCTTACTTCAGCAAACCAATTAATGTGTAATAATATTACGTTTGCTTTATTTTTCTTTATCCATCCCTCGATAGGGATTTTTACCCTTTTTACTCTATCTCTAATAAGATATATTACCGGCGATGTTATATTATCCCAGGAGTCAAAATACACATTGTATTTCACGGTATTAACTACTACCTGAAAATATATTCAATACCCTACTAATTGCCAGAATGGAACCAGCGACCATCGGTTTACTATACAGACTCTTAATCCACTACACCACCGAGGACAGGCTTTAACTGACGTTAAGGGCCGACTAAAAATTTCTTGAATCAAGGTGTATCTAGCTGACAATCTGCACAAAATAATAAACTTACCGTAATATGAGATGCATTAATATATCCATACTTATTAGTTTTGGTAGGTGTGAGTCGCAGTCGGTTATCGTCATATGGCAGAACGTCCTTAAATCGATTAAACATGCTGTTTTCAGGTAGCAATGCAGTTGTAAAATTCGCATTTTGTTTCTTTTTCGGAATTTTGTCAAATTCAAAAAATAATTGGCTATCTGCTAACTTATTTTCCAAGAGTTGGCACTATAAATAAAAATTAGTTTAATAAATAAATCCGTCAGTTTAAAAAGAAAATCATTTACACATATGTAACGAAGGACAGTGCAACGTATTCTCCACTGTTACATTTAATTAGTGTTTTGTAAACAGATAAGCAAGAATACTCTCATGCACCCACAAAACAGTGATTACATACAAAAATAGTAAACAAAAAACTGAATTTTGAAGATTTATCCCATTTTTGTTTTTTATGTATGTATAAGAAAACCGAGTTTCTTTATGAAATAGATTACTTAATTCTCTTGTACTACCTATACATTTCACTATATATATATATATATATATATATATATATATATATATATATATATATATATATATATATATATATATGTATATATATATATATATATATACATTGTTTAGACATAATATAAATCATAAGGACGTGAATCTAACGAAATATTATATTATACTGATTTTATCTGATGTCATTGATTATTAACTCCACATTCACATTTTTATAATACAGTATAATCAATAAAACAAAACTACACTACAAAACAAAAACTTGAAACGTTAATGAGAGCTTCGGTAAGTCCCACTTAAGCTAATTTAACTATGGATTTTGTAGTGCAAAAGGCTTCAACGAATTAATTTGCATAGTATAGAAAACTAATAGAATAATCGAAATTATATTAAAAATCAATTACACAGTTAATACCGTATTTCAAATTATAATTCCGATCATCCTCTGGATTCTACAATAAATCTTAAATAACATAACAATAAAATATAGAGACATATTTTAAACAATATTTTAGGAACTGAATATGTTTTTTTTAAATGATACATATACAGGATGATTTTTGAATTTTAGTCAGAACTCTAAATACACTAATATAAAATTCCTTGGATCTAAATTTAATATTCATGGGATAGTTAGATCGGAACAATATTTTTCACATTTGTTAATAGTTTAACAAAAGAGTCTTAAATGTGGGCGAGTAAAACAATTGATAATATATTTTCATTCATTCAACACCGCATTTGTACCGCCATGCGCCGCTGCTAACAACTGCTAGTTAAAAAAAGTAAAAAGGAAATAAATAAAATGATAAAACACATATATGTAAAATTACAAATATCTTCTACCAACAACTTGAAAAACAAAAATTTCCTGTAATTCTTGATAGTGTCATGATACACACTTTAGTTACAATTCAACAAACATCATGACGCCTAGATACTAATTGGGACGGATCAACTACAATTTTGGAGTGGGTCTGGAAAAAAAAGTTTTCTGAAAACTTTTATATAGGCTATATTTGGTGCTTTCGGATCCCAACCAACCGATCATTGTTTATGAAGCGTTAAATATTTAAAAATAATTGGATGACGTATGATATTCTTTATCTCTACACTCTACCTGATCAAGTATTAAGGAGTTAACTTGATATGCCTTTATATGATTTTTATAACCTAAGGTATTTTAAAATAAACATAACTTGGTCTTGACCTTTTGTCCCATTTCATTCTAGATTAACTCGATATAAACACAACATAATTATGCCAGAAACACTTAACTAATAAGAATCTAGGTATTTTTTGTTGAATACCAATTGTTTATTTAATTCAATTTTTAATTTTTGAAAACAGCTCCACTCTAAAGAAAATTAAGTTAACGTTAAAAAGTATCGCAAAGTTTCAAAATTTAAAAATTAGTGACAAAAATATTTTTTCATTTAATTTTGTATGTATATTTTAAAATTTATTTATTGATTTATTTAACTATAACATCTCGTTATTTTACGTATATCTTCGAAAATAAAAGGTTTTATTCACCCTTTCGATACAATTCCATAAAACTATCCTTTAATTGTTTTTTTTTTTCAGCTCCTATAGTTTCTGAAATTGCAATACATCCAGCACCAATTTGAGACATAGTATTTTGCATTGTGCTAACCTTGAAAATCAACCCAATTCCTATGGAGGAATAACTGAGCGTTCTACAAATGTAGAAAGAATATGAGAAATATACCAGGAACTGTTTTGTGTGTTTTCTTAATTTTGTTAATTAAAATGTTTAATTACTGTTAATTCAAATAATAGGTGTACTCTTTAGAAAACAAATTATATTCGTCTCGTAAAGTTCATACAGCCGTAATGCCTTTTTACGTACTACTCAACCAATTGTTAAAACAAAATATCTTCCAGGTCGTGTGATTCCCCTAACACCTAATTTATTATCTTCCGCCTCGTATGAGGATCGAAAAGAAATCCCCAGGCTGACACGGCGACCGTGCTGATGCGTCACATTTCGGCCATCCTGTATATTATTCTGCCCTCGTTGTAGTTAGGGGCTCTTCTGGGACTTAGGACAGAAAACTAATGGTAGTATCGGGTACAAGCATACCTCTTCATACGAGTATATACAAGTAAATGCGGAGTTTATTAATTATTTGCAATTCTTTACTTTAACCAAAATATAGAAAATAAAAGTTCTAAGGTCCATTATTAGCCCCTTATACGGTCCCCATCTGGGGAGCGAAACATATTCGCTTCACAACTTTCCAAAAAATCTCGACTCTCCAAATCCTCCTTATCTCTTATGACATTGTTGTCACTATCAGACCCATCGCTATCGCTTACACAACCTCAATAAGACCTGAGGGAATCGACAGCGACCAGAGTGCTAAAATTCTTATAGCGATCACCACTATCATCACATTATAAGGACCAGAATAATTTTTGTTTAACTTTTTACTCACAACTTTTTCACTGCAGGAAATGCCTCCACTCTACAAGACTAAATCACCTTTTTTGTATTGTCTTGGTGCTTTTCTCTGAGAAAGAGATTTCTATGGGCATCTGAACGTCTCATACCGAAATTGACTGAAGTAGAACAAGTTTCTAAATTATTCAAAAGATTTCCTTTATATCCAAACAAAAGCTCAGACGGGTTATGCTTTGGCTCTTTAAAGTATTATTTATTGTCCAAATAATTTCCTTCGACCATCATCACCGCCTGCAGTTCTTAGGACATCTAACAAAGTGCGATGAAACCTTTCCACTTGCGTTTTTTTTATGGGTCTAGCACACGTGCTGCAAAGAAGTCCCTAAAGCGCTACAGGAGCGACACGTGTGCGGAAAAAAGCGATTCACGATGTTCTTGAATCGCTGTAAATTGTACTCGGTGGGAAACACAGTTCTGGGTAAGCCATTCCAAAGGGATGATGTTCTCCATATAAAAAACTGCTTGAAAAGCGTTGTACGAGGAGTAACAAGCTGAACCTCGTACGGATGTGAAGTATCAGCGCGACGTGTACTTCTAACATGCACCGCTCTAGGAGGAATTAAGCGGGCTACATCCTTCGAACACTCTCCATTACAATACTTGTAGAATAGACTCAAGTCGCCAACCGTTCTTCGATGTTCGAGCGAATCAAGGCCGCCGGTCAGTTCTGGGTCTCCAATCAGACGAACGGCCCTTTTCTGAACAGAATCCAACAAATGCAGTGTACGTTTGAAAGCGGAGCCTCAAACATGGGAACAGTATTCCATAGTTGGTCGAATTTGAGCTTTGTAAAGAATTCACAGTTGCTGTGGAGTGTAAAGCTTTCTGGTTCGAAATAATATTCCTAACTTTTGAGAAGCTCTCCTTGCTATGCCTGCAACATGTTCATGCCAGGACGTATTTGCTCCCAAATTAACACCCAACAAATTGAATGAGGATGCTAGGGGAATGGAGTGCCCCGACATAACTGTCGGCTTCAGCAACGTTAACTTTTTTAGAAAAAACTGCCGCCTGGGTTTTTGTAGCGTTAAATTCCACTTGGTTACTGTCACCCCAAGATAGAATTTCTTCCAGGTCTTTGTTAAGTTGAATGACTTCCTGCTGTCTGCGGATATTCGCCTGAGCAGCCGATGTCCGAGCGTTCAAAGTAAATGAAGAGATAAGCGTACTGTCATCTGCAAAGCTGTAGATTGGATTCCCGGTCTTTTCCAGCAGATCGTTAATGTAAATGAGAAAGAGAGTAGAAGACAGTATGGAGCCTTGGGGCACACCGGCGTTAACAGTAAAGGTGTTAGAAAGAAATCCGTCGACTGCGACTCGTAAAGAACAGGAAAAAACAACAACAGAAAAAGGAAACATGAGAGCCACAAACAGAATTTTTCAGACATACCATAAGAGCGGTCGAATGACTTGGATATGTCAAGAGCAACCGCTCGAGATTCTCCGAGGTGTTCAATTGCGTTGTTCCAAACATGTGTTACATAAGTCAGAAGATCTCCTGTTGATCTATGTTTACGAAAGCCATATTGGTGATCGCTAATAATGTTGAATTCTTCAAGGTATTGTAGAAGATGCTGATTGACAGCCTTTTCCATGACTTTTGTTATTATTGAAAGCAGTGCGACTGGTCGGTAGTTGTTTGGCAAGGTTTTCTTGCCTTTTTTAGGTGTCGGCTGAACTGTGGCACATTTCCAGCAGGAAGGAAATATTCCCTTTCTGTAGGATAGCTTGAAAAGTCTACAGAAAACTGGTGTTAGTTCCTTTGCACAGTTTTTGAGAACTATGGCAGGTATTCCGTCAGCGCCAGAAGCTTTTTTTGTTGTCTAGCTTCATTAAAATACGTTTTATGATACGCTGTCTGAAGACAACATCGGGCATCCTTGACTGCACTATGGGAATAGTAGGTGGTGTTTTTCCTTGGAAATCGGCAGTTGAATGCGAAGCAAACAGTTCAGCCAACAAGTTTACTTTCTCAACAGGTGTCGTTGCGATAGAACTATCTGGCCGTGTGAGTGCTGGTATGGTGGATTTGGTGAAATTTTGACTGACCTTAGCGACTGACCAAAAGGACCTGGAGTTGTTGGGACAAGCGAGAAGTTTGTTTCTAATTCGCTGATTGTGTGCCTCCTTGGTTTCGTCGATAATTTCTTTGCATCTGTTCTGGGCACGAACAAAGGTGTTACGATTTATGGTATTAGGATTTTCACGCCATTGTCGGTAGGCAAGATGTTTAGAAGCAACAGCTTCTTTGCATTTTCGGTCAAACCAAGGCTTGCCGTTAGAAGGACATTTCTTCGAAAATGGAATGTGAGCCTCCATACCAGCAAAGATAACATCGGAAACCTCCCTGGCGCAGTCAGATGGGTCGTCGGATCGAAAACAAACGTCTAACCAAGGGAAAGTTCGAAAATATTCCGTGAGATCTTCCCATTTAGCAGATTTGTAATGCCAAATCTTGCGCGGTTCAGGCGCCTCTCTGTCACTGACTGGGAGGACACTCGATGTCGAAAGCAGTTTATGGTCGGAAGAACCCTACGGCGGATTTACGGTCACTTTATAAATCTCCGGATTGGTTGTTAAAAACAGATCAAGAAGACTGGCGAACTCCCCGTCTCAAACAGGGATCCGTGTTGGTTGGTCAATAAGCTGAGTCAAGCCACAACTGATTGAGAATGCTTCAGCTTCACGTCCTTGTTCGTCGGTAGTATTTGAATATTTAAGCCAGTTGATGTTGTGGACATTAAAGTCACCAGGATGGCAATTTCGGCATTTGGATAGTTAATTTGTAAATGATCAATGGTGTCTGCAAGACAAGCGAAAAGTGTTCTAAAGTTAGTATCACTTTGCGGTCGATAGAGGATGCAGATGAACCTTGTGGTTTGTTGAGTAGTTATTTTTAACCACATAACGTATAACATACCGTCGCGCAATCTGTGATAATTTTAAATTTTTGACCCATCGGGTAAATTCGAAAAGTTTTAGACTTTTAACCAGTTCATAGCTATGATAGAACTGTTCGGCAGCGGACGTTACACGACTAAAATACGCGACCGGTTTTAAACTTTTGTTTTATTAAATTTGGAAAAATATCCCTCCCAGTCCTTTCGAGCTAGCATCTGTATGAATACAACAAGATTAGCTGATAAAACTATAAACTTCAACAGCTCAGCTATAACGAGATATCAAAATAATGTAGAAGAAATGTACAAAGCCACTTGAAGTACATACTTTCATTTGAGTTCGACCTATAATAATCCGCAAAATGAGAACTGCCCAATTGGCACGGACAGCAGATGCAAGTATCGCTGTGCGCAAACTGAAGGATTCGATATGACAAAATTCAAATATGACTATCCTCCGCTAGAGCCAAAAATTCAAGAAGATTTAAAACTAATTTATACAGATTTGAGCAAACGTAATCTATTAGAAAGGTGCAATAAAAGTAATACACAGAACAATAAGGAACGTTATAATGGCTTGCTGCGGCATGTTCCTCCCAAACACCTCCACAGTGGTCTCAAAACAATTAAACTAGTCAATTTTTTAGCTACTTGTATTTTTAACGATGGATTTAAGTTTAATTACAAGAATGTTCGAAATCATGAGAAACATTGTTGGGTACTTGGCTCAGGATTATGCTAACAGCACATATTGGAACGCATAAAACAGGCTGAGATCTCACACCACGAGGCGTCAAAAGAGGGTCGGACGGCTCGTAAAAAAGCAGAATAACTGTAAGTATGAGAAATTTAATTTTATTGCTAAAAAATCACTAGTTAAATCTTTAAACGCGTTTATCTCAAAAATGCATTTTTTTAAATTTGCTGCATCTATAACTGGAAAACAATTTATTGTATCGACTTAAATTTTTTCTGCATTTTAAGGACATGTTTTGTCGTGCCAGGAACCATGGATTTTTTGAATAGACACTTTATTGGCAAAAATTTTATACTTTTTTTTCTAAATGTCGCCATTCTTATAATTTTCAATATTTTTTTAAATCCATGGTTGATGGTACAAAAAATTATATCTATTTTAATAATCATTTTGTTTTTTTTTATTCCAGGCAATATAGAGGCGCTAATCATGGCAGCAATGCAGCTACTTTTTTTTCATCTGCCCCTTACTGGAGTATAAGTCCCGTAAATTATCCTTATTTTTAAGTAATTATACTGGTATAGCCCCTTAAAATACTCAAAACATCGTTTTTCGTTCCTAAATCTATATCTGCAATTATATCGACCTCACTGATAATAAAACACTTAGTTCAAGTTAGTTCAGGTTCCAGGTCATCTCCTGATCTCCCATGTTGTAAACTGGTATCACGCCCTTGAAGCCTCGTAGCACCGGAATACATACTAAATTCTTTCCTATTTGAAAATGCTTGTGTCCATATATATGTCTTCACGGTCACCGATGTTACTTATGTTAACCTCCACCATCATTGTTAATTTGGGATATAGGGTGACATTCTCCGAAATAAAAATATGCGGTCGCACTTCCGTTCCATCAAGGATAATCTCGTTCAGTAAGTCACAGTTACTTTTGAGTAATTTAGCTTTACCCGAAGAAACAACAAGTGACACTCCTTCAGCGTTGATAATCGGCTGGCTAATGATCATCACAAAATTGTCCATATTACCGCTTGTTACCAGGGCAAAAGATTCGGTTTGGAAGCCGTTGATCTCGAAAACGAATTGAGTTACACTTTCGGCTTGGATTACTGATCCTCCAAAGGCTTTTAATGAAGTCGATGTTGGGTACACTTGGAGCTTGAGTTCATCTAGTGAATGATGTTTTATGCCATTTATAAAGCACTCCTTAATATATATTTTATTAATTTCCTGAGTGGTGATCAAATGGATAGATTTGAATTCGTTTCCTTCCATCGATTCGAAATCTAAAATTTTCTTTTTTATGCCCAAAACGATTACAAAGGTACCACCGCATGCGTCCTTTACGGCGAGAGTCCTTGGCAATATGGCGGAATTTTCTACAGGCGAAACATTCCCTCGGCTTCTGTAGATTCATTTCTAACCTAGGCCTTTTAAATTTCGGTTCTTCCCTAGGGCTTTGATAATTTTCCAGGAGCGCGATAAATCCTGCGTAAAGTTTGTCAGGTGTCGAATATTGGAACGTCCTGGCGTTGGCCTGAAGCTCCAGTGGCAATCCCTTAACAAGGCAAGAAATTGCGGCTTCATCGTCTAGTCGCCATTGCTGGATAAGGGCTAATTTCTCATAGTAATAATGGATCATCGTTTCCCCCGGCCTTTTCACGTGCATAATCAACTCCTCTAATACCGTTGCATAAATACTGCATCTGGGAAATGCACGCTTCAACGCTGTTTTCCACTCATCCCAAGTTTTCCGATAATCCTCTAACCTGTTAAACCAATTCGACTACCTTAGTTTTTGTTGCATAAGAGCCAAAAGTTTACGATTGAGTTCATTTTTACTGTCACTCATTTTAAAATGTTTCGTAAACCGAGTGAAAAGGGGCACCACGGCACGTGAAGTTACTTAATCCCACTTCAGATGATAATTAAATTGTTAATTACTAAAAATTTAAATAATACGCGTACTTTCTAGAAAACAAATTAATTATAGCATTAATGCTCTTTTACACACTACTCAACCAACTTTTAAAACAAAACATCTTATCCAGGTCATGTGATCATATCACCAAACTTATTATCTTCCGCCTCGTATGACGATCGAAAAAAAATCCTCGGGATGGAACGGCAATCGGGCTGATGCGTCACAATATAGTCGGATAATAATTTTTTCAAAGAGTTAATTTAGTTTATTATTGAAACATTAAAATAATGAGGTGGAGGTAGTGAGAAATTTATGCTACTTAATAGGGTAAATCAAATATCCGAATGTCAGTCTTATTTAATGAAAGATAATGTTACTGTAGATAGCAAAATAAACAAACATCACATGAAGTATGCTGCTCAGAATTTACTTATTGTTAATGTTTTGTTGATGAAATTTAAACTTGGCCTCGGCCATTGTGAATGCTGAGGATTTGATTATTTTTTTCTTAACCACGTAATTACATCGATGTTATTTTTATTATTTTATGCTTTATTCTGAAAAAAAAAGTTTATAATTTAACAAACTATTTTATTTATTTTGCGGAAATCAAAGATAATATTACATTAACAAGTCAGAAGTGGGATTTAACACTAAACACAAGTCGTGAAGTTGAGTGATTCAGTAGTGCTGGTGGCAATCATAAATAATGTGAGGTGAATGTTGCAAGTGACATTATAGCTTTATTAAATTTACGGTGGGATCCCTCAGCTTATAAAAAACACACAATTAATAAAATTCAAATCCTGATTATAAATAGATACAGATAGATACAGATTTTGTTGCTCGTCTCCGTTTTTTGTATCCAGTTAAATTTGAACTCGGGTGGTTTGATCTGTGAGACTATCAGCTTAGTTTGGGAGTTGTATAACAGACATATTGATACCCTTTGAAAAGTCTTTAGTTTCTAATGCTATTTGATTTTTAACTTTGGTATTTGCTGGAAAAATTACGATACCTGTCTTATAAAAAAAGACAAATAATTATTGCTACTCAAAAAGAGTAATTAGAATTGGTCCTAATTCTAATTTGGGTCGACACCATATAAACTGAGAACACCCGTGCTTTTATAAGCTTCTACTAAAAAAATAAAATATTACATTTCTCTAACTAATTTAATATCTATTATTTCTTTGAAAGATTTTTTAAATTGGTAGAAAAAATATTAAATTATACATACGATTTTTTGAGTCTAAGAGAGGACCCACAAAAATGCCATTGTATTTCCCAAATTCCTTATACGCAAAAGTCTAGTTAAGGAACAAATTGCTGATTACATTAACGTCTTGCTTCCAAAAAATATATGTAAAATTAAAAAATTATGAACATTAACCTAGAGCCTATTTCCCATAAGATGTGATAAAAATTGGACCAGAATTAAGATAAATTCTAACGAAATATATATTTTTTTATGGGTCTAGCACACGTGCTGCAGGGAAGTCCCTAAAGCGCTTTAGGAGCGGCATGTGTGCGGAAAAAAAAGCGATTCACGTTGTTCTTGAATCGTTTTAAATCATACTCGGTGGGAAACACAGCCCTGGGCAAATTATTCCAAAGGGATGATGTTCTCCATATAAAAGCATGAAAAGCGTTGTACGCGGAGTAACAAGCTGAACCTCATACGGATGTGAAGTATTAACGCGACGTGTATTTCTAACATGCACCGCTGTGGGAGGAATTAAGCGGGCTACATCCTTCGAACACTTTCCATGAAAATACTTGTAGAGCAGACTCAAATCGCCAACCGTTCTTGGACGTTCCAGTGAATCAAGGCCGCCGGTCAGTTTTGGGTCTCCAATCAGACGAACAGCTCTTCTCTGAACAGAATCAAACAAAAGCAGTGTATGTTTGGGAGCGGAGCCCCAAACATGGGAACAGTATTCCATAGTTGGTCGAATTTGAGCTTTGTAAAGAATTAACAGTTGTTGTCGAGTGTAAAGCTTTCTGGTTCGAAATAATATTCCCAACTTTTGAGAAGCTCTCCTTGCTATGCCTGCAACATGTTCATGCCAGGACATATTTGCTACCAAATTAACGCCCAACAAATTGAGTGACGATACTAGGGGAATGGAGTGCCCCGACATAACTGTGTCGGGTTCAGCAACGTTAACTTTTTTAGAAAAATCTGCCGCCTAGGTTTTTGTAGCGTTAAATTCCACTTGGTTACTGTCACCCCAAGATAGAATTTCTTCCAGGTCTTTGTTAAGTTGGACGACCTCCTGCTGTCCGCGGATATTCGCCTGAGTAGCCGATGTAGGAGAGTTCAAAGTGGATGAAGAAATAAGCGTACTGTCATCTGCAAAGCTGTAGATTGGATTCCCGGTCTTTTCCAGCAGATCGTTAATGTAAATGAGAAAGAGAGTAGGAGACAGTAGCCTTGGGGCACATCGGCGTTGATAGTGAAGGTGTTACGAGAGAAATCCGTCGACCGCCTTTCGTAAAGAACGCTCTCTGAGGAAACATGAGAGCCACAAACAGAACTTTTCAGAAATACAAGAACGTAGCTTAGCCAACAGTCCATCGTGCCAAATACGGATGAATGCCTTGGATACGTCAAGAGCAACCGCTCGAGATTCTCCAAAGTGTTCAATTGCGTTGTTCCAAACATGTGTTACATAAATCAGAAGATCTCCTGTTGATCTATGTTTACGAAAGCCATATTGGTTATCGCTAATAATGTTGAATCGTTTAAGATATTTTAGAAGATGCTGATTGATAACCTTTTCCATGACCTTCGATATTATTGAAAGCAGTGCGACTGGTCGGTAGCTATTTGGCAAGGTCTTCTTGCCTTTTTTAGGTATCGGCTGAACTGTGGCACATTTCCAGCAGGAAGGAAATATTCCCATTCTGTAGGATAGGTTGAAGAGTCTACAGAAAACTGGTGTTAGTTCCCTCACACAGTTTTTGAGAACTATGGCAGGTATTCCGTCAGCGCCAGAAGCCTTTTTGATGTCTAGCTTGATTAAAATACGTTTTATGATACGCTGTCTGAAGACAACATCGGGCATCCTTGACTGCAATATGGGAATAGTAGGTGATGTTTTTCCTTGGAAATCGACAGTAGAATGGGAAGCAAAGAGTTCAGCCAACAAGTTCGCTTTCTCAACAGGTGTCGTTGCAATGGAATTATCTGGCCGTGTGAGTGGTGGTATGGTGGATTTGGTGAAATTTTGATTAACCGCCGTAGCGACTGCCCAAAAAGACCTGGAATTGTTGGGACAAGCAAGAAGTTTGTTTCTAATTCGTTGATTGTGTGCCTCCTTGGTTTTATCGATAATTCCTTTACATCTGTTCCGGGCACGAACAAAGGTGTTACGATTTATGGTGTTAGGATTTTCACGCCATTGTCGGTAGGCAAGATGTTTAGAAGCAACAGCTTCTTTGCATTTTCAGTCAAACCAAGGCTTGCCGTTCGAAGGGCATTTCTTCGAAAAAGGGATGTAAGCTTCCATACCAGCTGAAATAATATTGGAGACCTCCCTGGCGCAGTCAGATGGATTGTCAGATCAAAAACAAACGTCCGTCCAAGGGAAAGTTCGAAAATATTCCATGAGATCTTCCCATTTAGCAGATTTGTAGTGCGAAATCTTGCGCGGTTTAGGCATCCCTCTGTCACTGATTGGTAGGATACTCGATGTCGGAAGCAGTTTATAGTCGGAAGAACCTAACGGCGGATTTACGGTGACCGTGTAAATCTCCGGATTGGTGGTTAAAAACAGATCAAGAACACTGGCGAGCTCCCCGTCTCGATCAGGAATCCGTGTTGGTTCGTCAATAAGCCGAGTTAAGCCACAACTGAGAATGATTCCTAGTTCGTCGGTAGTATTGAATATTTAAGCCAGTTGATATTGTGGACATTAAAGTCGCCCAGGATGGCAATTTCGGCACTTGGATAGTTAATTTGTAAATGATCGATGGTGTCTGCAAAAGAAGCGAAAAGTGTTCGAAAGGATGAACCTTGTGGTTTGTTGAGTCGTTATTTTTAACCACATAACATCAAAGTTTGGGGGTTCGAGAGCCTCTTCTCGTTGGCAAGAGAGGTTGCTTCTGACAAAAAGACAGGTTCCAAAGTTACGCCTAAATCGGGAATAGGAGTCGTATCCAGGATAACGATAGTTGACTGTGCTGGTCGATGAACTGACCTTGGTTTCACAGAGAGCGAGTAATGAGGTTATTTGATTGCAGTATCTATATTACTCCACCATTTTAAATATTTTTTTTTATTCTTTTATGAGCAAAGCACACATGCCGCAGAGAACTCTCTAAAGCGTTACAGGGATGACGCGAGTATTAAATATTTGAAATAAATACACCCAACACGATCCTTCTTTATTTTTATATACAATGTAGTATTCCAGAATTCCAGGTTCCAATAAAATTATGCCAAATAAAGAAAAATCTGATATAGGGGATGTGCAAAAATAAAAATTGTAATCTGATATAATCAACATTCTCTGAAATTAATAACTTGGAGATAACAGAATTAACGACAAATAAAGCGAGTAAAAAATTCATTGACTTTTTAAAAGTTATAGCTGCTAATAAATTCGAACCTCAAAATTGAAAATTTGTGATTATTTCCATATATATAGCTCACACACTATAATTTCTGCGAAAAAACTTTTTTTACTCTAAAGTGTCGACGCATTGTTGATTTTATTGGATCATGTATTTTATTTTTTCCCATCTAGTAAATTTTTTAGGTCAAAAAATGTTTTTTTTAATACATTAACTTAATGATAATGGCGTTTTTGAAAAATTATGAACAAAACAATTTCACCTTTTTATCATTCTTTATATACAATATGTCGTGCGGTAACATTTTTATCCATTTTTTCAATTATTCAGGGCCAACATTACAATATTTTTAATAGGTAGTATACATCAATTTGTTAAACTGAAAAAACCCCAGACACAAAAAAAGAATAGACAGAGCATGTCATTCAAAGCTTCCCACCAAATCACTGATCCATTAGAAACTGTAATCAGTGTGGTAAGGACGAGTAGAAAACACAGGACAAAATTTCAACGTTGTCTTATGCAAAAAAATAACGTATCCAGCGTCCGCACAGCGCCGCTAAAAACCTATATGATCACACGTGATCTGCTAGTAAAACTTGTTGGGAATGCGTACATAGTTACCACATTCCACCAAATCACAGTAAACCCAATACAGTAGCAAAAGTGAGCTTCAAATTGGTGCTGAGATTTTGACGGCGCGTGCGTCGGCGGATCCCTCTTTTAAAATGGTCTCTCAATGTTTACGTCTGATCTCGGCATGTGTCTTTTGAAATGTAATGTCGATCGTTTCTTGATGCGACTGCAGATTATATGAATTTAAAGATAGAAGGAAGAGAAAGCTGGCATAAAAAGAGAAATAAAAAAGTTTGTAGGTGAAGATAATCGAAAAGGTTGTTAAACAATTTATATAATTATGGGGATAGGAGGTTATTGTTGTGCCGTTGACATTGTAAAAATAATTCAAAAAGTAGGCCGGGAATGAGTGTCTTCTTCTTCCCCAAAGATGTTGAAAGGTAAGTGAAAATCACTTAATCACAATCACAAAAAGAACTGCGTAAGAAATCGTCCGCGTATTTTTTTTTTTAATTCGTCGGGCTTAGCTTGAATATAATTCTGCCTGCTAGAAAAGAATACTCCGTGTGTCAAAGGCTAATAACACAGGTAAAGAACCTTATAAGAATCGGATTTTATTGTAGTTACAATGAGGTCCAATCAAGCCCAGAAACATTCAATTCGTATTCGGACATAAAATTCGTTGCTGAATTCAAATAAGTATTAAAGAATTTAGATTCCAGTTTCAATTTTCACTTATGGGCCTTACAGAATCCCAACAAAGCGTTTGGTCCAAAATCTGATATACCAATTTAATTCCCTGGAGAAAATGCTAGAACTTTTGTCTGCAACATTTTTTTCTGACAATGCCTTCCTGTCAAGTTTTCCACTTATAATCATCTCTTTTCTAACAAAGTACTCCATTCTTTTTGTTTTTTTTTTATTTCTCAAGCTGCATTAACTTGACATTTTATAAAATAAAAAATTTTCAAACATTTGTATAATATCTATGATTTTCAATGATAAAACTTTGCACAGTAAAATTACTTCTATTTAAAATCTCCCGCTGGTCCCCCTTTTAACATGGCGGACTGCGACCTCTTGAAAACTGAGATCTGATTTTCCTATATAGTTACCCCTGAGTTTCGCTACTGTATTGTGTTTACTGTGACCAAATCGTAACTCATTGTTTCCAGTCACCCTTCCTTCCTTCCATTGTCAATGTTAAATGTAAACAATCAAAACCTTGGAGAAAACTATGTTTTTTGACTGGATAAAAATATTATTCTTTCTTTTTACATATATTAGGTTTTATATACCACACGTACAATCATTAAACTCTCGACAAAACAATGTAACAGCAGAGTTTAGTGAATAATTTTTTTATATAGACGTTGACTGTACGTTATTTTGTTGTCACAATAACATATCATTTTGTAACATATGTTTATGGTGACTATCACATAATATTATCCAATAGATGTTTTTTCGTTAACGTGCAAACAGCGGATAGCTACATGTTGTTTCTTTAAGAAAATACCTGCTTCTGAATATTAATACAATACAAAGGGTTGCTTCTACATATAAAATAAAATTCATAAACTAAGTTGCAGAAATTATTAATTACAACAAATAAACAAGAAATTTCCTGAAAAGAAGCTCCTTATTTTGAATAGTTATCACGGAATCGCTCGTATAAAAAATGACGTTTTACTTCCGTTATATTTATTAATACGTTAGATGAAATTGGCCAAAATGGATCATTTTAGAAAACACAGAAACAGGTCTATTTTAATGAAGAGTCTATCTACTGAATTGTATATCTCTTCACGTGGTGGACCTCCAGTATCGAAAACTCCCAGAAATAAAATACCTCATTTGTCGTCATGCAACATAGAAGTTTTAAACTAGATTAGTAATTTATATTAACTTTGGACATCAACACCTGTAAACAAATGAGAAGAATTCAAGTAATATTTTCGAACTTCCCTTGGCTAAGGGTTTGTCTTGACTTGGAAAATCCATCAGAATTGAGCTCAAATAGGTAACGAACCCAAGGAAGTATAAAATCCCAAAGGTTCAAAATCATTTTCGTCGGTTGCTAAAGTAGTTAGCGAAACAAAAGTTACGCTTATACTGTCAAACAAAAAAACTTGTTTAAATGGCCAACCAGCTGAAGTCTTGCCATCATTGTCAATTTCCAAGAAAAAACTACCCATTATTCCAAATGTGCAATACATCGTTTTTAGACAACGTGTCATAAAACGTATCTTAATAATACCTAAAAAATCTCTGGTCCTGGTGACCTGTTATCGTACTTAAAAAAAAGGTACCAGTGAACGTTTATTATAATTACCAACTCGGCTTATTTATTATATTTCTTATGATATTATTTATGCCTGCCGAGTCTTCTGAGAGACTCTCCTTTGTAGGTAACAATGGCTGGATTTCTTTTCGACACCTTCACTATTAATACCGGTGTACTTCAGAGCTTCGTACTTTCTCCTATTTTCTTTCTTCTTTAAACTAATGATCTGTTGAAAATATCAATCAATCTATAGTTTTGCTGGTGATGAGAGATGTATTCCTTCATATAGTTTGGGCTCTCGAAGATCATATGCCGATGTAAAATCTGCAGACAGTACGAAATTTTACAACTGAACAAAAATGTAGAAGAAATTCCTCCTTAAAGTGACAGTAACTAAGTAGAATTTAAAGCTACAAAAACCCAGGAAGTTTCTAAATTTCTAAATTACCGCCAATCGACACGGTTAGTTGCAGCAGCCAGTTGCCACCAATTTTTCCAGCTTCCTACATCCCGAAAAGACCCAGAAGAAACTCTTTCGGACGGTTTTGTCGTATCAACGAATAGTACCTTTAATGTTTTTAGTTGTACATAGCAAAATACTCAAAAAACAGTGCGTGAGTAGATGGGACTAAATACATACGGTAATTTGTGGCACGACAAAGTTACATTAATGATTAAAGACCACTACAGAACCAGACATAGCTAAAATGGGACACTATTTTACCGAGATCGTCATTCAACTTGCTAGGCGTTAAGTTGGAAGCAAATAATCACGTTGCATAAAGAAAAATTATGATAAGCTTATTTCATACTAGAAAGCTATACTCTCTACAACAGCTTTTAATATTATACAAAGCTCAAATTCGACCAAACTAGCATGATTGAGGTTCTGCTCCTAAACATATTCTGCATATATCAGATATTATCCAGAAGAAAACCATTCATCTGACTGAAAATCCGGACCTCACGAGAAATCTTGATAGAATATAATATAGAAGAACAGTTGGTGACTTAAAATGTCAGTCAGCAGGATGCAATGAGAATGACAGTATGAGAAACAGGTTATTCTTATTTTTAATAAAGAATTTAGTGCTAGAAACTTGACAGGTGCCACTACCTGTCAAGTTCATAAAAAAATAAATCATTTTATTCCCTTTAAAGGAAAATTTTAAAAATGCTGAGAGACGGGTCTAATCATTTCTAACAGAGATTTTATATACAGAATTTCATATCCCCAACTTTAAGAACTTAGAAGACATAAAAATACTTTAAAAATGACCTTCGACCCATTAACTAACCTTAAGAGCAAAATTCCGAAAAATATCACTCCAGTAATTAAAAAAAAATATTTACCCATAATTTATCTATAACATAAAAGTTATATATTCAATTAATCAAATTCGTTCGTTACCCCCACGAACTAATATAACTGAGATCAGAGATAACGAAAAAAAGCTCTAACCTTCGAATTTGCTGATCCTAGTGGCCCTAAAAATTAGCATATCACTTTGTAAGGTATTATATATTGAAACCTACTTCTCCCAAAACCCAGTCCGGTTGTATAGATATGACGATGGTTTACGCTTCGTGAAACAATACAAAAGTACAATCTACATAAGGAAATAAGTTCATTCTTTATTTTAAGTAACATATGTTAGGTATACCAAGTTTGGAATAGAAATCTTACTTCGGTCAGGAGTTATAGAGGCAACAGAGAGACGAAAAATCACCCACCACCAAATATGATAAAAAATATATTTTAAGAGCTTCAAAACACATAAATCTTAGTGCTTTTTTACGAATTTCTTTTACACATTTTCTTTATTAAATTTTGGATGGATATCCAATCGAAGGATATATTACGGATGAGTGCAACCCCGAAATTTAAGATTTTGATATTTAGGCTTATACATATGGCAGTCTGCATGTCCTGACAAAACTATTTTAGTCGTAGTAAATAAGTAAAATGGAAAAAATTTAAAGGCGTATCAGCAAATGATTCACTTAACGTTCTCACGTAAATGTGTATCCACAATATCTGTTTAGAAATGTCGTATATTAGCAAAAATTTATACTTGAATCGTTAGAAATATTTTGATATTTTTTAATTTTACGATTGGCAGATATGCCTTGGATATTACCTTTTTATATAAACGTAATCTATTTTAAACGTAATAAAAAAAGTGTGTTCTGGTTTTTTCCCAACAATAGCTTTCAAATTCTAGTGCCCTTTTCTACTGAAAATAATTGTCACGTTGGAAATAATAATCAATAATAGCATAAAATAACTTATTTTCTAAAAGCTTTTTTTATCATTTACTATGATTTAATCTTTCAAAATGAAAGAACTTAAACGATAGAAAAATACTTAGACTGGCAGGATTTTTACTTGTCATAGACATGATTTTTTCGATGATGAAATTGTTCTATCTTTTCATACAAGGTATATTCTAAATTAGTCTTTGCCAGGAGATATAGAAGAGAGGCTGTGGGAAGAAAACAACATGATAAAGCTTCCAGGATCAAAAAATTCCGAACATAAAATATCCTCCCAGTTGCGTCTCCGGGTGGGGTTTGGTTCGGAGACGTCAGCATAAAGAGATCGAAATTTTAAAGTAGATTTTTGCAATAACAAGTTTTAACTCGAACATAAACTCAGTGCACCAACAACTGCAATCAAATGAATCTCATATACTCGCTCTCTACCAAACTAACATAAGTTCATTGACCAGCACAGTCATCTTCCTTTATGCTGGGCACATTTATGCTATTTGAGGTTTAGGTGTAACTTTAGAATCTCTCTTTTTTTAGAAGAACTCTTCCTCTGGAGCCAAGGTTCATCTGTTGCTTCTATCGACCACCAAGTGATAACAACCTTAGAACACCTTTTGCAGACACAATAGATTATTATATATTAATTTTCCAAATGTCGAAATTGCTATCCTGGTTTGGTGAAATCTTGAGTAATAGCCTTAGCAACCGACCAAAAAGACCTGGAATTGTCGGGACAGGCAAGAAGTTTGTGTGCTTGTGTGCCTCCTTGGTTTCGTCGATTAAATGGGTTGTCAAATCTGAAACACACATCTGACCAAGGCAAAGTTCGAAAATATTTTATAATTTTTTCCCCTTTAACAGATTTGTAGTTCCCAGACTTGCGTCGTTTATCCAATTCTCTGTCACTGGTTGGGGGAATAACCAGTTTATGGCCGGAAGGATCTAACGGCTTTATAGTGGTTTCTTCCTACATGTATATCTACCGAAAATAGAACAAATTTCATCATTGAAAAAATCATTTAATTTCTTTCATTTTCAAAGATTAAATCATAGTAAATGATAAAAAAAACTTTTTGAAAATAAGTTATTTCATCTTATTATTGATTATTATTTTCAACGTAACAGTTATTGCCAGTAGAAAAGGGCACTGAAATTTGAAAGCGATTGACGGAAAAAAGAAACAGAACACACTTTTTTATTACATTTAAAATAAATTAGGTTTATATACAAAATTAATATTAAGGCATATATGCCAATCATAAAATCAAAAAATATCACAATATTTCTAACGATTCAAGTATAATTTTTTACTAATATACTACATTTCTAAACAGATATTGTAGATAAACATTTAGGTGAGAACGTTAAGTGAATAATTTGCTGATACTATGACGAAAATAGTTTTGTCAGGACATGCAGATGGCCATATATATATATTATATATATATTATATATATATTATATATATATATTATATATATATATATATATATATATATATATATATATATATATATATATATATATATATATATATATATATATATATAAATATCAAAATTTCAATTTTCGGGGTGGCACCCATTCGTAATGTCTCCTTTGATTGGATATCATATTCCATATTGTGTTCAGAAAAATTTAATAAACAAAATTTGTAAAAAAAAATTCGTAAAAAAGCACCCTTTAAGATTTATGCGTTCCTACAAGTTTTGAAGCTCTAAAATTTTTTTTTTTCCATATTTGTTAGTGCATGATTTATCGTCTCTCTGTTGCCGCGCTAACTCCTGACCGAAGTAAAATTTCTATTCCAAATTTGGTATACCTACGAGGCTGGTTTGAAAAGTCCGTGCAAAGTCCGAGAGATGGCACCACCGGCGCGTATCGAGGTCATGTTTAGTTAGTAGCATCTCTTGAATGAACGCACACCAAGTTTCAGCCATATTGGTCTATTTCTTTGTGTTTGGCATTCGTGTGAATCAAGGAAGTCGAGTGATTTTCAAGAAATGGACGAAAAAGAATTTTGTGTGGTGATTAAACATTACTTTATGAAAGGCAAAACGCCTCAGGAGACTAAAGAGAAGCTTGATAAACATTATGATGACTCTGCACCTTCGATTAGAACAGTTTATAAGTGATTTCAAAATTTTTGGACTGGCCATATGGGCACAAGTGACGCTGAACGTTCTGGACGGCCTGTGGAGGTTACGACCCCAGAAATCATTGATCAAATCCATGGTATGGTGATGGATGACAGAAGAGTTAAGGTGCGTGAGAGTGCTAGTGCTGTGGGCATCTCGACTGAACGGGTACATAATATTTTGCATAAACATTTGGACATGAGAAAGCTATCCGCAAGATGGGTGCCGCGATTGCTCACGCTTGACCAAAAACGGAATCGTGTGAAGTGTTTGCAAGAATGGTTTGCAGCTGTTCCAGAAGAATCCGGAGGACTTTAAGCGTCGTTTCGTCACTGTGGATGAAACATGGATACATTACTATACTCCTGAGATCAAACAACAATCTAAACAATGGGTTACCAAGGGGGAATCTGCACCAAAAAAGGCGAAGACCGTTCCTTCGGCCGGAAAGGTTATGGCGACTGTCTTTTGGGATTCGCAAGGGATAATCCTCATCGACTATCTGGAAAAGGGTAAAACTATTACAGGTGAATATTATTCATCGTTATTGGACCGTTTGAAAACTGAGCTGCAAGAAAAACGCCCACGATTGGCCCACAACAAAGTCCTTTTCCATCACGACAACGCACCAGCACACACCTCAGCAGTTGTGGTCGCAAAATTAATGGAAATAGGATTCCAACTCGTTTCACATCCCCCCATTCTCCAGACTTGGCTCCCTCGGACTACTATTTGTTCCCCAATTTGAAGAAATGGCTGGCGGGACAAAGATTTTATTCAAACGAGGAGGTGATTGCAGACACTAATGGATATTTTGCAGACTTGGACAAATCCTATAATTCGGAAGGGATCAACAAACTAGAACATCGTTGGACAAAGTGTATAAGCCTAAAAGGAGACTATGTCGAAAAATAAAAAAGGTTTACCCCAAACACATAAGTAGTTTTTATTTTTGCACGGACTTTTCCAACCAGCCTCGTATGTTACTTAAAATAAAGAAGGAACTTATAGTTTCCTTATGTAGGTTGCACTTTTGTATTGTGTTACGAAACGTAAACCATCGTCATATCTATACAACCGGACAGGGTTTTGGGAGAAGTAGGTTCCAACATATAATGCCTTACAACGTGATATGCCAATTTCAGGGCCACTAGGATCGGGAAATTCGAAGGTTAAGGCGTTTCTTCGGTATCTCCGATCTCAATTACATTAGTTCGTGGGGGTTACGACCTATTTTGATTTATTGAATGTATAACTTTTATTTTATAGATAAATTCTGGATAAATAATTTTTATAATTTATAAAGTTACTGGGGTGATATTTTTCGAATTTTGCTCTTAAGGTGAATTAATGGGTCGGAGGTTATTTTTAAAGTATTTCTATGTCTTCTAAGTTCTTAAAGTTGGGGATATGAAATTCGGTATGTAAAATCTCTGTTAAAAATGATTAGTTCCCGTTCCTCAGCATTTTCAAAATTTTACCTTTAAAGGGAATAAAATGATTCCTTTATTTTTTTGTGAACTTGATAGGTATTGGCACCTGTCAAGTTCCTGGTACTAAAGAAGTGTAAATTTTTTTATTAAAAATAAGAATTACAGAATGGCTAAACTTTTATTAAAATTATTTTTCAGGGGAAAAATATGTCCCCATATGGTGCATACTTTCATGAGCATATTGTTTACATCCTACTTACCATCGTCTCCTTGCTTACCGACGGCGGAAATGGATTAAACTTTGGTAAGCCAGTAGACCATCTAGGTTTGCAATTATTTTGGTTCTTATCATCTTTCTTTCGTTCTCTACCCAAGGTGACACTTCTCATTTTTTCTAAAGATTTTCCTTTGCCTATCAATATTCCCCATCGCTTCTTTTTTGTCTTAATAACATCACTATTTGAGACTAAACCAATATCTGTAGAAGAAGAATCATTTAACAAATTAGAACTAGCTTCGGGATATAAAATAGCACTTCTTGGATGATTACTTGAAGTAAATGTAGTAGTGTTGGAGTTTTCGTCATTTAAACGCGTATTAGTAGAGATGTGGGAAGAATCCTGATGATGTGTTACTGATTTATTTGCAATAATACTTAAGTTGTTTGCACTAAAATTTTTATTTATTTCCGATTTAGACGATTTAGCACTAATATTGCGACTTATCTTAAAGGAGGCTGATTCTACATTATTTTCTTCATTGTTACTGAAATTCATTTGTTGAAACTGTGATTGGACAGCGTTTATTACTGAGCGATTTAGAACTTGACTTATCTCGGGGGCAGAATTGACACTCTGCGTTCTACTTCTTAATTGAACATCACTTTGCCATGGGAGAGGAATATTCTCGTAAATAGGCTCAGAAGAATTCGAGGCTTGAACATCATTAGCTACTACTGCATTCTGATTTCTTGTTAAAACAAATCCTGTACTTGGTAGTTGATTATCTTGAAAAATTTGTTTCATATTTGCCGGCATACAGTACATAATATTACCTCGACCGTCGTAAACTTTTTTTATATGTTTGGTAATATTAGGATTTTCCACAATAACTGCCTGATGGGACCTTCCTAACAAATTATTATTAAAAATAGAAGCTAAATTTTCATAGGTGTCATGGTGTGGTGGTAAATAACTTTGAGAACGATGAATAGAATGAGAGCCCTGATTTTGATAATAATGTTTAAGATAAAGGTTACCATCAGACACTAAATCAGGGCTCGAACCGCTGATTAAAGTATTAATAAAATTGTGAGGTAATTTGGCTTGCTGCGAGATTCCTGCTAGGTCAGGTGTAGAATTAGAACCAATTTTATTAGCAGGATATGGTGGTGGCTGTTTATACAAGTGAACTAATCCAATATGTTCCAAATGACTATTCTCGGTAGCTAAAATTTGTGATTGTGCAAAATTTGAGTTATAAACGAGATTGCTTTGTTCAATATTGCTATGTGTAACATCGGGATATGTCAGATGGGTTGCAAAAGTTTCACTTTGGTGTATTTCAGGCTGAGAACCATATAAAACAGTACGAGTATTTAATGGCTCAGAAGGCAATAAGGCATTAGAAGAATTTCTATATTTCTGTTGAATGGCTGTTTCATAATCAGGTGCAGGACGATAAGATGGCAATAAGCTCCGCAAGTGATCAACATCAGAAGATTTATTCAAATCAAGACACGAAGTTGATTGAGCCTTTTGAGAAAAATTTTCTGAAGATGGAGGCCTCTTCCAATGGTTTGTATTAGATACATCTTCATAACTGTCCATTTCATGTAACTTGTGCTAAAAAAAAATAAAACCGTCAAAAGTCAACAAGAAATGTCTTATTTTCAAATTACAAGAAACTATTCTTTTATGTTTTCACATATGCTACTAAATGTAGATTTAAATGTTAATTATAAATAAATTTTTAGATTAACACAACTACCAGATTTGCGATAAATTCGTAACGAATAGCAGAAAATTGAAATTGTACATTGTCAAAGTCAAAAAACGTCAATGTCATTATTTTAATCCAACATGCTGTCAATATTTCAAGCATAGGCAGCCAAATTCTCTAAAGAGGTCTAAAACATCTAGCTGTCAAGTTTACACTTATTTTTTACAATGTAATATTTTGTACTGCACATATACTAAATAAGCGTTTGAAACAAGACGATATATGATTTTTAGAATTCTAAGATTATTCTATTATATCTAAGATATAATATTTCATTTTTTATCAGTTTGACCATAAATAGAAACGAAGTTTCTGATCTTGTACTTCGCAGCATCCTAATTTTAGTTTCAATTTAAAACCAAATTAAACCACTTTTAAAGTTTAAAAGAGAAGAGGATGTTTATTTAAAGAATAAAAAAATTAGAGGAAAATTAATGAAATAATTTAAATTGAAATAAATATGAATCAATATAACCGGGAAATAACGTTTGTTCTGTATATACCATTGCGTAAGGGTGTGCTTGTGCATGTATGAAATTTTCTTTTAAACTCAGGAAAAGTGCTACTGAAACATGTAAAATGATTTAGAAAGCCTTTAGTGCAAAGCCCTGAACTATACATAAATTTTCGAATTAGCGGTTTAAATCCTGCTGAACTTGAATGGAAGATGACGAGCGTGCTGGAAGACCTTGGACTGCGACCACGCCTAAAATCATCGCCAGAGTTCAACAAATCATTCATGAAGACCGTAGCCGGACAATTCTGAACAGACGAACTTTCTGTTTGTTAAAAAAATGCCAAAACTTTAGACCGAGAAAAGTTTCCTCTTTCCACAGTTTATTCTGTACCCAATCGTTTTTGACGATGAATTCCATGACTGTCATCTACTACCCCCTCTCCACTTACACCTTATTACTTCGGGCTGTTCCTCCATATAAAGATGAAGTTAAAGGATATAGGAGATACAACGCGAATACCCGGCGGCGCACAGTGGACCAGTAATCTCACTTTTCGCTCAAAATTGTTTAGAGCCCTCAATTATTAACGAAATCATGTACTTTTTTTATATACTCGTAAGTGAATTCCGAACAAAACGTAAGGAAGCCGATTTGCGAAACATAACTTCAAAAGTTTTTTAAAATTGCAAAAAGCAGCACGGAATTGGCAGGTGAATATTGGAAGTTCACGTGATTTCAGGTTTACGCGTTAAATACTGGTTCCTCGGGGGTTTCTGCTGAATCGCTGAATTATTTCGGGGTGAGAATGGGGGTTAGAGGGGGAGAAATTAATGCCGATACTGAGAGAATGAAATAAGAAATATAAAATAAAAGATGAATTATCGATTTGTTTTTTGACTTTTACGCTAATTCCATCACACAATTTTATATAATTTATTAAAAAAGTAATATACGTAAAATATTTATTCAATTTATTTACCTATTATTATAAAATTGTATAAAATTTCTTTAAATTTTATTAAATTATTTCAATTTGAACCAAAAACATTCATAAAATTATAAATTTATAAAATTATATTTTTTTCAATTTTATTTTTTTTTAATTGATTTAACTAATCAATTTAATTTTTGTTATTGTTAGAAAAATTAATGTTACAAAAAATTTACAAAATTACAGAATTGCCATAGAACTATATTCTAAATAGCTTTTGTACCTTTCTAGCCTTTCATATAGCTAGTAAAAAATTAATTTAAATACTGCAAGTGACTTTTTCAATATTAAAATCTCAATTTTCCTGTATTTTTGTATTTTTCCTCTCACAATAACTTTTTCTTTCAAATATGCATCCAAAAATACCTTCTTAACCCTTCATATATATGGAAAAAAATTAAACTGAAGACTGCAAAAGACATTTACTATAGCAAAACTTAACCTGTTAAATGTTAAGGTCTCGATTTTCCTGTATTTGTATCTTTTTTCTCATAATAAATTTATTTTTCAAATCTGTGCCATAGAATTGTATTGCTTTTGTACCTTTCAAGCCCTTCATATAGCTAGAAAAAAAATTAATTTGAAGATGGCAAAGGACTTTTATTATAGCAAACCATAACTTTTTCAAGATTAATATCTAGAATTTCCTAAATTTTTAAATTTTTTTTATGAAGGTTTAGTGAGCTAAAGCAGCCAAAATACTGAATATGGATGATTCTACTCGGGAGTCTTTTGTTCAGGATGACAAAAGCTACAATATATCAAAAATCCAGACAAGTTCGACGAACCCAATTTTCTATAAGATTATGGCGGGGTCCTTTTCACATTTCATTTATTGACAAAATTAGCTAGTAACTAGACTATAACTAATATACATTGATAGAATAAGCGTGTATACATTTTGAATCTTAAGATATTGACATCGAATGAACCTAACTACTTAGCCTAGGTATTGACAAACTTAAGATATTTCAACTGAAGATATTTCATGAATATACTTTAAAACAGAACTTAAATGAATAAACTTAAGATATTTCAACTTAAGATATTTCATTAACATGAGCTTAAGTACTTAATATTAACTTAAGCTAATCCTGGGTCATCGGGTCGCTGGGTCTTAGTAGACGTCGGCGGGCATGGCGTGGGGGGGGGGGGGGCGGTAAGTGGTCCTGATTGTGGGGTTGACGTGACGGGTGGCTTTGTCCAGGAATTTCTGCTGGGTGCTGCTGATGAATTCCCGGATGGTTGGCATTTGGAGGTCCCTGTGGAGTTGGGTATTTCTGACAAACCACGGGGCGTTGGCAATGGTTCGGAGGGCCTTGTTCTGGATGGTCTGGAGGGTGGATCTGCGAGTGCGTGACATTTGGCACCATGCGGGGCTGGAGTAGGTCATTCCTGCTCTGATGATCATCTTTGGCGGGGTCCTTTATGTGCTGATACCCATCAGAAATTTGTGTTCAATATTTTAATGATGAGCACAATGAAATATTTTTATTGCAGTCAATCCAAATATTATATTTATGAAGTGAAAGTTTATTTACTACGAAGTGAAATTTTATTTATTTCTGAAGATTAATTTTTAATGGAATCACAATTGACAAGGTATTCCGATATTTATTGCCGGTACTATTTTTAAATGGAAAATGGATAAGAAAACTGTCATTTTTAAAAGATGGTTAAAAATACAAATAATCAAAAGAAAAGTTCATAAAAATTACATAAAAATCAAAAGAAACCTGAAAACATGGAAATTAAATAGATGTGAAAAAAGAATAAATATAATCAGTATATAACGCCATCTTTATTTTCACCAAGTGAATTCAGTTCATAAATTATTTTGTTTTTAACCAAATGTTCCTAATAATATGCTATAAAAACCTTCAACATAAGTCTATAAAGTTTTATCATCAGATTATTAGGTCTCGAATGTTATGAACGCAAACTTTACGAAAAAAACCTACTCGAAACTGACTCTGTAACTTTTAAACCTAATGTAACTAACTACGGTATTATAACAGTTAATAAAATTAATATGGCACAACGTGGTTTAGGTGTAAACTCATATTAAATTCTAGTATAAAATAACCTAAGTGCTACCTTCAGATTGACAATTTTTTTGATGTAGATTTAGTGACATCGGTACATAAGATGTCGACATTTATTCAGAACTCTTAAGCTCACAAGTAAACAGCCTTTGTAATGATGTAATGCAAAAACAGATGCAGGTATAATGAGTTAGAAAAGGGAGTAAATATTTTTTTTGTAACCAAAAACATGACACTATCAGCCCCAATTAAGAAATGGATTTTCTATGTAATATTTTCCCCATCTTCTTCACAAAAGAAAGCTTCATTTTTTATCCCTTAAACGTTTTATTAAAAATAACTATACTTTGAATTAGCTTTTTTCCGAACTAGAATGAAAAAGAGAATCAAGTAATGCTATTAATTTTTTTTTTTTTTTTAAATCACTGTGTTAACCAAAACTCAGACTCTAACATGTTATTTAAATTTCTTGAATGAGACATTCCGAGGTTATATACTATATATTCAAATTTACCCCCTTCAATGCCCGACCTAATATGTGTATCTATAAATATATGTGATAATTTGAGGTTTAAAACGTCTTTGGACGTTGTCCGTTTCTTAACTTACATGTCTTTCTGTATGCCATTAACTGCTATACAGATTCCACGCTCCAGGCTTTCTACGGATGGTCGAAACCCACCGAGAACCCTATTCTCTGTACAAGACCGTACTTAGTTTCATCCTCTACCAGAGAACTTTCATTCATTCTTGTACATCATCATTTCGAATTCCGTCCTTTTTAGATATGCCTAGTAAGCGTCTAAACACATTCATTTTCGTTAACTCATGTATTCTTCGATTGTTTTCTCTTATTCTCGATGTCTCTGCATCATAAATCAGGTTACTTTTAATAAGCGTTTCACAGATATTATATTAATTATTTTTCTTACGTGTGTTATTAAACAATAAAGGTATTAACTTCTCTGTCATATGTTGTATCGAAGTCTATTCTCGAACTACTCTACCAAGTAGGTATAATTAGTACGGTCTGTTTCTAATCGGATGGTTGTTGATTCTGTCTGTATGGGTAGGTCTTTTTTACGTATTGGGGTCCAATTTCCACTTTTTGTATTCCGTCTGTAACTTTTGCGCCATATACTCCAGATCGTTTTGATCATTTTCTACAATGGTCATCGGCGAACCGGAGGCTATATAAACATGTCAATGCCCTTACATTTTTGTTTCTATAGATCCTTGCCTTAAACCTTTATCTATTAGAAACCCAGGTAACATTATGTTGGTTATTTTTATTTTCGATAAAAATAATACAAATTAAATCAAAAATAACTGGAAATTTCTAAAGGCTTTTATTAACCTGAACTAATATGGGTTTTCTACACCAATTTACATAACCTTTTGACAGGAACTGTGCTGTAAGTGTTTTCTTTTATGGGTCTAGCACACGTGCTAGGACATATTTGCTCCCAAATTAACGCCCAACAAATTGAGTGACGATGTTAGAGGAATGGAGTGCCCCGTCATAACTATGTCGGGTTCAGCCACGTTAACCTTTTTAGAAAAAAAACTGCCGCCTGGGATTTTGTAGCGTTAAATTCTACTTGGTTACTGTCACCCCAAGATAGAATTTCTTCTAGGTCTTTGTTAAGTTGAACAACTTCCCGCTGTCTGCGGACACTCGCCTGAGCAGCCGATGTCCGAGCGTTCAAAGTGAATATAGAGATAAGCGTACTGTCACCTGCAAAGCTGTAGATTGGATTTCCGGTCTTTTCCAGCAGATCGTTAATGTAAATGCGAAAGAGAGTAGGAGATAGTATGGAGCCTTGGGGCACACCGGCGTTGATAGTGAAGGTGTTAGAAAGAAATCCGTCGACCGCCACTCGTAAAGAAAAGTGTTATGGAGTTCTATGCACATAATGACCTTTTTTCCATTAGTTGTTTCAGATACAATACGTAATCTGCACATGTTTGGTTTCTTTTGACAACGATGCATTCAACAGCATTCTCCCTCCCATCGTCCAGCAAATTTGCAGAAAAAATTAATATAAAGTAATTTCGTAATTTTTGTGGAAAAAGAAGGGAGAATTTTTGTGGTGAAAACGTAAAATTAGGTGAAAGTCTATCAGTGTAAGTGGAAAAATCAAAATAAGTGACAGGAGATAAGAATATCTCGAAGTAGGTATTGTCGCCAAATTTCGTTATTATATTCGTAATCTACGGCTCAAAAAATTTATCTTGGAAAAATTAAGAAAATGGGCGGAGCACAGGATAACTATAAAATTACTACTTTAAACACAGCTTAAAAATATATAAAAAAAATTATGAATTAAAACTGCAGCTTTGAAAAACATCACGAAATCATTTTGACTATCTAACAGGGGCATCTTTTCAAAACTTTCTTCTCGAACAATAAAAATGAAAAGAAAATACTGATTACTTTTGCCGGAAACGCCCGGACAAGAATTAATCAAACAAATGATCTTCATATCACACAGTAAATAAACTGAAGTGTTATAAGAGTGAAATGTAAATAATTATTGTGAACGAAATCTTAAGAATTTAAAAAATGACTAAATATAGAGGAACATAAAAAAAAATGAGAGGAAATGAACAATAATTCATGCCACACTGATCACTAATAGCCTGTAAGTGCTAAGAATTGGTGTCCTTAAATATCATTTAAGGCAAGGTAAGGAGGCAAGTAAAACGAACAATTTAACAAGTAGTAAAAACAAAATTGCAACTGCCAATAAAATTAAAACTGGTATTAATAACAGTATTGAATAGGCAGAACCCCAGCAATGGTCTAGCTGATTTGAAAAAAACGGTATACTTCAGTTCACACTAGTATTCCAAAAATTAACTTAGAATGAATTCCACATCACCCTTGCGCCTTTCCTCATATATGCAATAATAAATTGCGTCTAATATTACCGCCAATAAGGCCAGAAAAACATATAACGCTAGTAAAAAACCCAATAATTTACCGATTCCCAGCCCTTCTTCTTGAGAGATATCGTTTAAAACCTATAAGTTTCTTTCTTACTGCATGCATTAAACAATAAAAACATTTTCTCAATATTTCAATTAATTTTGAAGTTATCCTGGCATCACGCCGATAGACTGACGGAAATATGTTTTTCGTGGTGTAGCAGCCTTAAAATGTGAAGAAATGCAATAACCTCGGACGATAATTTTAACACGAATACTGCTTTCCCCACCGCGTACTTAAAAAAAAATTGGATATTTCTTATACCTTTTTTATATTTTTAGAAATTAACTATGGCTACTGTATATTCTTAATAGGTCCATTGGAAGTATTGTTTGATTTGCTCTGCCTGCAACATGATCAAGACGTTGTAGTGAATAGCGTAGCCGGGTTCGACGGGAGAATGGAGCTATGAATCAAAAATACACTTAAAATAACAAGTTGGACTTGCGCAATTAGTGTTCCGTACGTTGATTGGTTTTAAAATAAAATTTTTTGTTACAGAAGTATAACATGATCAGTGACTTCACAAAACACATCCCAAATGAGTTTTCAACAAAGTTTGTTTCCGATTCTTACTGAAAACTGATGACCTAGACCCTGTAGAGAATATTCCAGAATTTTTTCAAAATTTTTTGATCAGTACTTTTCGAGATAGGGGGGACAGCGATTTTTCGCACTTTCTTAAAAATAATACAAAGAAAAGTGTGCGCAAGAATTACATTATATATTTTTTTGAACTCGTCTTTTTACAAGCTTTCATTTGACACCCTACTCGACGACCTGATACAAAAATTTTTTTTCTCTTCCGATATCAGCCTCCAAAACTAACCCCTTAAGTCAACTTTCAAAACTACCTCTGATGAGGCCATCAATTCCTATATTAGTACCAAATTTCAACTTTCTATGTCAAATAGTTTCGGAGAAAATCGGGTGTGACAGACAGACGGTCACCGAAGTCATCTTATAAGTATTCCGTACGGAACACTAAAAATAACATTGACAAGCTATAAGGCGTAGTGATTTATGGGGGTGAGCGCAGGTTGTACTGCTGCCTGCGAACATGTGCATAAAAACTTGGTACTCAAGTGTTTAAGGTAAAAGAAAGGACAATAGTGATGTTTGACAACCCCTTCGTTTTGTCGGACATTAAGCTGATGAGGTTTGCGTCACATATATAATAAAATTATAAAATATTAACATTATATTTTTCCTTATAATAGCTTCCAACATTTAGGGATCTAAAAAATTAAATATTTTCATCTTTTTCTTCATAGTTCCGGAATACAAATCATAATAATTTGCATACAAATTACAAATATAAGAATAACAGTTATTATTTTAACAAAAAAAGTATTAAGGGTCTCCCACAGAAAATCTTACACCATTCAGGAAAGAGAAAACAACAATTTTCTTATATTAGAGAATAAAAGGAATTAAATGCATTTAGTTTTATAAAATAAGACCTATATTAATTATTTATTTCACAATCAACATTAAATTTTATTTTAAGTAATAAAAATATATGCAAAAACTTTAAAAGTCATGTACTTAACCTAACTGTAGAAGTCTAATACTACAATAATATAGGTCTATAGGTAAGATATCTTTTTCTTTAAAAAAATACGTTTAAAACTATAAAGATAAAGTATTTAAAATACTTCTAAACTAATTTACAAAAATAATCAAAAATAAAAGTTCGACTATATCTTTGGGAAAAAATGACAGTTATTAAACTAAACAAACTTGTAAATTAATTCGACTACAGTTTCCACTATTTGAAAACCATTAAATGTGGTACAATAATTTCTAAAATAATAGATTTTACAATTGAAGCTAAAATTTATTATATTCTTTTCAACTGCCCGCCAGGTTGTACAATACTTAATAAATGATTCACCAAGAAATTTCTTCTATTTAGAAATATACTAAAATATTTTATACAATAATCTTACCATCTAAAAGAAGCCATCTCACTGAGTTCATGACGCTGACGTTGGAAATCGAACCGATAAAAGTTAAACTTTAGAAATAAAAATAATAATATGCAGGATTTCTTGTCGCCACAGCGTAAACTTTGTTATTACCGATATTTTTATACTGAGAAAAAGTAAGCAACTAATAATACTACATTACAAATACGAACCTCACTAGAATGTTGGAAGACTGGAGGTTGTGAGATAACTGTATCAAAGGTTTCATGTTCACTATTCATTTCATGTTGCCTGAAAAACATGTGCTGCAAGACACAAAATCTCCAAGCATTCTTGGCACTTTCTATATCATTAAATAAAAACTCTACATTTTCATCTCCTCCTACAGATTCAATTGTAAACTCCTTTTTATGGTTTATCACGTTGCTTATATCTGACCATCTGCAACAAACGATAAATCAGGAAAGTAGTGAAAAATTAATTTTGTCATTCTAAGACGATGGCAATTTCTTATAAAAGCGCCATCACTAAACAACACAGAACTAAAAAACTAAAGATGTCATCCCTTGCATTAGAAAATACTTATCATCTTGTTGAATATATTAAAAGTCGTATACCCAGTTTTCATATCTTCAAAATCAACTTTTTGTAAATAATTTCAAAACGGTTAAGAAAAATGGCTTAGAATATTTTAAGCGCATTTTTTAAAGTGAATTAAAAAAAAACTGAAACGTGAAAATCTCCATGTGAGTGTACGAAAATTATTTTTATTTGTAAGAAATATTTCAAAGATAAAAGTTTAAAGGTTTGTTAAAAATATTCGCAGGCACTCACATCCATATAGAATTCAAATAAAACAAGATCATTTAATTAATAAAAACGATCTGGATTTACTTAAAAGTTTTAGAATATTTTTGGTGTCTTAAATAGATTGAAAATTGTTTGTCGCTTTTTACCGTCAGTCTTTCCGTTTAGGGACGATATAATATAAAAATTATAATAAAGAAAACCAATCTAAATGTCCTTAGTTTTAGTTAAATTTATGCAAAATATTGGCAATAATACAGTAGTGCTTCAGTGCTTTTCTAAGAGAATGGGAATGCTAGACAATGGGGTTGTATCGAGAGCATGTTTAAAGAAAATTATAAAAAAAAATGAAACAAAATATTAAAAGGTTCTACGAAATTACAAAGATAACCATCAAGTAAGTGTGAGAGAGTTAAAGAAAATTTGGAAAAAAATGCTACGAAAAGAAAATAGGGTCTACTAAAACTATGGTAAAATTACAAAGTTAGAGCTCGTTACAAATATCAGTTTTTTTCCATTAAAAATATATACGTATGCATCTACGTGTATATAAAGGTATATCCGGGTATAACTAGAGAATAGAGAATCCAATTTTTATCCCTATCAAGATCAAGTTATCTTTTCAGATAGTAGTTTATACTGTTGTAAACCAACTATTTTTTTATTGTTATATTAGTATAGTAATACAAAGCCATTATTTAACAATAACCCATTCTCAATAAAAGATATACTATGTACACTTACTAATAGCTCAGTAAAATAACTACTTTCTACAATTAATTATTTTCTTTGTAAACTTCTTGACGGCGCCGAAAAGTCGCCAAACTCTGTAATCATTAGGATGATAGGCACAACTCATGTCGTTTTAAATCCAAAAAATAAAGAAATTAACACTAACCTTTTTCAGATAAAAAACATAGACCCCTTAATTTTATTTATAGCAAAAAATTTCAAAGCCAAGCAATTTTTAGCTTTAAAAAAAAATTAAGAAATAAAAACATTTTTGGACACTTTCAATGCCAAAGACAATTTAAAAATTAATTTTGTTTACCAATATCACTTACGAAATTTAGTGACATTAGCTATGAAAGTATTTGGTCATGTTTATTAGACTTAAAAAATCTCCTAAATGACACTTAGTTATCATGTATTAAGTGTCAGTATAATGGTTGGATGGGAAAATATTTTTCCTATGCTAAGATACGTTTTTCAAGATCCAAACGTAGAAATAACATTATTCAAAAATAATGTTATAAAGCCCTCGGTGGCCGATAAAGAAACTCTGTTACATGAATATCATAACTGTCCTCTAGGTGATCATCAAGATATATCACGTACGTATAAAAAAATCTCAAAACTATACACATGAAAAGGAATGAAAAAAGATGTAAAACGTTTCATAAAAAGTTGTGAACCTTGTCAAAAAAATAACATGTAAAACAAAAATGCTTATGGCGATTACAACTACGGCATCTAAATCTTTTGAAAAATGTCTTCTTGACATAGTAGGACCTCTACCGGAAACTAAACCTAGAAATAAATATATTCTCACATTTCTGGATGACCTAAATTGAATATTCATATTCCGATGAAAAATCATCTACTGTTGCCTATCATTTTGTAACTAATATCATTTGTAGTTACGGGTTACCTGAAACTCTAGTACCTGATCAAGGGACTAATTTTCTGAATGAACTTTTCAAAAACACGTGCAAATTGTTGAAAATAAAAAAATTCCAACAAAGGCTTATCACCCTGAATCTAATGGAGCAGCAGAACGTTCTCATAGTGTTCTAGAAGATTATTTGAAACATTTTATTACCCCCTCTCAAGAAGACTGGGATAATTGGATCTCCTTTGCGACATTTACCTTTAATACTACCCCACATACAGCAACTGGGATATGTTCCAAATTTGTCTACTTCAATTAACCAGTCTGCTAAGGTATATTATTCCTATGGTGATTTTGTTACTAATTTAAAACAAAAACTACAATATTCTAGACAAATTGCTAGAAAAAATTTAATCCGAAATAAAAATATTTCCAAAGAAAATTATGATAAAAACAAAAATATAAGAAACTTTAAAAAAGGCGATAAAGTAATGTTATATGATGAGTCTGTTCGAAGAGAAAGAAGCAAAAAAACTAGATTCACTATGTATTGGTGCATATGTAATCACAGAAAAAAAATCAGATCTAAATTATAGTATCCAAAAAGAAAAAAATAAACAGACAATTCATGCTAACAGATTAAAACACTTTTATGATTAACCAATCCCTCATTTCCCCTTTCTTGTAGGTTTACACCCATTATACATATCTTAATTATAAGATTGGCAAAATCCGAATATTATACTACCTGTTATAATCAAAACCCTGGAATACACTTTGAAAAAATTGGAGAACTACGACTCTTCAACAATAAGTGGAAATTAATTAAGTTTGTAGATACAGATAATCTGGGCAGTAAGTTTTAATCATTAAACAATTACTATACATTAACTTCAAAACCATGCAATGACAAAAATACTCAATTTCACTAGTACAATTGCGATCTATTTCTAAGTATACCACGTAAAGTAACGTTTACATGAGCTGGTAGGCCACAATCTTTCTAATCGAACAAAAAGAGGATGGTTTAATATTATAGATAAACCCACAAAAATTCTTTTCGGTTATTTAAATGAAGAGGATGCGCAGTATCATGATTCAAAAATCTCAGAATTTATGAAAAATAAATCATTCGTAATAAATCTCTTAAAAGAACAAACAAAAATTGTACCGTCCGCATTCCTAAATTTTAATAATACCATAGGAAAACAATGCAAGGTATACAGCCAGTCAGTTGTACCACACGGTAATATGTTTCACTCTAGTGCATTTAGTGAATTTGTCCCACCTTTTGATACTGCCGATCAATACTGTGATAAAATTTAAAATAGGACTATAAACATGTCGGAAATTGTTTTAAATGAACACTATAAAAGTCTTTCAAAATATATCCCAGAACTTAACATCGCAAGTCACAAATTAGAAGACATTGATAAAATAGCAGATGATATTCAGAAAAAAATGCGAACTCAAAATATATACACGCTGTTTCAACTATAACATACATTTTAGCGATATGTCTAGTGTTATATCTATTATATAAAATTTACACCAAATATGAAAATAAAACGTCAAGTTGTGGACTAATACCAAATGTTTGAATTAGAGTTAAATATTGAACCATCTCATAACAGTGATAGGTACGTAGCTAAATATAACCATAACAATAGGGATATATCTCGATGTAGAGAAGAAAGTAACTTAGAAGATGAAAATGTAAATATAGAATCTGCCCAACGCGGATCAATTGGATATACTCCCGCTAGACCAGCCTCCCTTTACAAGAAAAAAAAATCCACGCCCCCTCTTCCATAATAGTTAATTATACCAAATATTAAAATATTGTTGCATCTTATCTATACCTATTTTATCTGTCTATTAAGAATCACAAAGTAGAAATTAATTAAAACAACGATCAAATGTAGTAAAAAACTGTTTATTAAAAATTTAAAAATAAACACAAAATCAATAAAAAAAAAATACTGAGATGGTTGAGGCTGGTGGGGTTTTAACAATTTGTTAATGTCAGACGTAAATTGCCACGTTCAGTGATG
>CM032454.1:104637929-104675429 GCA_019049505.1 Pachyrhynchus sulphureomaculatus | reverse complement strand
CTTGGGCTTCCTGGCGGGGGCGACAGGCCTTAAAATCTAATTCTTTCAATTTTCTTCGAACAGTGCGCTTAGAAGCATTTACGCTAGCATCCTGGAGTTGTGATTTTATTACCTTTGTGGTAGCAAATCTGTTTTCTAACAAATTTTCTTCAAACATCTCTCTGACCGTGGAGTGAAAATTGGTTTTCTACAGCATCTTTTCTTTCTTTTCGGGCTTAATTCCTTCCTTCCCTGACTCAATTTTCTTTTTTATGCGTCGTACACTAGCTTCAGAAACCTCCAATCTTCGTGATATTTCTCGGTTTGTAAATGTTTTCGCAATCACAAGGGCCTTCACTTCAGCTTTTTTACGTGGTGAAAGATCGCCTTTTCTACCCATAATGAAAATAGTCCAATTACTTTTTTTAAAACACTGCATACAAAATAAACTAATAACTGAGTAGTATAAAACTGTTAAACAAACAATCACAGTCCATAAAGCCACAGAAACACGTCCGTACCTGACTCGATTCCGATCGCGACTGATACAGGTTTGTACTTATTTACGTTCATGTATCACTTTGTCAACACAGTGTTGCCATATGTTAAAAATAAATACAAATATGTAGTCTACAACAATTCTTTTTAAATAAAAATCAATAATATTGTAGTTTAAATATACCATTATTGCATAAAAACTCTTAAGAAACATAAAATTACTAAAAAAAATACAGTGCGTCTAATAATTTGGCCAGGGACTCTATATATATATATATATATATATATATATATATATATATATATATATATATATATATATATATATATATAAAGGGGTAGACCTTTCTCTTTTAAATGTCGACGTTCTGAAGGTACAAATTTGTCTTTAAACCATGACCTAAAAATTGCTTGATTCATCCAAGCTTTTGGATGATTACAATAATCACAAGGAAGACTTCTAATTTCGGTTCCTTCAAACGATGGAGGTTTTTTTGCCTTCCCTATAACAATTAATTTTAACTTGTGTTTTCCTGAAACATTAGAACAAGTTATAATTGTGAGCATTTTCCAAAACAATCCTGATTCATCCGCATTATAAATTTGATCGATTGTTAAATTAAATTTTGTAACCAAAAAGATAAAATTCTCAATAAATAATGTGGCTGCAACATAACCCCCGCTAAGACTCTCACCTTGAATGTCCAACTGCCTAATACTATATATATAATGTAATACTTGCGCACCTTTTTTTTTGTATTATTTTTAAAAAACAGCGAAAAATCGCTGTCCCCCCTTATCTCGAAAAGTACTGATCAAAAAATTTTAAAAAATTCTGGAATATTCTAATAATTTATCTGGTATATCAAAAAAAAATCAAGGTCATCACTTTTCAGTAGAGATTGGAAACAAACTTTGTTGAAAACTCATTTGGGGTGTGTTTTGTGAAGTCACTGATCATTTTATACCTCCGTAACAATTTTTTTTTATTTTAAAAGCAATCAATGTACGGAACACTAATTGCGCAAGTTCAACTTGCACTTGACCATTTATTTATTGATTAAATGTGCTAGGTAGGAATGTTAATTAAGAAAAACTGGGTAGAAGATATTATTTTTAATAACAAACAAACGTTTTACATTATTATTAACTTTCGATATGTATACAAATGTTCAAAATACATATGTATAAAATTTTCATTTAGAGAAATAAACGGTAATTTTGCTTTGTTTTTTATATTATTAAAGATTTCATTTCTGATATCTGTTCTCATGGCCCGTAATGCGATGATTCTGATATAATCGGCGTTTTCCTGTTCAAAATAATTTAACAGAAGTTCCGTCGCCTCTAATGCTTGGTTGCGTTTAATTTTTTGTTTCCAAAACAATAAACGAATCTTCGTTGTCATCGTTCTCGTTTCCATGGTCAATCTGCGAAGAGGTCGATGCCCCGTCTTTTCTGTGAAGATCTGCTATTTCGGTTTCTGCTAGTTTTTCGAAACCCTCTTCGTTCATGTCACTTTCCAGCCAATTTATCATATCATCCTTGTCAATATGGACGAAATCCGAGAAAGCTTTAGCGATGTCGAGATATGAGTCAGTTTCAATATCTGAGGTTTGCTGGATTAAATCTTCTTGTTCTAATATTTTCGCCCATGAAAGTTTTAATGTTGTAGGGTAAATTTACCCAGGCATCACACACAGCAAAAATAACGTCTTTTATTTACCATCTATTGAAGTGCTACTACTATTTTCGTCGAGTAGAAATTGAGGCATATTTTTTTGTATCACACATTACCCCTCGATCCATCGGCGTTACGTTCGCTGGAAGATAATGAACGAAAATTTGTTGATGGTGGCCAAGTTTGATTCAGCTGGATGGGACGGAGCATTATCGATTAATAAAATAGCTCTAAGGGGTAGACCTTTCTCTTTTAAATATTGACGTACTGAAGGTACAAATTTGTCTTTAAACCATGACTTAAAAATTGCTTGATTCATCCAAGCTTTTGAATGATTACAATAATCACAAGGAAGACTTCTAATTTCGGTTCCTTCAAACGATGGAGGTTTTTTTGCCTTCCCTATAACAATTAATTTTAACTTGTGTTCTCCTGAAACATCAGAACAAGTTATAATTGTGAGCATTTTCCAAAACAATCCTGATTCATCCGCATTATAAATTTGATCCGATTGTTAAATTAAATTTTGTAACCAAAAAGATAAAATTCTCAATAAATAATGTGGCTGCAACCTAACCACCGCTAAGAGTCTCACCTTGAATGTCCAACTGCCTAATACTGTCTTTTTTTAATTTTCATAAAACCATAACACTTTTTCACTCACCATTGGCCCGGAAATAGGAACTCCCTCCGCGCGTTTTTGCATAAACCAATAATACACCGCTTGAATGACGTCTTTTAATGTAGAGGTCTTCATTGTTTTCTGAGGATAGGTCGTTCGGGCCGGCGACGACACGAAGTAGGAAATGTCTTTTTTCTTCTTCAACATATCGCGAACGGTTTGCTTGCCAACTCCGAATTCAGCGGACAATTTTTTTATACTTTCACCTTTTTCAACTCGGTTTATCATAACTACTTTTTGTTCGGTTGTTAGCACGACACGTCTTCTTTTTTGCGACATTTTGGTTGTTTTAGAATGGAGAGCAAAGCACAAACTGAGTAAATAATTTTCTTCAGCAGGCAAACAGCCCAGTGGGAGTTTCATAGAAACGACTTTAATATTATCGTTCTTGGAATATGAATTGCACTGTGGGAGTTTCCCGAAACATTTCATTCTCCCGATACCAGCTTGCCGTGTTTGTTCCATTCTTCATTTATTTTTATTTTTTTTTTAATAAAAATAATGCATACATATTTTTAAATATATAATAGTAATAAGAGTTAATAATAATCTAAATATGCAATACGAATTTTATTCTTTTTTTAATAAAAATAATACATAATTAAAGCGAAATGGTGTCAAAAAGCACCTTATTAAAAAAAAAATCGACCACTCGGGACCCCGGTTGATTGGATCCCCGAATATTAGAGCCTCGGATAACGGAGGTCCCACTATATACTATTTCAGTGAATCTAAAAATATAGTCCCCTTATAGAGTGTATTTTAGGAGCAATGAATTTTATATTTTTAGGATTATAAATACGACGATATTTTAAAAGTTTGACCACTTATGTAGGTCTACCGTTTTTTGCTCATTTTTTATTTTAAGTTTTTTTATTTGCTAAACTTGATATTTTTAATTGAGATATTTCTGACACTAGGGCATTTAAAGTTGCAGAAAAAATATTTTAGTTAATTTTGTTCAGATGTACCTAATATAGGGTGGTCAAAATTCGTTAATTAATTTTTTATTCCTATAATTATTTGGTAGCTGCTTACCAGTGAATATAGGAAGTGTATGTTTTATACAGAATGTTACTAACCATAATATTTGGTAGAAGTAACTGATTTTACATTTATACGTATTTTTTCTTGACAAGTTAGTACATCAAATTTTCGCAGTATTTTCTTATAGGTTTCCAAATTAGTCATTTACTTAAATTTGAATTTGAACACACATTAAAAATTAGGCTTGTGTAGTGTGGCAGAAAAAACGAAAAATACTTCGTAGAATCTTAACACGTGAACAGCGTAACTAAGATAAAGATATCAGTTTAAACCGTTTGCGCTTTGTCTGTTGACGGAGAAAAGCTTACCACCGAACGCTGTCTTATTGCCATTCAGAATGTGATTGATGAATTTGACAGCAATGCAAACGACTCGCTCATTAATTGTGTGAAATCCCATCTGTCACATCTGCCTGGTAGGATAAAGAGAATTTCTTTAAAAGAAGCTAGGTGTTTGATGTTAGAATCTAACTTGGTAGAAAAAATACAGATGGTCCAAAACCCGAACTATTAAAAATCGGAGCGGTAATTAATATGGCTGCTCCGGTAGTACACTGCGCTACCCGACACCTGCCAATAAGCGAGTGGCAAGTAAATTTTAATGTTTTTTTGGAATGGTTGACTTATTTGGAGCAAGCAAGAAATGCTTCTTAACATAAACTTTTTAATTGGCCCCTGAATTTTTTATGAGAAATGTTTTCGTTTGGTATAGGAGCGTCAAATTTTCGGTAAATGATAAGAATTCTTTGGTAACTAGAGAGAAAAGGAAAAAAAACATAATGATGTAAAGAAAGAGTTGTGGGAACAAATTAAAAGACGGAAACAACATAGAAACAAATCACCAGTGGTTTTCACAACGCATTTAGAGACTCTTTTTAGCAGGTAATCTTCGTCGCCTCAGAAGTTTCGAAAGTTAAATACATTCGTAAAAAATATTTTGTTAAATTTCTGTCGGAGATAAGCATTACTAGATAATAGATTTTAAAACAACAGAACTTTCTGAACTTTGTAGGCAGCTTGAAGAATCTGACTATCTCCAAAATGTATAAATGCAAATCTAAAGGAGATATTAGCAGTATTGCTAATACTAATAGCCATAAAAATTTCCAAAGTACTAGTACAGTTCAAACAATAAACAAAGTAAATTATAAAAAAATTGCAATAAACCTAAAAATTTTTCTTTCACTAATTCCAATCCAAAAAACTCGTTCAAAGAGTAACATTCAAGATGGTAACAGCAAAGAAATTCAATCAAAAACAAGAGTTATTTGCTGCGCAATCATACTTATCCAGACTGCAGAGCTGTTAGACGCCTGTTTTGCTCTATATGTGGATGCCAGAACATCTATATGCCCAAAGTGCTCAAAAACAAAGAAGGAAATTGCCTTCTAAAAGCAGACGCGCTATTCCAACCAATTGTAATTCTTCTCATTCTGTAAATCTCGAATTTATCACAACTCCAATATTTCTTCCTTAAAACAGTCACTTTTTGAAAATCAAAAAAAAAAAATAAATATTTTTTTTTTTTTATGGGTCTAGCACACGTGCTACAGGGAAGTCCCTAAAGCGCTACAGGAGCGACACGTGTGCGGGAGAAAGCGATTCACGTTGTTCTTGAATCGCTGTAGATTGTACTCGATGGGAAACACAGTCCTGGGTAAACCATTCCAAAGGTATAATGTTCTCCATATAAAAGACTGCTTGAAAAGCGTTTTTTACGAGGAGTAACAAACTGAACCTCATACGGATGTGAAGCATTAGCGCGACGTGTACTTCTAACATGCACCGCTCTGGGAGGAATTAAACGGGCCACATCTTTCGAACACTTTCCATGAAAGTACTTGTAGAACAGGCTCAAGTCGCCAACCGTTCTTCGATGTTCCAGCGAATCAAGGCCGTCGGTCAGTTCCGGGTGTCCAATCAGACGAACAGCTCTTCTCTGGATAGAATCCAACAAATGCAGTGTATGTTTGGGAGCGGAGCTCCAAACATGGGAGCAGTATTCCATAGTTGGTCGAATTTGAGCTTTGTAAAGAATTAACAGTTGTTGTGGAGTGTAAAGCTTTCTGGTTCGAAACAATATTCCCAACTTTTGAGAAGCTCTTCTTGCTATGCCTGCAACATGTTCATGCCAGGACATATTTGCTCCCAAATTAACGCCCAACAGATTGAGTGACGATGTTAGAGGGATGGAGTGCCCCGACATAACTATGTCGAGTTCTGCAACGTTTTACTTTTTTAGAAAAAACTGCCGCCTGGGTTTTTGTAGCGTTAAATTCCACCTGGTTACTGTCACCCCAAGATAGAATTTCTTCCAGGTCTTTGTTAAGTTGAACGACCTCCCGCTGTCTGCGGATATTCGTCTGAGCAGTCGATGTCCGAGCGTTCAAAGTGAATGAAGAGATTAGCGTACTGTCATCTGCAAAGCTGTAGATTGGATTCTCGGTCCTTTCCAGCAGATCGTTAATATAAATGAGGAAGAGAGTAGGAGACAGTATGGAACCTTGGGGCACACCGGCGTTGATAGTGAAGGTGTTAGAAAGAAATCCGTCAACTGCCACTCGTAAAGAACGCTCTCTGAGGAAACATGAGAGCCACAAACAGAACTTTTCAGACATACCATAAGAACGTAGCTTAGCCAACAGCCCATCGTGCCAAACACGGTCAAATGCCTTGGATATGTCAAGAGCAACCGCTCGAGATTCTCCAAAGTGTTCAATTGTACATAAGTCAGAAGATCTCCTGTTGATCTATTTTTACGAAAGCCATATTGGTGATCACTAATAATGTTGAATCCTTCGAGATATTTTAGAAGATGCTGATTGATAGCCTTTTCCATGACTTTCGATATTATTGTGAGTAGTGCGATTGGTCGGTAGTTATTTGGCAAGGTCTTCTTGCCTTTTTTAGGTATCGGCTGAACTGTGGCACATTTCCAGCAGGAAGGAAATATTCCCTTTCTGTAGGATAGGTTGAAAAGTCTACAGAAAACTGGTGTTAGTTCTCTCGCACAGTTCTTGAGAACTATGGCAGGTATTCCGTCAGCGCCTGAAGCCTTTTTGGTGTCTAGCTTCATCAAAATACGTTTTATGATACGCTGTCTGAAGACAATATCGGACATCCTTGACTGCACTATGGGAATAGCAGGTGGTGTTTTTCCTTGGAAATCGACAGTAGAATGTGAAGCAAAGAGTTCAGCCAATAAGTTCGCTTTCTCAACAGGTGTCGTTGCAATAGAATTATCTGGCCGTGTGAGTGGCGGTATGGTGGATTTGGTGAAATTTTGACTAACTGCCTTAGCGACTGACCAAAAGGACCTGGAATTGCCGGGACAAGCGAGAAGTTTGTTTCTAATCCGTTGATTGTGTACCTCCTTGGTTTCGTCGATAATTTCTTTGCATCTGTTCCTGGCACGAACAAAGAGGTTACGATTTATGGTGTTAGGATCTTCACGCCACTGTCGGTATGCAAGATGTTTAGAAGCAACAGCTTCTTTGCATTTTAGGTCAAACCAAGGCTTGCCGTTGGAAGGGCATTTCTTCGAAAAAGGGATGTAAGCATCCATACCGGCCAAAATAACATCGGTAACCTCCCTTGCGCAGTCAGATGGGTCGTCGGATCGAAAACAAACGTCCAACCAAGGGAAAGTTCGAAAATATTCCATGAGATCTTCCCATTTAGCAGATTTGTAGTGCCAAATCTTGCGCGGTTTGGGCGCCTCTCTGTCACTGATTGGTAGAATACTCGATGTCGAAAGTAGTTTATGGTCGGAAGAACCTAACGGTGGATTTACGCTGACCGTGTAAATCTCCGGAGTGGTGGTTAAAAACAGATCAAGAAGACTGGCGAACTCTCCGTCTCGATCAGGGATCCGTGTTGGTTCATCAATAAGCTGAGTCAAGCCACAACTGATTGAAAATGATTCGGCTTCACGACCTTGTTCGTCGGTAGTATTTGAATATTTAAGCCAGTTGATGTTGTGGACATTAAAGTCGCCCAGGATGGCAATTTCGGCATTTGGATAGTTTAATTTGTAAATGATCTATGGTGTCTGCAAGAGAAGCGAAAAGTGTTCTAAAGTTTGTATCACTTGGTGGTCGATAGAGGATACAGACGAACCTTGTGGTTGGTTGAGTCGTTATTTTTAACCACATAACATCAAAGTTTGGGGGCTCCAGAGCCTCTTCTCGTTGGAAGAGAGGTCGCTTCTGACATAAAGACAGATTCCAAAGTTACGCCTAAATCGGGAACAGAAATCGTACCCAGGATAAAGATAGTTTACTGTGCTGGTCGATGAACTGACCTTAGTTTCACAGAGAGCGAGTACATGAGGTTTATTTGATTGCAGGTGTTGGTGCACTGAATTTATGTTCGAATTTAAACTTCGTATGTTGCAAAAATCCATTTTGAAATTCTGTCCTCTGCATGTCGACGCAGCCCCTGAACCAGCCCCCACCCGGAGATCCGAACGGAGGGCTATTTTACCTCAGGAATTTTTTGTATCCAGGTACCTCATCATGCTATTTGGTCCCACAGTCCGGGACATCGGCACAGCCACGAAACGTTAAGCAACTTCACGCAGCTTAAGCCGATGCGATGGTATCACACCGGGCGATGCTGGTGGGATCTGGGCATCTACCATCTAGATTGTTCTTTAAGTCGCCTCCTACGACAGGCAGAACATACCGGGGGAGATATATAAATAATCGGTCATGTGCAAGTTGAACTTGCGCAATTAGTTGATTGCTTTTCAAATAACAATTTTTGTTACGGAAGTATAAAATGATCAGTGACTTCACAAAACACACCCCAAATGAGTTTTCAGCAAAGTTTGTTTCCGATCTTTACTGAAAACTGATGACCTTGAAATTTTCGTTTTTTTTTTATATACCAGATAATTTATTAAAGGTAATACACTTGTGATAATTTTCGTTCAATCTACACCCCGTCGAGAATATTCCAGAATTTTTCAAAATTTTTGGATCAGTACTTTTCGAGATAGAAGGGGGACAGCGATTTTTCGCGATTTTTTCAAAATAATACAATGAAAAGTGTGCGCATGTAAGACATTACATATATTTTTGAACACGTGTTTTTATAAGCTTTCATTTGATACACCACTCGATGACCTAGTAAAAAAATTTTTTTCACTTTCGATTTCATCCCCAAAACTAACCCCTTAAGTCAAAATTTAACTTTCAAAACCACAAGGCTCTGATGAGGCCATCAATTTTTATATTATTACCAAATTTCAACTTTCTACGTCAAATAGTTTGGGAGAAAATCGGGTGTGACAGACGGGCAGACAGACAGACACCGAAGTGATCTTATAAGTGTTCCGTACGGAACACTAATAAATAGAAATATTTTAGCAAATCTGACTGGGAAAACTGGCTTCAAAAAGTCTCTCATATCTAAGAACTAGTCTTTTCGAAATGTTCATATTTTTCTCGACAGCCGTGTTTCTCCTTTATTTATCACTAAAAGATCATATTTACGTGTAAAATTGTTTGACATGAACATTGCAGCTTTATTTGCTTCTGGTTCAAATATTTTGGTTATCGATTCTATAAATATAGAGGTTTTATATCATTTAGGTTTTAAGATATGCTCAAACAAGAATAAAATTGTTACATCAGGTGGTAATCAACAAGATCTCTTATGGACAGTTGCTTTACTTTTGATATTTAAAAATTATTGTTCAGTGATTAATGCATTAGTAATGTTTGACGTGGATATTGTAGCTTTATTTGCTTCTGGCCCAAATATTTTAGTTAGTGGTTCTAGAAATATAGAAATTTTGTATCAATTATATCTTAAGACATGCCCAAATAAGAGTAAAATTGTTACCACAGCAAGTGGTAATCAACAAGATCTCTTGGGGATAGGTGCTTTACCTCTAGTATTTAAAGATTATTGTTCAGTGATTAATGCACTAGTAGTTCCGTATCTACAAGTTTTTATAACTGGCTTCGACTTGGCAAGAAAATGTGAAATTTTGGTTAATTACAAAAATAATTCGTGGCGTGTTTAGGATTAGTGTATAACCAAACACAAACGGAAATAGGTTATCCTGGAGGTTCCTTTAGTAAAATGTTTTCGCGTTTAAATACTTTGGATGATGCTCCACTGACCAAACGTTCACAGGCTAAAAGAGTAAATGATTTTTTTAAGAAATCAGTAATAAGGATAGGGTAGGTCGTACCGATAAAATATCTATGACCATAGATAAAACTAAAGTCTTCCATCAAAACAAGACCGTTTGTAATATCTCTGATATGTCAGAAATTCTTAACGAAGAATTAGACGAGATGTTCGAGTTAGAAGTAATCGAAAAATCTAGAGTCTGTAGTGTTCTCCTGTTCTATTGGTAAAGAAGTCCATTGAACAGTATCGGCTTTGTTTCGATGGATGAAAATGGAATGACATCACAAAATTTAATAACTATTCTTTGCCAAACAAAGATAAAATCCTACCTTTAAACTGTAGTGCATCAATAGATCTTAGGAAAGTTTTTTGGCAGATTCCTCTAAATAAAACATCTAGACAGAATAACGCTTTTACAGTTGTTGGTAGGGGGTTTTTAGATCTAGTAACTATGCCTTTGGGTCTTAAAAAAGTAGCCCAGACACAGCAACCCCTGGTCGGCACTACATTTGGTCAAAAGTACCAACTTACCGTTTTGTAGATGTGGGTTTCTGGTACCGATATTTTAGACAAGATTTTTCAGCATTAACATCTTTTATATATTTTATGGGAAATGGAAAATGAATTCGTTTATAAGTTTATTCTAGACCTTTGAGAGTAAATATTCCGAATGGAAAGCGTGAGAAAGTCATTTAATTATATCATAGGCCTTCTATCTCAGGTCACTTTTTTGGAAAATCATATCAGCCAATAATATTGTTCTTGCATCAATTGCAAGAACAAAATTATTGGTTAAAAATGCGCAGAACTTACGAGGTTTGTGGAACGCAAAAATCTCCAAAAACTTGAACCATGGAACTTATGGTACTAGAAGAAATTGTTAGTTATCCTTTCATATCATAACCGTAGACTTAACAGAACAATTTCATGATCAAAAAAGTAAATAAAAATTTCAAAAAAATTCAACGCGCCTTCAACACGTCACAGATTTTACCACAGCTTGCTTAATCTGCGACAGGCATATTTCTTATCAGAAACGCATTATAAAATTTGAACTTAGACATCAGTGCTGACAGTGAAATAATTTCGTGTGATAGGAATACCTCTGCTACAAATTTAACTCATTTCAAAGATATCTTTATAAAATATATGGGTAAGATTTATATAGCTTGACAGGCGGGTTCTAGGGCGTACAATATTAGAAAATAAGATATTTTCTTTCAACAAAAGTGTATGGCGTAAAAATAAAAGTCTATCGACTGCTGTAGATAGGTTTACGTCAAAGTTGATCCCCAAATATATTCATTGTGTACTAGGAAAATTTCTAATCTTGTCTATGATTTAGAAAATTTAGACGGAAGTAAAGCTAGCAAGTGGCATATCAAATACCTTTAACTCTCTGGTATCAGATGTTTCAAATTAGGAATTGTTAGAAGAGGAATAATTTAGTATTTTATTGTTTATTATATAACTGCTCCAAACTTTTTTTTGTTTGTACCACATTTAGGATTTGTTCACTAGGAGACGACCCTACTAATAACGCAAATTGTGCATGCTTTAGTACATTTGCTGTTGTTGATATCTGTGATACTGGCCATATCGACATTTATTTTTTATTTTTATATGAGTTTTGTTTATTAATAGAGGCAGTTTAGTAAAATTGTCATATATATTTTGATACCTTTTTGGCTTGTACAAAATTGAGTGTGCTTATTTTTGGAGGCAAATTTGCACGGTTGCCATATTCAAATTTTTTTGGCTTTTGTATTATTTATTTTTGTTCCAAGGTATAATTAACTTCGCTTTGAGAAAGGCTAGTGAAGTTTGTCTATATGAAGAGGGAATCCTAAGAATTTGCTTACCCTTGAGGTATATATTCTTTGAGTATGTGTACAGTATGTACATTGAGAGCAATTATGTAAGTGCCCTAGTATCATTTAAAAGCAAATTTTGAGATTTTATTATTTTTTGAACTTATTATCTTTCTTATTTTCTCCTATCTTGAGTTTGTCTATGTTAAGAGCAAATCCTAAGAATTTGGTTATCCTTGAGATACATATTCTTTGAGTATGTATCCAGTATGTACATGAAGAGCAATTATATAAGTGACCTAGTATAATTTTAAAGCAAATTTTGAGATTTTATTGTTTCTGGACTTCTTTCTTATTCGAATTTCTCCGAATGGTTATAATTATTTCTACAGTTTTCTGTTTTCATGAAGAGTAATAAGGAACTTAATTGTCTTTTCACTCATTTTATGTACAGCTTTATTTTTTATGTTCCTTTGATAAAAGGAATTTTGTTTAAGTAATATTTAAATAAGTATTATGTCACATACGCCGTTCTTTTTAGAACAGCCCAAGGAGTATTGGGTGTTAACAGATGCCGTTCTCTGGGATACCTGAGGATTTATTGGGAAGCAGATCGACTGGAAGGATAGTTCATGAGAGTGGAAGCTTGACCTCTGAGACCTACTTGGTTTCTTTAATCGGTGGTTTATACTATACAGGCCAGAAGAGAGCTAAACTACTGTGTTTTACCTCAGGTCTAGTTACACTATTAGATGCATCAGGCTGGTGTTAGTGCTATAATCCAGAACAACCTATTTTCAGTTTCGTGGGCTTATGGTATTGTGTTTGTCACTTTTTAGTTTGATGGAAACTACCTTTTCTTTGGTGGACATCTAGGTCACTGGGTGTCTTAACTCTTTTGCGGGTACAGCATATCTCTGTTGGGGCTTTTCAGAGTGAGGCCAGTGCATGAGGAGTTTTATGCAGCTTGAAAAGGAGCAACGAAAAAATATATTTTTTTAGTTTCACTTTAGGTACAGAAGTTTGATAATAGCATAGCCACCTCTCATTTTTATCAGATCTCCAATATGTTTCTACACAATAAAGACTCGTTTTGCTGTCTGGAATCTATTTTCTTATTCTCTTCTTTTATTATCTACATTACATAAATGGGCGTAATATTCCCTTTTTGTAGTTCTCTACAGGGTCGATGGATCTGTTCACGTATCAATTTATTATTATATATTTTGCCTTCTCTAGTTTTCTATGTATGCTCGAATTTCGATGGTATTATAAGACATAACTTCGCAGACGTATCTGGACAAGGCGGGTACGAGTTAGTTTTCAACAGTTGACGCTCACAAACAAAGTTTTAACCTTATTTTATACACCTGTTTTTTTTTGACGTCGTGCCCCAAAACCAAATTTTTCTGTAGTTTTAGGTAGAAGAGTAAGCTCATGTTTTTCTTTTCGATTGTCTCGTTTTCTTGCTGACTCGCTCTCAAATTTTTAGTAAAAGATACCGTTTCTTTTTTACAAAAAGAGGGACGCCCTCATTTGCAGCATTCCATTCTTTCAAGTAACTTTTGACCTCTTGCTGCAGAACAATAAGATAAAATTAACTGAAAAATACTGACTCTTTATAGTTTTTTTTCCATTTTCTTATTTTTTCTCTGCCCAAGTTTCCCGTCAGTTTTTTTTGTTACGAATTTTATCGCCAGCTCGACTTTTTACAAGTATCAATTGATTTATTTTTTGATTTGCTGCTATCGTTTACCAAGCGTCATTTCTCCTGCTTGCGTTCCAGTTGATTACGCCCCATTTTTCATAAACTAACCTCTGAGACCTGTACAAAGTAATTTTTTTTAAGTGTCTCATATAACTCACTACTTTTCTACTGAATATACCAAAAAAAATTATCAGTAATAAACTTAGTTTTCCATGAAGAAGCTAAATATGATAACACAAAATTTGTCATTTGTCAAATTTGACAGTTTATAAAAGCCTACTGGTATTTTTAAAATTGCACCCCTTGCATATGAGCACATCATTAAATAGCATTTTGGAGTCCTTTTACAAAAATATATCTCTTGATATTTACTTTCAGTAGTTACCAATATACAAGTCATTTAAGTTGTTGAACCGAATTTTACCTTTTAAGTGGCTGACCCGATTTATTATTTTCCTTTTTGGAAGTTCAAAAGTTTTTTTTACTACTGAACTTAATTTTTTGTGAGAAAACTAAATATGATAACAAAAAATTTGCTACTTCTCAAATTTGATTACACAGATTGGGATTTTCTTAAATATCACCGTCTACATATGAGTACACCATTAAAAAGCATTTTTCATTCCGTTTACTAAAATATATAACTCGTGATATTTTTTTTTTTTTGAGTCGTTACCAATATACAAGGCATTCAAGTAACTGAACCGAATTTTCAATTTTAAATGGCTCACCCAATTTACTATTTTCCTATCTGACATATCAAAAAATTTCTTTTAGTACTGAAGTAGTTTTTTGTGATGAACCCAAATTGATAAAAAATTTGTACCTTGTCAAACTGACAGACTACAAAGCTAGCTAGGATTTTTTTTAAATGGCACTCATTACATATGAGTACATCATTAAATAGCATTTGCCATTCCGTTTACAAAAATATACGGCTCTTGATATTTATTTTAATTTGTTACCGACATACATTCAAGTTATTGAACTGAATTTTAACTTTTAATTAGTTTGCCCAATTTATTAGTTTCCTATTTGGTACATCAAAATATTTGATGAACATAACTATTGAATTTAGTTTTTTGTGAGGAAGCTAAATATGATAACAAAAAAGTTCCAAAGCCAACTACAATTTTTTTAAATGGCGCGCTACATATGAGCACATGATTAAATAACATATTTAAGTATGTTTACAAAAATACATAATTGCTGATATTTGTTTTCAGTCGTTACCGGTATACATTGCAATTTAAATGCACAATATATTCGAATCTGCCTGGGAGTCAAGAAATGCACTCCACTTTTGGCAACTGAAGCCACCTCTAGAATTTAGCAGGAAATTTATCCTGCAAATTCACTCCACTCTGTTGTCTTAGCTCAGAATGTGAGGCCGATAGGTCCAAAGTTTACTGCCCATCCTAGCATGGAGCCGTCCAAACTTAAAGTTAATTTAGCTAATTACTGCAATTTTACACGCATATACACAGATGCATCAAAAACGAAGGACGGCTGTGGGGGAGTTTTCTATATCTGTACTATTATAATAGAATCAAAATTCCAGTGAATCCTGCCTTTGTCATTTTTACCTGTAAAGCCATTGCGATTCTACAATTGCTTGGTTTCTGTGGAAAATGAGACTGTAATGGGATATTGATATTAATGGATTCAGTCTCAGTACTCAAAGCCTTATGACTGAACCACTGAAAATTGCACATCCCACATCCAATATGAAATTAAACAGATATTAAGGAAACTTACTCTAAACAAAAAAGAAGTTGTCCTTATGTGGATTAAAGCACACACTGGCCATACGCATACCAAAGAGGTTAACCAACTTGCCAAGAAGGTAATTGTGGACGGCGAACTTTTACCATTTCTACCCAGATTATCAGATCTCTATATAATTACACGTAAAAAATCATGGTAAAATGGGGAAATAGATAAACAACTTCAGAAGAAGTAGTAATATATATTTAGCTCCAATCTATCAACAAAAGCCAAATAAATGTTGTCACATGCACGTATCCAGAAGATTTTTTATTACTATTTTAAGACTTAAACTTAGTCATGCATGTTACCCTGTTCATCATCATCAAAAAATAATGTGACAGAATTCCACTTATTCGAGTTATGTGGAACCTTTGAAGACTTGAATCATATTTTTTTTGAATGTTGCAAATATAATAAGCATCTATACCCAAAATTAATAAAAAACTTTCTCACAAAAAAATAAGTTTAATAGTTGATATGGCAAATCGGAAACTAGTCAATTATGTGAGCCACTTAAGAGTTAAAATTCGGTTTAATAACTTAAATGTTCTGTGTATCGGCAGCAACTCATAATAAATAACAATATTTTTTTAAACGGACTGAAAAATGCCATTTAATACTGTGCTCAATGTAGAAAGTGACATTTAAAAAAATATATTAGTTGGCTTTGTTATCAGTCAAATTGACGAGTGACAAATTTTTGTTTATTATATTTAGCTTCTTAATGGAAACTAGGTATAGATAACATACATATAGATTTTTTTGATATGATCAATACAGAAAAATAATGAGTTAAGTGCAGTACTTAAAAAATGTCCCTGTAAATAACATAAGTATATCTTTGGGGCAATAGTCTAGTGTAAAAAACAAGATAAGTTAAAACGGGTTGTTCAACCAACCCCAAAAAACAAAAAGCAGTAATTTTCTATTTATTTGGAAATATTCTAGTTGACGCAAACAATAACATTAATTTTTTTGTAATAAAATAATTGTATGCCTATCATTGTACGGATGTTGCAGTATTTTTATATTAAGATTATAAACTAGCTAACAAAAGCAATAACTTGCTAAGGGAAAAATTTTAGAACGATTATGTGAGAAATAACTTTCAGCGAACAAACTTAAGCGTTTATTTTTTTAAACACTGCTTATCAAGATCAGAGTTATCTTTTCAGGTAGTAGTTTGATTACATATATTATGACTCCCCATTTTCATAATATTGTAAAAGAACGACTTCCATATCTTTTATTTTATACATATTATGATTAATATAATTTCATGCCTATCTTCATCTATCGTAAAGATGGGCAGAGAATTCCATTTACTCCTTTGATTCAAGATGTCCATGTGTTTTTGTATATCATTTACATCTTTAGTACCCTGGAGGGGGGGGGGGGTACGAATAATTTTATTGTATTCCAAAGTTTAAATAATTTTGCATTCAACTTATTAATGGGAGCATCTATTGGCTTCCAAAATTAGTACACACCTTATTTATTAGTCTTTTCAGATTCTCGTCGTACAACTTGCCATCTTGATTGTACGCAACGGCTATGTGGTCGCGATCAGGCCAGCTTCATTTACTTCTGATTAGTAAAAACTTTAATTGCTAATAACTATGTAACAAGAGTAATTATAGTACAATTACTTATTACCTCTTCCCCACATCTCTACCAGTATAACGAGCTAGTATATATCAATTCAATTTAATTTCTTAATTCTTATAAGTGTGCTATGGTTTCCTGAAAAAACAAAAACAATTCAATGAAAATATTTTATTGTTGTGAGTTAAAAAATATTCAGGACTAGTTCCATGGCTTACTTATAAAAATTATTAGAAAAAAAAGAATGTTTTTCAATTGAGGGTAATAATAAGGATAGTCAATTTGTTACTTGGAGATTATATATATATATATATATATATATATATATATATATATATATATATATATATATATATATATATATATATATATATATATATATATATATATATAACATATATAAAATTCAACGTCTCTCTGTCTGTCTGTCTGTCTGTCCGTTAGTGCGCTTATCACTGGAGAACCACTTATCCGATTTACGTACTTTTTTTTTTTAAACATACATATGTTCTCTGGCCAGGTTATAGGCTATATTTTATTACGACAGGTAGTATAAGAAATGAGTAGTGACGATAACAGGGAATGTAGTCGGAAAAAAGTTTGCCGCTAGCGCGTTTCCTTGCAATACACAGCCTAAACCATTAAATATGGAACAATATTATGTAGCAGAGAATATCTATAATCTATAATATATATAAAATGTAATGTCTCTCTGCCTGTCTGTTTGTCCATTAGTGCGTTTATCACGCGAGAATCACTTATCCGATTTCGTGTATTTTTTTAAATTCATACATATATTCTTTGCCAGGTTATATAATTTAATCTATATCTGTAAAATATATAAAATGCAACGTCTCTCTGTCTATCTATCTGTCGTTAGTGCGCTTATCCCTCGAGAACCACTTATCCGATTTACGTGATTTTTTAAATTCATACATATGTTCTCTGTTATAGATATATATTTTATTCTATTTATAATATACATAAAATGCAACGTATCTCTGTCTGTCTGTCCGTTAGTGCGCTTATCACTGGAAAACCACTTATCCGATTTACGTACTTTTTTTTTAAAAAAACATACATATGTTCTCTGGCCAGGTTACAGGCTATATTTTATTACGATAGGTAGCGTAAGGAATGAGCAGTGACGATAATAGTGAATGAAGTCAGAAAAAAGTATGTCTTGCAATACACAGCCTAAACCATTAAATATGGAACAATATTATGTAGCAGAGAATATCTATAATCTATAAATATATATAAAATGCAACGTCTCTCTGTCCGTTTGTCCGTTTGTGCGCTTATCACTGAAGAACCACTTATCCGATTTACGTGCTTTTTTTTTAAACATGCTAAACCATTAAATATGGAACAATATGATGTAGTAAAGAATATCTATAATATACATATAAAATACAACGTTTCTCTGTCTGTCTGTCCGTTAGTGCGCTTATCACTGGAGAATCACTTATCCGATTTACGTGTTTTTTTTTTTTAAATATACATATGTTCTCTGGCCAGGTTATAAGATATATTTTATTACGTTAGGTGACATAAGGAATAAGCAGTGACGATAATAGTGAATCAAGTCGGAGTAAAGTTTACCACTAGCGCGTTCTCTTGCCTCACTGCCTAAACCATTAAAGATGGAACAATATCATGTAGCAAAGAATATAATATATATAAAAAGTAACGTTTCTCTATCTGTCTGTCTGTCCGTTAGTGCGCTTATCACTCGAGAACCACTACGTGTTTTTATAAATTTATACTATGTTCTATATAATTCGATATAAGCCTAGATAATGGGAGATAAGGTGAGATAATGGGAGATAAGGAGAAATAATGGGAGATAAGCAGAGATAAGTCTAGATAATGGGCGTTATGGTGAGATAATGACAGATAAGGAGAAATATTGCGAGTAAGTCGAGACAAGCCTAGATTTTTTTTTTTTTATTAGTCTAGCACACGTGCTGCAGGGAAGTCCCGAAAAGCGCTCCAGGAGCGGCACGAGTGCGGAAAAAGCGATTCACGTTGTTCTTGAATTGCTGTAAATTGTACTCGGTGGGAAACACAGCGCTGGGCAAATTATTCCAAAGGGATGACGTTCTCCATATAAAAGATTGCTTGAAAAGCGTCGTACGCGGAGTAACAAGCTGTACCTCATACGGATGCGAAGCACCAGCGCAACGTGTATTTCTAACATGCACCGCTTTGGGAGGAATCAAGCGGGCTACATCCTTCGAAAACTTTCCATGAAAATACTTGCAGAACAGACTCAAGTCGCCAACCGTTCTTCGATGTTCCAGCGAATCAAGGCCGCCGGTCAATTCCGGGTCCCCAATCAGACGGACCGCTCTTCTCTGAACAGAATCCAACAAATGCAGTGTATGTTTGGGAGCGGAGCCCCAAACGTGGGAGCAGTATTCCATAGTTGGTCGAATTTGGGCTTTGTAAAGAATTAACAGTTGCTGTGGGGTGTGAAGCTTTGTGGTTCTAAATAATATTCCCAACTTTTGAGAAGCTCTCCTTGCTATGCCTGCAACATGTTCATGCCAAGACATATTTGCTCCCAAACTAACGCCCAACAAATTGAGCGACGATGCTAGGGGAATGGAGTGCCCCGACATAACTATGTCGGGTTCAGCAACGTTAACTTTTTTAGAAAAAACTGCCGCTTGGGTTTTTGTAGCGTTAAATTCCACTTGGTTACTGTCACCCCAAGATAGAATTTCTTCCAGGTCTTTGTTAAGTTGAACGACCTCCTGCTGTCTGCGGATATTCGCCTGAGCAGCCGATGTCCGAGCGTTCAAGGTGAATGAAGAGACAAGCGTAACTGTCATCTGCAAAGCTATAGATTGGATTCCCGGTCTTTTCCAGCAGATCGTTAATGTAAATGAGAAAGAGAGTAGGAGACAGTATGGAGCCCTGGGGCACACCGGCGTTGATAGTGAGTGTGTTAGAAAGAAATCCGTCGACCGCCACTCGTAAAGAACGCTCTCTGAGGAAACACGAGAGCCACAAACAGAACCTTTCAGACATACCATAAGAGCGCAACTTAGCCAACAGTCCATCGTGCCAAACACGGTCGAATGCCTTGGATATGTCAAGAGCAACCGCTCGAGATTCTCCAAAGTGTTCAATTGCGTTGTTCCAAACATGTGTTACATAAGTCAGAAGATCTCCTGTTGATCTATGTTTACGAAAACCATATTGGTGATCGCTAATAATATTAAATCGTTCAAGATATTTTAGAAGATGCTCATTGATAACCTTTTCCATGACTTTCGATATTATTGAAAGCAGTGCAACTGGTCGGTAGTTATTTGGCAAGGTCTTCTTACCTTTTTTAGGTATCTGCTGAACTGTAGCACATTTCCAGCAGAAAGGAAATATTCCCTTTCTGTAGGATAGGTTGAAAAGTCTACAGAAACCTGATGTTAGTTCCCTTGCACAGTTTTTTGAGAACTATGGCAGGTATTCCGTCAGCTCCAGAAGCCTTCTTGGTGTCTAGCTTCATTAAAATACGCTTTATGATGCGCCTGTCTGAAGACAACATCGGGCATCCTTGACTGCAATATGGGAATAGTAGGTGGTGTTTTTCCTAGCCTAGCCTAGATAATGGGAGATAAGGAGAAATAATGGGAGATGAGCAGGAATAAGCCTAGATAATGGAAATTATGTAGAGATAATGGGAGATAAGGAGAAATAATGGGAGATAAGGGGAAATAATGGCAGATATTTTATTACGTTAGGTAACATAAGGAATAAGCAGTGACGATAGTAGTGAATCAAGTCCACGCGAGCGGAGCCGCGGGCACTGCTAGTATATATATATATATATATATATATATATATATATATATATATATATATATATATAAATATACATATATATATACATATATATATATATATATATATATATATATATATATATATACATATATATATATATATATATATATATATATATATATATATATATACATATATATATATATATATATATATATATATATATATATATATATATACATATATATATATATATATATATATATATATATATATATATATATATATATATATATACATATATATATATATATATATGTATATATATATATATATATATATATATATATATATATATATATATACATACATATATATATATATATATATATATATATATATATATATATATATACATACATATATACATATATATATATATATATATATATATACATATATATATATATATATATATATATATACATATATATATATATATATATATATATATAGGGTGTTGTGAAATTCACGGCATATATTGAAATGGGTAACTCGTGGGGCCATGTAGAGGCATATTCAATACCTTTTTTTTCAAGTTCGAAAATATTTTAAAAATTAAAAAAGGGGCAAAACTGAATTTTACCAAATTATTTACAAAATTGACCGCTCCTGAATAGCCGTTATTGAACGCGCAAGTCTGTGTTGTCAAATCTATTATTTTCTCCAATAACATAAGTAGAGATTTTCAAATTTTAGGTACAATTAATATAACAAATCAAAATAATAATAGATAATACACTACACAAGTAGTAAAAACAATATTTAAACATAATTTCTTATCTATTATATCAAAAGAGTTTCCTTGATTACAGATGAAAGCAACCTCGTAATTGACTTGATCATTACTTGATGAAAATCTATCTTATTAAATTCTGATAGTAGAAAAAACGAAACATGTCATATATTATTCACCACTATAATAATAAACGAAGATTTTTGCAAGTGAAAATCAAAAAAAAAAAAGTTCTCCACTATCAAAATTGAAAGCAAATTCGTTGATTCTTGAAGTGGCTCAGACCTTTAAGTGAAGTAAGCTGTTTTATTTTGATGTACCTTAAATGGGGAATTGCTCTCCATATAAAATATTCTAGATTATGTGTGACATAATCACTAAATGAACTAAAAACTACTTCAATTTTTACAATTTTTACGCTTTTATAATTTTCTTATTAAGAATTATATATTATAAAGTCTCGTCTGTCAAGTAATTTTGACATTGATATTTGATGATAAACCATTTTTTGTGGATTCTGCTTTATAGGCATTTTTAGAATTTCTATTTAATAATGGTTATGATTTAAACAAAAAATATTTACAAAAATAGTAAAAAAATTTAAGAAACAAATAGCTCAAATGAAAAATTTGGAAAAAGTTATTTGAAGTTCGTTATTCATATCGCTATTATGGTAGGGTCTGTTTAAGAATTAAACTAGGAAAGTATTGGATTTAAAAAATACAAGTAGGTAGGAGTTGAGAAAACTAATGTTAGAACAGAGGATGGTCTCACGTACCTATTCTCTCTCTTCACACAGTTGCATTTTCTGGAAAAGTACTAGTTGTTATATATCAAGTATATTACACACAAAGATCTGGAAGAAATTCTATCTTGGGGTGACAGTAACCAAGTGAAATTTAACGCTACAAAAATCCAGGCGGCAGTTTTTTGTAAAAAAGTTAACGTTGCTGAACCCGACATACTTATGTCGAGGCACTCCATTCCCCTAGCATCGTCACTCAATTTGTTGGGCGTTAATTTGGGAGCAAATATGTCCTGGCATGAGCATGTTACCGGCATAGCAAGGAGAGCTTCTCAAAAGTTGGGAATATTATTTCGAACCAGAAAGCTTTACGCTCCACAACAACTGTTAATTCTTTACAAAGCTCAAATCGACCAACTATGGAATACCGCTTCCAAACATACACTGCATTTGTTAGATTCTGTTCAGAGAAGAGCTGTTCGTCTGATTGGAGACCCGGAACTGACTGGCGGCCTTGATTCGCTGGAACATCGAAGAACGGCTGGCGACTTGATTCTGCTCTACAAGTATTTTTATGGATTCAAGAACAACGTGAATCGCTTCTTCCGCACACATGCCGCTCCTCGAGCGCTTTAGGGACTTCCCTGCAGCACGTATGCTAGACCCATAAAAAAAAACTATTTAAAATAAAATTTAAAGACTGTGCTAGTACGACAAGAAAATTTTGACGTCTACTGCAGCTAAGCTAGGTAATACCTATCTCAAATTTAACCAATTACCAAGAAAACTATGGATCTAAACTTAGTTTACCTCAATGCGCTACGTAGTTCTTACAGCAGCTAATGTCTTATTTAGCAATATAGAATATATAAAAGACATTTACTACTTACACCTAAACCAAACGCAACCGGTCGATTCGGTGTGGTAATTCAACCATACACGACCAATTTAAAATAATCGTGAACGCAACTGAGAAACAGCTGTTTCACGCGTGACAGATATTTGACGTTTTTGCACGTCAGCCCCGACAGTTTGTTTAGGTTAGAAAGATAAAATTTATTCCCCAAAAATAAATATATATATATATATATATATATATATATATATATATATATATATATATATATATATGTATATATGTATATATAAATATATATATATATATATATATATATATATATATACATATATATATATATATATATATATATATATATATATATATATATATATATATATATATATATATATATATATATATACATATATAATATATATATATATATATATATATATATATATATATATATATATTTTTTTTTTTATTGGTCTAGCACACGTGCTGCAGGGAAGTCCCTAAAGCGCTTCAGGAGCGGCACGAGTGCGGAAAAAAGCGATTCACGTTGTTCTTGAATCGCTGTAAATTGTACTCGGTATCTTTGTCAGGACTTGTGCTTTTATCAAAGCAACGCATGGTGTGTTCGTTTAAATTTATATATATATATATATATATATATATATATATATATATTTATATATACATATATATATATATATATATATATATATATATATATATATATATATATATATATATATATATATATATATATATATATATACACACATATTGTACCGTCATAGGCACCATTCATTTTATAGTAAAAGTGAGTTTGACCCAAGCTAAAAAAAAAAAAATGAAAAAATACTGGAGAGATATTTAGGTGTAGATAGGTTATCAAATGAGGTACAACTTAAATGTCCTGTAACATAGAACGGGAGCTCAGCGAAACACTAAGTTAAAACAAAGCAAAGTTTACAAACATAAAGAGACATATTTACACTAAATCAACCCTTATAATTACTTAACCTAATTAAATATTCTTTTAAAATAAAAGTTTGATGAAATGTAACAAATTATGGCCCTTTCGGAACTAAACAAAAGGTCTTCAGTAAAATAGGAGTAAATACTTAGGTATTACCTGTCCTACCTGTTCTCTAAGTTATGACAGGCACTCTAGACAACAGTCCCTTGTGTTTGGGCTTTAAACCGTAGTTAATCAACCAGCGTGGATTATCAGGTAGAAACCGTGGTCTTCGGACTGACGATCTGCAGCTTCATTGAGACTGCCAGGCAACTGAGCAACCTGCCGATTTGGGCTAGGTTAGAAGATGGGGTGAAATATGTACCGGTTCACCAACAGTCTCTGACTTAGAAATTGGACGGTTTGGAAATAGTTTCTGGTATAACACTTCTTTCTGGTTTAGACAAAGGCTTTAAAATGGTCTGGTGTAAAATTGGTCCCAGGTTCACTCATGATGAAAATGGTTTCAGATACACACGTGGTGAAAATAGTTTCAGGTACACACGTGGTAAGAATAGTTTCAGGTAAACATTATGAAAAAGGACTCAAGTTAGGTATACTTGCCGACATTCAGCTTGGCCTTTCCTCGTGGGTTTTTTTAGCACAATATTACCCCACGCACTACCCCTGGCGTCCATCTGGCTAACAGATCAAAATTTGACACAAGATGTCTCAAGATGCGCCGAATTTTTATGGAAGACAGAAAAAGCCCTTCGCTGAACAAGATGTCCAGTTTTGTATCCAATCTCTCTCCTCGTCGAAGGAAAATCTCTAAAATAAACTTGTTCATTTATGGAGCATAAAAATGAGATAGGAGTACGAACCTGAAACTTGATAGACAAGGACGGAAGATGCTCTTCCTACTCAGAATACATACGTATTCAAGACCAATGAAATAATTATAATAAAAACCTACGCTTACAGCAGTTTTAGTTACACTGGTAAACTTAATATATAAAATGTAATAAAATTCTGATATGTACACGGGAACAAATGTTATTCCTAAACATAAAAAACGGTTTAGTAATATAATCTTACAATTTGGAAAAAATGAATGTTACATTTACTCCCTTCCAAAGAGAAATAGATTGTAATAGTGTATTAAACTAAGCTTTAAGTATTATATTAGACATACCAAAAATTAAATGTAAAAATCCTTACATGAGCATAAGAAATACTTTTCCACAAAAATAATAAAAACTAAATAGTTTTCCTATATAGAAAAATATATTTCTATTATTGGTACTAAAACAAAAAATTTGACGCCCTCCTATCTTGACTAAATCAAAAAAATTAAACTGAAGTAAAATTTAAACATCCTTCTTAATAATATTCGAGGATTGTCAGAAAATTTTCTATTCTAGTAAGAGAAATTTTAGAAAAATTCTATTATAAAAAAATATAAAAAGAGTGTAGTAAGAGAAATTTTAGGAAAAAATTCTTATAAGACAATTCAGTCCATGGGTAAGAAAAACGTGCTGACAAATCACCAGAAAAAATTCTCGGGAAAGTCGCTATCAACGCTCTAGCACACCGCTAAGAGAACGTTCAGAATCTAGTATAATCATCACACTACTGCCCACAGCCTATCATCACTAATAGATTAATTGGAACTGAGGTCGAATACAGTAGCTAGGCTGTCCTCTGGCCCAGATAGAGATAACCACTGAGTAAAGAAACCTTTAAAAAAGGCCCCAGAGATCAAGCGTTTGCCCCTCCATAGACTACCTATCCAATCAGTTTGTTCCTTAGGAAGACTAACTGCCTGACTAACAGCATAACGGCATCTCAGCACCCAGTGCATCCCAGCCTGTATAAAAGCTAAAAAGAGTTATGGGATACAACCTTAAAGGGGTTGTAAGGTTAAATCAACCGAGCATCTAAATTGAACTTTACAAAAAGCATAAAAAAATCTCATCGAAGAGAAAATTTCTTAACCTTTCTATGGTAAAATGTAAAAAAAATTGAAGACTACAAAAGCTTTTCCAGCATAATCAGGAGCAAGAAGAAAACATCGGTGACAGTAAAAATATTCGATCACGTTGTTAGTCGTCTCCCCAGACAATAGCCTCTAGAAGAAACTCCTACAGGTATAGGGCATAACCTTTTCTGTCAGCTCAAACCTTTAGAATTGTCCAATAAAGATTTAAAAATTCGGTTAGGAATCTTCCTTCACTGCGCTTAGCCTCTCTTAACAAGGTTCTTATCTCGCTGTTAGATTTTGATCATTTCTTCATGAAACCACCGTCATACTTTTGCTCTCATCTCCTGCAAATGATCAGCGTTTAATTCTCCTGTAAGAATTCAATTTCCTATCAACCTGATAGTAAAAACATGAGTCTATGCTAAACAAAATTAGTGAAAAATAATGACTCAAAGGTAACGTTGTTACGACCCTGAAAACAGTAAGAAAGAAAGCACTCTCAGCTAGGCAGTTCAATAAAAGATCTTATAAAATAAAATTATAATCCTAGCTTCAGACTTACTGGGTAAATCAAAATCAAATTACTCTTAATTGCACCTAAAATATATCATATAGGTAATAAAAATACATCTTCTCGGGTAACTAAACTTTGAAATTGCTCATAAAAAAATCTCGTAACTCAATATCATACCAAACGAGCTACTTCCTGCGCTTGTCCAAGCTCAAAATCACCTTGGATAGCTACTAATCGAGTTTTTGCCTCCAAGTGTAAAAAAACTGGATGTTATTTGGATCATTAACAAATCAAGTCTTGCGATCACCAATATACCGACCGTTATATGAAAAATCTTGAGTATGGCACTGTCGCAAGCTCGCAAAAAAAATACGATGCTAAACAACAACCATAAACCAAAATCAACATAAGTTTGGATATGGCCAGTACCCAAAACTTTAGCAAATAATAAAAAAGTAAGCTATACAATGCTCAACTTTTACAATCCAATAACGGGGTCATTACCTCTACAGAATAACATCAATAAAATAAAAAATCATATTGGGCAATTAAGATAATGTAAATATAAATTATTATTCTTCTGAGAAACTTTCATTAGGATTTAAGTCTTTAATATGCCATTGTCCTACTTTAGTTCCATTTAAATGAACTAAACTGTTTTTTTATCACACAATATACATACTTAGGTACCAATTTAGACGTAAATTTTTCGACTGCACTTGAAAGCATTTTATTTTTTTCACCAAACGTGGTTTTAAAAGAGAAATTCCTCTTTCTCAGATAACAAGACTTACAATTCCGTTCATAAGCCTTATGTATCCTATTACGCACGTCTGTGAAAACATCTTTTAAAACTGAAGTTATTTCACTATCAACACTGACAACTACTAATTTTTAATATAATCCAGATAAAGGAATATGTCTGCCGTAAACTAAGAAAGTTCTTTATCCCAAGTATCCTGTGAATCGACGTAACTCCTGATAGCGGTTCCGATAGTTCGATTATTACGTTCAACAAAGTTACATTATGGAGAGTACACGGGATTGAAACGGATGTTAAAGCCATATGTTTCGCTCAAACCTTTAACTCTTAGAGATAAACTGAGTACCGTTATCGCATACCAAAAATGATGGAAGTCCGCGGATTAGAAAGAAAGTTTTCTAAAATTATCTCTATATATTGAGCTTTAGAGAATTTCAAAGGAAATAACATGGTATACTTTGTGAACCAGCAAGAAACTGCGAAAAAAACATTTTTTTTCCTTTTTGAACGGGAAAACGGGTAATTACCTGTTTTCTCTTTTCCCATTAGTCCCATGGCAAATAATACTGTTCCTAAACTTTGTGAAGAGTTTTATAAAAACTAAAATGACCAGAAATAGGAGGAGTATGACACTTGCCTATAATTTCCTCTCTCTGTGGCTAATAGTATTTTCCACCGGAGTACATTAACATTTTTTTTTTTTTTTTTTTTTTTTTTATGGGTCTAGCATACGTGCTGCAGGGAAGTCCCTAAAGCGCTCCAGGAGCGGCACGAGTGCGGAAAAAGCGATTCACGTTGTTCTTGAATCGCTGTAAATTGTACTCTTTGGGAAACACAGCGCTGGGCAAATTATTCCAAAGGGATGACGTTCTCCATATAAAAGATTGCTTGAAAAGCGTTGTACGCGGAGTAACAAGCTGAACCTCATACGGATGCGAAGCACCAGCGCGACGTGTATTTCTAACATGCACCGCTTTGGGAGGAATTAAGCGGGCTACATCCTTCGAACACTTTCCATGAAAATACTTGTAGAACAGACTCAAGTCGCCAACCGTTCTTCGATGTTCCAGCGAATCAAGGCCGCCGGTCAATTCCGGGTCCCCAATCAGACGGACCGCTCTTCTCTGAACAGAATCCAACAAATGCAGTGTATGTTTGGGAGCGGAGCCCCAAACGTGGGAGCAGTATTCCATAGTTGGTCGAATTTGGGCTTTGTAAAGAATTAACAGTTGCTGTGGGGTGTAAAGCTTTCTGGTTCTAAATAATATTCCCAACTTTTGAGAAGCTCTCCTTGCTATGCCTGCAACATGTTCATGCCAGGACATATTTGCTCCCAAACTAACGCCCAACAAATTGAGCGACGATGCTAGGGGAATGGAGTGCCCCGACATAACTATGTCGGGTTCAGCAACGTTAACTTTTTTAGAAAAAACTGCCGCTTGGTTTTTGTAGCGTTAAATTCCACTTGGTTACTGTCACCCCAAGATAGAATTTTCTTCCAGGTCTTTGTTAAGTTGAACGACCTCCTGCTGTCTGCGGATACTCGCCTGAGCAGCCGATGTCCGAGCGTTCAAGGTGAATGAAGAGACAAGCGTACTGTCATCTGCAAAGCTATAGACTGGATTTTCGGTCTTTTCCAGCAGATCGTTAATGTAAATGAGAAAGAGAGTAGGAGACAGTATGGAGCCCTGGGGCACACCGGCGTTGATAGTGAGGGTGTTAGAAAGAAATCCGTCGACCGCCACTCGTAAAGAACGCTCTCTGAGGAAACATGAGAGCCACAAACAGAACCTTTCAGACATACCATAAGAGCGTAACTTAGCCAACAGTCCATCGTGCCAAACACGGTCGAATGCCTTGGATATGTCAAGAGCAACCGCTCGAGATTCTCCAAAATGTTCAATTGCGTTGTTCCAAACATGTGTTACATAAGTCAGAAGATCTCCTGTCGATCTATGTTTACGAAAACCATACTGGTGATCGCTAATAATATTGAATCGTTCAAGATATTTTAGAAGATGCTCATTGATAACCTTTTCCATGACTTTCGATATTATTGAAAGCAGTGCGACTGGTCGGTAGTTATTTGGCAAGGTCTTCTTACCTTTTTTAGGTATCGGCTGAACCGTGGCACATTTCCAGCAGGACGGAATATTCCCTTTCTGTCGGATAGGTTAAAAAGTCTACAGAAAACTGGTGTTAGTTCCCTTGCACAGTTTTTGAGAACTATGGCAGGTATTCCGTCAGCGCCAGAAGCCTTCTTGGTGTCTAGCTTCATTAAAATACGCTTTATGATGCGCTGTCTGAAGACAACATCGGGCATCCTTGACTGCAATATGGGAATAGTAGGTGGTGTTTTTCCTTGGAAATCGACAGTAGAATGTGAAGCAAAGAGTTCAGCCAACAAGTTCGCTCTCTCAACAGGTGTGGTTGCAATGGAATTATCTAGCCGTGTGAGTGGTGGTATGGTGGATTTGGTAAAATTTTGACTAACTGCCTTAGCGACTGCCCAAAAGGACCTGGAATTGTTGGGACAAGCGAGAAGTTTGTTTCTAATTCGTTGATTGTGTGCCTCCTTGGTTTCGTCGATAATTCCCTTGCATCTATTCCGGGCATGAACAAAGATGTTACGATTTACGGTGTTAGGATTTTCACGCCATTGTCGATAGGCAATATGTTTAGAAGCAACAGCTTCTTTGCATTTTCGATCGAACCAAGGCTTGCCGTTGGAGGAGCATTTCTTCGAAAAAGGGATGTAAGCTTCCATACCAGCCAAAATAACATCGGAGACCTCCCTGGCGCAGTCAGATGGGTTATCGGATCGAAAACAAATGTCCATCCAAGGGAAAGTTCGAAAGTATTCCATAAGATCTTCCCATTTAGCAGATTTGTAGTGCCAAATCTTGCGCGGCCTAGGCGCCTCTCTGTCACTGATTGGCAGGATACTCGATGTCGAAAGCAGTTTATGGTCGGAAGAACCTAACGGCGGATTTACGGTAACCGTGTAAATCTCCGGATTGGTGGTTAAAAACAGATCAAGAAGACTGGCGAACTCCCCGTCTCGATCAGGGATCCGTGTTGGTTCGTCAATAAGCTGAGTTAAGCCATAACTGATTGAGAATGATTCAGCTTCACGACCTTGTTCGTCGGTAGTATTGGAATATTTAAGCCAGTTGATATTGTGGACATTAAAGTCGCCCAGGATGGCAATTTCGGCACTTGGATAGTTACTTTGTAAATGATCGATGGTGTCTGCAAGAGAAGCGAAAAGTGTTCGAAAATTGGTATCACTTGGTGGTCGATATAGGATACAGATGAACCTTGTGGTTTGTTGAGTCGTTATTTTTAACCACATAACATCAAAGTTTGGGGGCTCCAGAGCTTCTTCTCGTTGACAAGAGAGGTCGCTTCTGATAAATCTTTTAAAGACAATTGGTTTGGGATAAACTTATACACGAAATCGTTTTCCACTTTCCACTCAGGAGAATTTTCTGGAGAATCTTTAATTTTTTGGCGTAAATTATCGTACCATGGATCGATAAGATCTATATCAGCTGTGTCAATTCTTGGAGCAATTCGTGCACGAAAACTGCATTCGTTAACTGCATGATTTGGAATTCTTGATAAAGTGTCAGGAAATAACATTATCGATTACTTTTCTATAAACTAAATTAAACGTATGTTTAATAAACTATAATAATCTGTTATAACCGTGAAAGGAACACCTATGTAAGGTCAAAATTTTTTAATATTAAAGAGTACTGCTGGACATTCTCTTTCGACAACTGAATAATTACGTTCAACTTTTGAGAAAGTTGTACTGGCATATGCAATCACCCTTTCCTCACCACTGATTTTCTGTGTTACAACGCCTCTTAAACCTGTGTTAGAAGCATCACTGGAGATATAACACTGTTGTGAGAAATCCGGTTGGGATAAGATTGGAGCTGAAACTAATAGTTATAAAAGATTCTTCTGCTGCTTTTGTTCAGTTTAAACACTGTCCTTTTTTCGTCCTTTCAAAAGATCATTAATAGGTGATAACAGGGTAGAAAAGTTTTTTATAAAACGTCTATACCAAGAACACATTCCTATAAAACGCTTAACTTCCGTAGTATTAGTAGGTTTTATATAATTAATCATACTTGCTACTTTATCCGGATCAGTACGCAAAGAATTTAAGCCTACTATATAACATAAAAACTTTAGAGATGTTTTAGAAAAGTCACATTTGCTTAAGTTTATCGTTAGTCCTGAATCTTTCAATTTATCTTTTACTTCTTTAAGCAAACGAATATGCGAATCGAAATATTCTGATGTTACTAAAATGTCATCCAGATAAGTAAAGATATTTAGTTCATATTTTGGACCAACTACAGCATCCACTAGACGTTTGCTGAGTTTGAGCAGCGTTCTTTAGACCAAATGGCATAGTGACGAACTGAAATAAACCTCGTCCTAGGACTGCAAAAGCGTTTTTTTCCTTAGATGATTCGTCTAAAGAAATTTCCAGAAAGCTTTTCTAAGATCTATCGAGGGCATATATTTAGCATTCCAGAGTGATGTCAAAATTCTATCCATATTCGGTAGTGGGTAATTATCAAATTTGCTGACATCGTTAAGCTTTCGTCAGTCAAAGCACAAACGATGTGGTCCATCGGTCTTTCATACCAATAAGATTGGAGAACGCCAAGGGCTATTTGATTCTTCAATCACTCCGAGTTTCAACATTTCATCTAAATCTTTATTTAATATTTTTGACATGGCAAAGGGCCTCGTCTTTACAGGACTGGCGTTAGCCGTATCTATAGACATGGTAATTCTATTCGTTCGGCCTAACATATCTTTACTACAAATTTCCTTGAAGGAACCTACAATTTTTTCTGCTTTTAAACGTTCTGTCTTCGAAAGATCATCTATGGTGCATAGCCGCGAGAAACGGTTTTATAAAAAAACATTTTGTATAATGATCATTAGAATTTACATGAGAATATACCTCGAGTGACTGTGGAAACCACGAGTTATCTTTAAAATTTACTAGAATTCCAAATTTTTGTACAAGATTACATCCTAAAATAAAATTGTGTGATAAAAAAGATACTACCAGAGCAGAAATAACTAAACTATGACCATTGCAGACCAGCGACAACTCAACCGTACTCAGAACTTTTTGGTGGCTGCCATCTGCTGTGGTAACACTTCTATTTTTGACAGAGCATATTTTTATACCTAAACGACTTAAAATTTCAATACCATTCCGACCTATGATTGATGTATTAGCGCCAGAGTCGAATAAAGCTGAAATAGCGACACCTAACAGATTTATCTTTATATATGATCAATTATCTAAATACTTTTTCACGAATAAAGGGGCATTTGACCATTTAGAGAGACAAGAATTCTATCTACAGAAGGAGAAAGTTTATAAGACTTTGAGAAATTTCAAACTTTTCGCAACCATTTAGTTTAATCAGCTTTATTGAAATCTTTGTTTATCTATGTCTCTAGGACATTTTAGAGTAGTGACCTTATTGCGAAAATAAGCTTGCGACGTAACAAAATGATTAGAGGTTCTTTTTCTAGACTTAGTAAATCTGCCTCTGTAATATACAGCCCTTTTCATTTTTTTGTATACTTAGGACATGATGCTAATTTCAGACCAGTTGTTCCATATTTGAAACAAAATACCCGCTTAGATGCTGTACGACTTTGATAAGTATGATTCAGACCTTTGCAATTCCAGCAAGTGGTAATTGCATTAGATGAAACCGACTTGTTATTCTTATTAGCCGCAGTGTCACTAATTTTCGTATCATTATTTTTTCTTTTACACTTTTTTTTCCGGTTGCTCCCAGAATTTCCTTTCTCTTTTTCAATAAATAATCAAACTCCTCGAGTTTTCTACATAGCTCTGCGAATTCTGCTACCGAATTAATATCCGGTAGAGCTAACCGATTGACGAAACCACGTAAAATGTTCCTACGTATAAATTTTACTTTTGTACTTTCCAGTGACTTGATGTATAGCCTACAGAATAATGATTCCATGTGAGCAGTGGATTCATTTTTCTTTTGTCGCCTTCTCTTTATTTCTGACCACAATTCTTCATCATCATCGCAATGCAAGAAATCATTATTATTTTTTTTTTTTCAAGATCTAGAATATTTATTATACATAGCAATATATACGGATTTTTTTTATATAGTGAAAAACTATAGTGAAATTTCGGTCAACATTTTGGTCTTTCACTATATAGAGAGTCGACTGTATATATGTTTGTATATATATTATATATATATATATATATATATATATTATATATATATATATATATATACAGTCCCTGGCCAAATTATTAGACGCACTGTATTTTTTTAGTAATTTTATGTTTCTTAAGAGTTTTTATGCAATAATGGTATATTTAAACTACAATATTACTGATTTTTATTTAAAAGAATTGTTGTAGACTACATATTTGTATTTATTTTTAACATATGGCAACACTGTGTTGACAAAGTGATACATGAACGTAAACAAGTACAAACCTGTATCAGTCGCGATCGGGATCGAGTCAGGTACGGACGTGTGTTCTGTGGCTTTATGGACTGTGATTGTTTGTTTAACAGTTTTATACTACTCAGTTATTAGTTTATTTTGTATGCAGTGTTTTAAAAAAGTAATTGGACTATTTTCATTATGGGTAGAAAAGGCGATCTTTCACCACGTAAAAAAGCTGAAGTGAAGGCCCTTGTGATTGCGAAAACATTTACAAACCGAGAAATATCACGAAGATTGGAGGTTTCTGAAGCTAGTGTACGACGCATAAAAAAGAAAATTGAGTCAGGGAAGGAATTAAGCCCGAAAAGAAAGAAAAGATGCGGTAGAAAACCAATTTGCACTCCACGGTCAGAGAGATGTTTGAAGAAAATTTGTGTAGAAAACAGATTTGCTACCACAAAGGTAATAAAATCACAATTCCAGGATGCTAGCGTAAATGCTTCTGAGCGCACTGTTCGAAGAAAATTGAAAGAATTAGATTTTAAGGCCTGTCGCCCCGCCAGGAAGCCCAAGTTAACAGCTGCAATGAAAGCAAAGCGCCTGAAGTGGGCCAAACAATGGCAAGACAAAGATGTGGACTTCTGGAGATCGGTAAGATACAGCAATTTGATCAATAATTGATACATTATTATCATTTTCAGTTAAATAAAGCAAATAAACATAGAAGTTTATATATTTTTCCTATTTTTGACAGGTCTGCTTCAGTGACGAAAGCACATTCGAAATTTTGCAGAATAAAGCTCAGTATGTGCGTCGTCGTCATGGAGAAAAGTTTCATCCTGATTGTGTCGTCCCGACGGTTTAAACATCCGACCAAAGTGATGATTTGGTCAGTCATCAGCGGCAAGGGCACTGGACGTCTGTACGTCGTCAAAGGAATAATGAGGCAAGATCAGTACAAAGAAGTATTACAAAATCGGTTGATTCCGCAGCTCAGAGAATGGTTTCCAAATGGGGAACCATTTCACTTTCATGCAAGATGGAGCTCCCTGCCACACTGCTCGGTCTGTTAAAGCTTTTTTGGCAGAAAAAAATATCCCTCTGTTGGATTGGCCCCATTGAAAATGTGTGGGAGCTGATGAAAAGAGAAGTGGCTACAGATGTGATTACCAACAAAACCCAGCTCGTAGAAAAGATTATTCATGTGTGGAATCATCATCCTCAAATGCAGGAGACAGTACAATCTTGCACTGATAGCATGCTGCGCAGAATTAAAGCTTTGATAGCGGCTAAAGGTGGCTCAACTAAATATTGACTTTTACTAACATTAATTTCACTTTTCTTTAAAACTTAATAAACTTATGCTTTTCTAAATTAATGCTGTTTTATTTATGTCAAATAAATAGGTAATTGATTGGATAATATAAAAATAAAAAACCAATCAATTTAAAATAATAAAACGGTACAATATCACTCGGTAATTAATATTTTACATGAAATCTTGCAGTGCGTCTAATAATTTGGCCAGGGACTGTGATTCCCCGAAGGCCCCGACGATTGTAAATGGAAATATGTACATACATCGGATAATCAGGTTCTTAGATTGGCTCGGTTAATCCGGAGCTCGGATAACCGCGACTAGGTTAATCGGGGTTCTACTATATATATATATATATATATATATATATATATATATATATATATATATATATATATATATATATATATATATATATAGTAGAACCCCGATTAACCTAGTCGCGGTTATCCGAGCTCCGGATTAACCGAGCCAATCTAAGAACCTGATTATCCGAGGTACGCGCGTCTATGCTGCATATTAACCGAGCTTCTAAAATATGTATGTACATATTTCCATTTACAATCGTCGGGCCTTCGGGGAATCACCCTGGCCCGTGTGAGGGGTTCCCCTATTTATGTTTTTGGACTCTTTCAGCATGTAAATTTGCGTGAATGCAGTGCGTTATAGCGTTTACTCCGGAGAAGTACGAGAATACTCACATAATTTATTTGGTTGGAGTTTTGGTAGTTAAGTGTAATTAATACGAACTGCTTTGTTTGAATTTTTGTTTATCGTATTATAATGGAGCAAAACAAGCGTAAAAGAATCGTCGTTCCTACTGAAGAAAAATTAAAAGCCATCAGAAGAATTGAAGCAAGAGAGACAATTAAAGTTGTTGCACGAGATTATGAAGTAGGTGTGAGGTAACAGTTAGAGATTGGAAAAGAAACCGCACAAAAATAGAAGAGTGGTGTATAAATCAAGCCTCCTCGTCCTCGGGAAGAAAATCAATGAAAACCGGCGACTATGAAAAGGTTAACGAAGCTTTATTCATGTGGTTTAACCAACAGAGATCAAAAGGTGTGCCTCTGTCAGGTCCAATTTTACAACAGAAAGCAATAATGATTAGTAGGCAATTCCCAGAGACAGATCAGTTTACCGCAAGTTCTGGATGGCTTGAGCGCTGGAAAAAACGGTACAGTGTACAACTGACTGTATGTGGTGAAAAACTTTCTGCTGATGTGTCATCAATTGAGAAGTTTAAGCAGAACTTTAAAAAGCAAATCGAAAATTGTGGATACAACTGTGACGAAACTGGTCTGAATTATAAAATGCTTCCATCAAAAACATTGGCATTGCGACAGGAAAAATCAGCTCTTGGGCACAAACGAAGTAAGGAAAAATTAACTATAATGGTATGTTCCAATGCATCTGGCAAGCACAAAATCCCACTGATGGTGACTGGCAAGTCTGCACGTCCAAGAGCTTTAAAAGACATCTCACCCAAAACCCTACCAGTCTATTACAAAAGTCAGAAGGCGCATGGATGGATGCGACCTTATTTACTAACTGGTTTGAAGAAGTGTTAGTGCCATCTGTGACTAAATTTTTGAACAGAAACCGTCTTCCTATTAAAGCAATTTTGTTAATGGATAATGCCCCCTCTCACCCTGGAAAAGGACTTCATATGGGCGAAATTGTTGTAAAATTTTTCCTCCAAATGTAACCAGCATAATGCAACCAATGGATCAAGGCATCTTCGAAAACATTAAAAAAATATATAGGCGTTTATATCTTGAACATCTGTTAGAATACACAGAAAAGGAGGATATTATCAACGAGATGAGAAAGGTTACACTGAAAAATGTTATTTACTGGGTAAGTCAAGCTTGGGATTCTGTGCGTACTACTACTATTCAAAAATTTTGGTCAAAAGTTATTGATTTTGAGAACTATAATGACAGTGAAGATGATACTCCATTAAATGAATTAGCTTCGAAATTGAGAAGCCATGGAGAAATGTCCTGTTCAAATTTTGACAGCGAGATAGAAGAAAAAAGTTTATTTGAATTAATGCAAAAATTAAAAGCTTGCGAAAATGTGACAAGAGAAGATGTTGAATGGATTACAGCAGATGATTTAGAAGAAGAAATGAGTGTTGAAGAAATAACGAATGCCTTTCAGGAAACCGAAAAATCAGATGAGGATGACGAAGCGGCGGTGGATGAACAGTCTCCCACTAAGATCTCTCATCAAGAAAGTTTTGCTTATTTGGAAAAAGCTTTGAGGTATATCGAACAACAACCAGAGCACCCCTGCAGATTTGCTTCTTCTTAATAGATGAGAGAAACATTGCAGCGAGAAAAAAGAAGA